>OZ024878.1:23243850-23647758 GCA_964017185.1 Rugalucina vietnamica | reverse complement strand
CGTAAAATATGCCTGAAGTCTGGGCCCCAATGCATATTCTGTGCAAAAGGAAGCCTCATAGATCCCATGCAAATACTTAGAGAATCGACCCAGGATCATAATGAGCAGTGCACAAATATGTGCCATCCATCTACTTTTTTCGCTATTTGTGAACAAAGATAACCCCTGCAAAAACGACAGTGAAGAGCGTCACCGGCTATGACTGGCGAACGATCCGGGATCCTTATATAATTCCGGTTTTTACCAGTCTAAAAATAGAAAATAAGTATTTTTCACATGTTTGAGGCATAATTGATCCGATTTGGGGAAAGATGTCGGCAAATTATTGAAAGAGGATAATTTACAGTCCAATTTCATGCCCTACCCCTTAATATTGAAATTTTTGGCCCACCTCAAAAGTACGAAACTGTGAATGGAACCTTAAAGCAAAACTTTTTGCTCTAGTTTCTGGCAATTTTCGTCTAAAACTATTCTTTAACATAATTCCAATTAAATTCAGGCAAAGAAAGTGGATTTGCATTAAAACTGGCCTTTCAGGAGGAGTCAGAACGAGTCATATGGTTTCGAGGCATTTTTAGGTCGATTTTTGAGGAATGGGGCCCCAACTAACCGCATCCAGCTTTACTCACTCTGTGGTCGTGCGAGTGACCAGAAGATCACGAAACAGTTATGTCCATATATTGGGCCACCTGATCAAAGAAAACTGAGACCTTGAAATGGAAATCAAAAAAAATCGGTTATTGCTTTAAGGTAGCAATCCACAGTTTTTAGAGCATTTTTCAGTTAATTTTGCTAGGTCCGCCAAAATTGATAATAGCTCTGTCCAATCTGGTGAACAATCCGATTTCTCCCATAAAATCATTAAATCAAATGTCTAACAACAAAATAACATCATTTAAATTGCCTAGCACTGACTATCACCCTACCTGTATTGGGGATATTTTCCCCTACCCCCTCTTTTAGACCAGTGAATTTTCGTAAAATATGCCTGAAGTCTGGGCCCCAATGCATATTCTGTGCAAAAGGAAGCCTCATAGATCCCATGCAAATACTTAGAGAATCGACCCAGGATCATAATGAGCAGTGCACAAATATGTGCCATCCATCTACTTTTTTCGCTATTTGTGAACAAAGATAACCCCTGCAAAAACGACAGTGAAGAGCGTCACCGCTATGACTGGCGAACGATCCGGGATCCTTATATAATTCCGGTTTTTACCAGTCTAAAAATAGAAAATAAGTATTTTTCACATGTTTGAGGCATAATTGATCCGATTTGGGGAAAGATGTCGGCAAATTATTGAAAGAGGATAATTTACAGTCCAATTTCATGCCCTACCCCTTAATATTGAAATTTTTGGCCCACCTCAAAAGTACGAAACTGTGAATGGAACCTTAAAGCAAAAACTTTTTGCTCTAGTTTCTGGCAATTTTCGTCTAAAACTATTCTTTAACATAATTCCAATTAAATTCAGGCAAAGAAAGTGGATTTGCATTAAAACTGGCCTTTCAGGAGGAGTCAGAACGAGTCATATGGTTTCGAGGCATTTTTAGGTCGATTTTTGAGGAATGGGGCCCCAACTAACCGCATCCAGCTTTACTCACTCTGTGGTCGTGCGAGTGACCAGAAGATCACGAAACAGTTATGTCCATATATTGGGCCACCTGATCAAAGAAAACTGAGACCTTGAAATGGAAATCAAAAAAATCGGTTATTGCTTTAAGGTAGCAATCCACAGTTTTAGAGCATTTTTCAGTTAATTTTGCTAGGTCCGCCAAAATTGATAATAGCTCTGTCCAATCTGGTGAACAATCCGATTTCTCCCATAAAATCATTAAATCAAATGTCTAACAACAAAATAACATCATTTAAATTGCCTAGCACTGACTATCACCCTACCTGTATTGGGGATATTTTCCCCTACCCCCTCTTTTAGACCAGTGAATTTTCGTAAAATATGCCTGAAGTCTGGGCCCCAATGCATATTCTGTGCAAAAGGAAGCCTCATAGATCCCATGCAAATACTTAGAGAATCGACCCAGGATCATAATGAGCAGTGCACAAATATGTGCCATCCATCTACTTTTTTCGCTATTTGTGAACAAAGATAACCCTGCAAAAACGACAGTGAAGAGCGTCACCGGCTATGACTGGCGAACGATCCGGGATCCTTATATAATTCCGGTTTTTACCAGTCTAAAAATAGAAAATAAGTATTTTTCACATGTTTGAGGCATAATTGATCCGATTTGGGGAAAGATGTCGGCAAATTATTGAAAGAGGATAATTTACAGTCCAATTTCATGCCCTACCCCTTAATATTGAAATTTTTGGCCCACCTCAAAAGTACGAAACTGTGAATGGAACCTTAAAGCAAAACTTTTTGCTCTAGTTTCTGGCAATTTTCGTCTAAAACTATTCTTTAACATAATTCCAATTAAATTCAGGCAAAGAAAGTGGATTTGCATTAAAACTGGCCTTTCAGGAGGAGTCAGAACGAGTCATATGGTTTCGAGGCATTTTTAGGTCGATTTTTGAGGAATGGGGCCCCAACTAACCGCATCCAGCTTTACTCACTCTGTGGTCGTGCGAGTGACCAGAAGATCACGAAACAGTTATGTCCATATATTGGGCCACCTGATCAAAGAAAACTGAGACCTTGAAATGGAAATCAAAAAAATCGGTTATTGCTTTAAGGTAGCAATCCACAGTTTTTAGAGCATTTTTCAGTTAATTTTGCTAGGTCCGCCAAAATTGATAATAGCTCTGTCCAATCTGGTGAACAATCCGATTTCTCCCATAAAATCATTAAATCAAATGTCTAACAACAAAATAACATCATTTAAATTGCCTAGCACTGACTATCACCCTACCTGTATTGGGGATATTTTCCCCCTACCCCCTCTTTTAGACCAGTGAATTTTCGTAAAATATGCCTGAAGTCTGGGCCCCAATGCATATTCTGTGCAAAAGGAAGCCTCATAGATCCCATGCAAATACTTAGAGAATCGACCCAGGATCATAATGAGCAGTGCACAAATATGTGCCATCCATCTACTTTTTTCGCTATTTGTGAACAAAGATAACCCCTGCAAAAACGACAGTGAAGAGCGTCACCGGCTATGACTGGCGAACGATCCGGGATCCTTATATAATTCCGGTTTTTACCAGTCTAAAAATAGAAAATAAGTATTTTTCACATGTTTGAGGCATAATTGATCCGATTTGGGGAAAGATGTCGGCAAATTATTGAAAGAGGATAATTTACAGTCCAATTTCATGCCCTACCCCTTAATATTGAAATTTTTGGCCCACCTCAAAAGTACGAAACTGTGAATGGAACCTTAAAGCAAAACTTTTTGCTCTAGTTTCTGGCAATTTTCGTCTAAAACTATTCTTTAACATAATTCCAATTAAATTCAGGCAAAGAAAGTGGATTTGCATTAAAACTGGCCTTTCAGGAGGAGTCAGAACGAGTCATATGGTTTCGAGGCATTTTTAGGTCGATTTTTGAGGAATGGGGCCCCAACTAACCGCATCCAGCTTTACTCACTCTGTGGTCGTGCGAGTGACCAGAAGATCACGAAACAGTTATGTCCATATATTGGGCCACCTGATCAAAGAAAACTGAGACCTTGAAATGGAAATCAAAAAAATCGGTTATTGCTTTAAGGTAGCAATCCACAGTTTTTAGAGCATTTTTCAGTTAATTTTGCTAGGTCCGCCAAAATTGATAATAGCTCTGTCCAATCTGGTGAACAATCCGATTTCTCCCATAAAATCATTAAATCAAATGTCTAACAACAAAATAACATCATTTAAATTGCCTAGCACTGACTATCACCCTACCTGTATTGGGGATATTTTCCCCTACCCCCTCTTTTAGACCAGTGAATTTTCGTAAAATATGCCTGAAGTCTGGGCCCCAATGCATATTCTGTGCAAAAGGAAGCCTCATAGATCCCATGCAAATACTTAGAGAATCGACCCAGGATCATAATGAGCAGTGCACAAATATGTGCCATCCATCTACTTTTTTCGCTATTTGTGAACAAAGATAACCCCTGCAAAAACGACAGTGAAGAGCGTCACCGGCTATGACTGGCGAACGATCCGGGATCCTTATATAATTCCGGTTTTTACCAGTCTAAAAATAGAAAATAAGTATTTTTCACATGTTTGAGGCATAATTGATCCGATTTGGGAAAGATGTCGGCAAATTATTGAAAGAGGATAATTTACAGTCCAATTTCATGCCCTACCCCTTAATATTGAAATTTTTGGCCCACCTCAAAAGTACGAAACTGTGAATGGAACCTTAAAGCAAAACTTTTTGCTCTAGTTTCTGGCAATTTTCGTCTAAAACTATTCTTTAACATAATTCCAATTAAATTCAGGCAAAGAAAGTGGATTTGCATTAAAACTGGCCTTTCAGGAGGAGTCAGAACGAGTCATATGGTTTCGAGGCATTTTTAGGTCGATTTTTGAGGAATGGGGCCCCAACTAACCGCATCCAGCTTTACTCACTCTGTGGTCGTGCGAGTGACCAGAAGATCACGAAACAGTTATGTCCATATATTGGGCCACCTGATCAAAGAAAACTGAGACCTTGAAATGGAAATCAAAAAATCGGTTATTGCTTTAAGGTAGCAATCCACAGTTTTTAGAGCATTTTTCAGTTAATTTTGCTAGGTCCGCCAAAATTGATAATAGCTCTGTCCAATCTGGTGAACAATCCGATTTCTCCCATAAAATCATTAAATCAAATGTCTAACAACAAAATAACATCATTTAAATTGCCTAGCACTGACTATCACCCTACCTGTATTGGGGATATTTTCCCCTACCCCCTCTTTTAGACCAGTGAATTTTCGTAAAATATGCCTGAAGTCTGGGCCCCAATGCATATTCTGTGCAAAAGGAAGCCTCATAGATCCCATGCAAATACTTAGAGAATCGACCCAGGATCATAATGAGCAGTGCACAAATATGTGCCATCCATCTACTTTTTTCGCTATTTGTGAACAAAGATAACCCCTGCAAAAACGACAGTGAAGAGCGTCACCGGCTATGACTGGCGAACGATCCGGGATCCTTATATAATTCCGGTTTTTACCAGTCTAAAAATAGAAAATAAGTATTTTTCACATGTTTGAGGCATAATTGATCCGATTTGGGGAAAGATGTCGGCAAATTATTGAAAGAGGATAATTTACAGTCCAATTTCATGCCCTACCCCTTAATATTGAAATTTTTGGCCCACCTCAAAAGTACGAAACTGTGAATGGAACCTTAAAGCAAAACTTTTTGCTCTAGTTTCTGGCAATTTTCGTCTAAAACTATTCTTTAACATAATTCCAATTAAATTCAGGCAAAGAAAGTGGATTTGCATTAAAACTGGCCTTTCAGGAGGAGTCAGAACGAGTCATATGGTTTCGAGGCATTTTTAGGTCGATTTTTGAGGAATGGGGCCCCAACTAACCGCATCCAGCTTTACTCACTCTGTGGTCGTGCGAGTGACCAGAAGATCACGAAACAGTTATGTCCATATATTGGGCCACCTGATCAAAGAAAACTGAGACCTTGAAATGGAAATCAAAAAAATCGGTTATTGCTTTAAGGTAGCAATCCACAGTTTTTAGAGCATTTTTCAGTTAATTTTGCTAGGTCCGCCAAAATTGATAATAGCTCTGTCCAATCTGGTGAACAATCCGATTTCTCCCATAAAATCATTAAATCAAATGTCTAACAACAAATAACATCATTTAAATTGCCTAGCACTGACTATCACCCTACCTGTATTGGGGATATTTTCCCCTACCCCCTCTTTTAGACCAGTGAATTTTCGTAAAATATGCCTGAAGTCTGGGCCCCAATGCATATTCTGTGCAAAAGGAAGCCTCATAGATCCCATGCAAATACTTAGAGAATCGACCCAGGATCATAATGAGCAGTGCACAAATATGTGCCATCCATCTACTTTTTTCGCTATTTGTGAACAAAGATAACCCCTGCAAAAACGACAGTGAAGAGCGTCACCGGCTATGACTGGCGAACGATCCGGGATCCTTATATAATTCCGGTTTTTACCAGTCTAAAAATAGAAAATAAGTATTTTTCACATGTTTGAGGCATAATTGATCCGATTTGGGGAAAGATGTCGGCAAATTATTGAAAGAGGATAATTTACAGTCCAATTTCATGCCCTACCCCTTAATATTGAAATTTTTGGCCCACCTCAAAAGTACGAAACTGTGAATGGAACCTTAAAGCAAAACTTTTTGCTCTAGTTTCTGGCAATTTTCGTCTAAAACTATTCTTTAACATAATTCCAATTAAATTCAGGCAAAGAAAGTGGATTTGCATTAAAACTGGCCTTTCAGGAGGAGTCAGAACGAGTCATATGGTTTCGAGGCATTTTTAGGTCGATTTTTGAGGAATGGGGCCCCAACTAACCGCATCCAGCTTTACTCACTCTGTGGTCGTGCGAGTGACCAGAAGATCACGAAACAGTTATGTCCATATATTGGGCCACCTGATCAAAGAAAACTGAGACCTTGAAATGGAAATCAAAAAAATCGGTTATTGCTTTAAGGTAGCAATCCACAGTTTTTAGAGCATTTTTCAGTTAATTTTGCTAGGTCCGCCAAAATTGATAATAGCTCTGTCCAATCTGGTGAACAATCCGATTTCTCCCATAAAATCATTAAATCAAATGTCTAACAACAAAATAACATCATTTAAATTGCCTAGCACTGACTATCACCCTACCTGTATTGGGGATATTTTCCCCTACCCCCTCTTTTAGACCAGTGAATTTTCGTAAAATATGCCTGAAGTCTGGGCCCCAATGCATATTCTGTGCAAAAGGAAGCCTCATAGATCCCATGCAAATACTTAGAGAATCGACCCAGGATCATAATGAGCAGTGCACAAATATGTGCCATCCATCTACTTTTTTCGCTATTTGTGAACAAAGATAACCCCTGCAAAAACGACAGTGAAGAGCGTCACCGGCTATGACTGGCGAACGATCCGGGATCCTTATATAATTCCGGTTTTTACCAGTCTAAAAATAGAAAATAAGTATTTTTCACATGTTTGAGGCATAATTGATCCGATTTGGGGAAAGATGTCGGCAAATTATTGAAAGAGGATAATTTACAGTCCAATTTCATGCCCTACCCCTTAATATTGAAATTTTTGGCCCACCTCAAAAGTACGAAACTGTGAATGGAACCTTAAAGCAAAAACTTTTTGCTCTAGTTTCTGGCAATTTTCGTCTAAAACTATTCTTTAACATAATTCCAATTAAATTCAGGCAAAGAAAGTGGATTTGCATTAAAACTGGCCTTTCAGGAGGAGTCAGAACGAGTCATATGGTTTCGAGGCATTTTTAGGTCGATTTTTGAGGAATGGGGCCCCAACTAACCGCATCCAGCTTTACTCACTCTGTGGTCGTGCGAGTGACCAGAAGATCACGAAACAGTTATGTCCATATATTGGGCCACCTGATCAAAGAAAACTGAGACCTTGAAATGGAAATCAAAAAAATCGGTTATTGCTTTAAGGTAGCAATCCACAGTTTTTAGAGCATTTTTCAGTTAATTTTGCTAGGTCCGCCAAAATTGATAATAGCTCTGTCCAATCTGGTGAACAATCCGATTTCTCCCATAAAATCATTAAATCAAATGTCTAACAACAAAATAACATCATTTAAATTGCCTAGCACTGACTATCACCCTACCTGTATTGGGGATATTTTCCCCTACCCCCTCTTTTAGACCAGTGAATTTTCGTAAAATATGCCTGAAGTCTGGGCCCCAATGCATATTCTGTGCAAAAGGAAGCCTCATAGATCCCATGCAAATACTTAGAGAATCGACCCAGGATCATAATGAGCAGTGCACAAATATGTGCCATCCATCTACTTTTTTCGCTATTTGTGAACAAAGATAACCCCTGCAAAAACGACAGTGAAGAGCGTCACCGGCTATGACTGGCGAACGATCCGGGATCCTTATATAATTCCGGTTTTTACCAGTCTAAAAATAGAAAATAAGTATTTTTCACATGTTTGAGGCATAATTGATCCGATTTGGGGAAAGATGTCGGCAAATTATTGAAAGAGGATAATTTACAGTCCAATTTCATGCCCTACCCCTTAATATTGAAATTTTTGGCCCACCTCAAAAGTACGAAACTGTGAATGGAACCTTAAAGCAAAACTTTTTGCTCTAGTTTCTGGCAATTTTCGTCTAAAACTATTCTTTAACATAATTCCAATTAAATTCAGGCAAAGAAAGTGGATTTGCATTAAAACTGGCCTTTCAGGAGGAGTCAGAACGAGTCATATGGTTTCGAGGCATTTTTAGGTCGATTTTTGAGGAATGGGGCCCCAACTAACCGCATCCAGCTTTACTCACTCTGTGGTCGTGCGAGTGACCAGAAGATCACGAAACAGTTATGTCCATATATTGGGCCACCTGATCAAAGAAAACTGAGACCTTGAAATGGAAATCAAAAAAATCGGTTATTGCTTTAAGGTAGCAATCCACAGTTTTTAGAGCATTTTTCAGTTAATTTTGCTAGGTCCGCCAAAATTGATAATAGCTCTGTCCAATCTGGTGAACAATCCGATTTCTCCCATAAAATCATTAAATCAAATGTCTAACAACAAAATAACATCATTTAAATTGCCTAGCACTGACTATCACCCTACCTGTATTGGGGATATTTTCCCCTACCCCCTCTTTTAGACCAGTGAATTTTCGTAAAATATGCCTGAAGTCTGGGCCCCAATGCATATTCTGTGCAAAAGGAAGCCTCATAGATCCCATGCAAATACTTAGAGAATCGACCCAGGATCATAATGAGCAGTGCACAAATATGTGCCATCCATCTACTTTTTTCGCTATTTGTGAACAAAGATAACCCCTGCAAAAACGACAGTGAAGAGCGTCACCGGCTATGACTGGCGAACGATCCGGGATCCTTATATAATTCCGGTTTTTACCAGTCTAAAAATAGAAAATAAGTATTTTTCACATGTTTGAGGCATAATTGATCCGATTTGGGGAAAGATGTCGGCAAATTATTGAAAGAGGATAATTTACAGTCCAATTTCATGCCCTACCCCTTAATATTGAAATTTTTGGCCCACCTCAAAAGTACGAAACTGTGAATGGAACCTTAAAGCAAAACTTTTTGCTCTAGTTTCTGGCAATTTTCGTCTAAAACTATTCTTTAACATAATTCCAATTAAATTCAGGCAAAGAAAGTGGATTTGCATTAAAACTGGCCTTTCAGGAGGAGTCAGAACGAGTCATATGGTTTCGAGGCATTTTTAGGTCGATTTTTGAGGAATGGGGCCCCAACTAACCGCATCCAGCTTTACTCACTCTGTGGTCGTGCGAGTGACCAGAAGATCACGAAACAGTTATGTCCATATATTGGGCCACCTGATCAAAGAAAACTGAGACCTTGAAATGGAAATCAAAAAAATCGGTTATTGCTTTAAGGTAGCAATCCACAGTTTTTAGAGCATTTTTCAGTTAATTTTGCTAGGTCCGCCAAAATTGATAATAGCTCTGTCCAATCTGGTGAACAATCCGATTTCTCCCATAAAATCATTAAATCAAATGTCTAACAACAAAATAACATCATTTAAATTGCCTAGCACTGACTATCACCCTACCTGTATTGGGGATATTTTCCCCTACCCCCTCTTTTAGACCAGTGAATTTTCGTAAAATATGCCTGAAGTCTGGGCCCCAATGCATATTCTGTGCAAAAGGAAGCCTCATAGATCCCATGCAAATACTTAGAGAATCGACCCAGGATCATAATGAGCAGTGCACAAATATGTGCCATCCATCTACTTTTTTCGCTATTTGTGAACAAAGATAACCCCTGCAAAAACGACAGTGAAGAGCGTCACCGGCTATGACTGGCGAACGATCCGGGATCCTTATATAATTCCGGTTTTTACCAGTCTAAAAATAGAAAATAAGTATTTTTCACATGTTTGAGGCATAATTGATCCGATTTGGGGAAAGATGTCGGCAAATTATTGAAAGAGGATAATTTACAGTCCAATTTCATGCCCTACCCCTTAATATTGAAATTTTTGGCCCACCTCAAAAGTACGAAACTGTGAATGGAACCTTAAAGCAAAACTTTTTGCTCTAGTTTCTGGCAATTTTCGTCTAAAACTATTCTTTAACATAATTCCAATTAAATTCAGGCAAAGAAAGTGGATTTGCATTAAAACTGGCCTTTCAGGAGGAGTCAGAACGAGTCATATGGTTTCGAGGCATTTTTAGGTCGATTTTTGAGGAATGGGGCCCCAACTAACCGCATCCAGCTTTACTCACTCTGTGGTCGTGCGAGTGACCAGAAGATCACGAAACAGTTATGTCCATATATTGGGCCACCTGATCAAAGAAAACTGAGACCTTGAAATGGAAATCAAAAAAATCGGTTATTGCTTTAAGGTAGCAATCCACAGTTTTTAGAGCATTTTTCAGTTAATTTTGCTAGGTCCGCCAAAATTGATAATAGCTCTGTCCAATCTGGTGAACAATCCGATTTCTCCCATAAAATCATTAAATCAAATGTCTAACAACAAAATAACATCATTTAAATTGCCTAGCACTGACTATCACCCTACCTGTATTGGGGATATTTTCCCCTACCCCCTCTTTTAGACCAGTGAATTTTCGTAAAATATGCCTGAAGTCTGGGCCCCAATGCATATTCTGTGCAAAAGGAAGCCTCATAGATCCCATGCAAATACTTAGAGAATCGACCCAGGATCATAATGAGCAGTGCACAAATATGTGCCATCCATCTACTTTTTTCGCTATTTGTGAACAAAGATAACCCCTGCAAAAACGACAGTGAAGAGCGTCACCGGCTATGACTGGCGAACGATCCGGGATCCTTATATAATTCCGGTTTTTACCAGTCTAAAAATAGAAAATAAGTATTTTTCACATGTTTGAGGCATAATTGATCCGATTTGGGGAAAGATGTCGGCAAATTATTGAAAGAGGATAATTTACAGTCCAATTTCATGCCCTACCCCTTAATATTGAAATTTTTGGCCCACCTCAAAAGTACGAAACTGTGAATGGAACCTTAAAGCAAAACTTTTTGCTCTAGTTTCTGGCAATTTTCGTCTAAAACTATTCTTTAACATAATTCCAATTAAATTCAGGCAAAGAAAGTGGATTTGCATTAAAACTGGCCTTTCAGGAGGAGTCAGAACGAGTCATATGGTTTCGAGGCATTTTTAGGTCGATTTTTGAGGAATGGGGCCCCAACTAACCGCATCCAGCTTTACTCACTCTGTGGTCGTGCGAGTGACCAGAAGATCACGAAACAGTTATGTCCATATATTGGGCCACCTGATCAAAGAAAACTGAGACCTTGAAATGGAAATCAAAAAAATCGGTTATTGCTTTAAGGTAGCAATCCACAGTTTTTAGAGCATTTTTCAGTTAATTTTGCTAGGTCCGCCAAAATTGATAATAGCTCTGTCCAATCTGGTGAACAATCCGATTTCTCCCATAAAATCATTAAATCAAATGTCTAACAACAAAATAACATCATTTAAATTGCCTAGCACTGACTATCACCCTACCTGTATTGGGGATATTTTCCCCTACCCCCTCTTTTAGACCAGTGAATTTTCGTAAAATATGCCTGAAGTCTGGGCCCCAATGCATATTCTGTGCAAAAGGAAGCCTCATAGATCCCATGCAAATACTTAGAGAATCGACCCAGGATCATAATGAGCAGTGCACAAATATGTGCCATCCATCTACTTTTTTCGCTATTTGTGAACAAAGATAACCCCTGCAAAAACGACAGTGAAGAGCGTCACCGGCTATGACTGGCGAACGATCCGGGATCCTTATATAATTCCGGTTTTTACCAGTCTAAAAATAGAAAATAAGTATTTTTCACATGTTTGAGGCATAATTGATCCGATTTGGGGAAAGATGTCGGCAAATTATTGAAAGAGGATAATTTACAGTCCAATTTCATGCCCTACCCCTTAATATTGAAATTTTTGGCCCACCTCAAAAGTACGAAACTGTGAATGGAACCTTAAAGCAAAACTTTTTGCTCTAGTTTCTGGCAATTTTCGTCTAAAACTATTCTTTAACATAATTCCAATTAAATTCAGGCAAAGAAAGTGGATTTGCATTAAAACTGGCCTTTCAGGAGGAGTCAGAACGAGTCATATGGTTTCGAGGCATTTTTAGGTCGATTTTTGAGGAATGGGGCCCCAACTAACCGCATCCAGCTTTACTCACTCTGTGGTCGTGCGAGTGACCAGAAGATCACGAAACAGTTATGTCCATATATTGGGCCACCTGATCAAAGAAAACTGAGACCTTGAAATGGAAATCAAAAAAATCGGTTATTGCTTTAAGGTAGCAATCCACAGTTTTTAGAGCATTTTTCAGTTAATTTTGCTAGGTCCGCCAAAATTGATAATAGCTCTGTCCAATCTGGTGAACAATCCGATTTCTCCCATAAAATCATTAAATCAAATGTCTAACAACAAAATAACATCATTTAAATTGCCTAGCACTGACTATCACCCTACCTGTATTGGGGATATTTTCCCCTACCCCCTCTTTTAGACCAGTGAATTTTCGTAAAATATGCCTGAAGTCTGGGCCCCAATGCATATTCTGTGCAAAAGGAAGCCTCATAGATCCCATGCAAATACTTAGAGAATCGACCCAGGATCATAATGAGCAGTGCACAAATATGTGCCATCCATCTACTTTTTTCGCTATTTGTGAACAAAGATAACCCCTGCAAAAACGACAGTGAAGAGCGTCACCGGCTATGACTGGCGAACGATCCGGGATCCTTATATAATTCCGGTTTTTACCAGTCTAAAAATAGAAAATAAGTATTTTTCACATGTTTGAGGCATAATTGATCCGATTTGGGGAAAGATGTCGGCAAATTATTGAAAGAGGATAATTTACAGTCCAATTTCATGCCCTACCCCTTAATATTGAAATTTTTGGCCCACCTCAAAAGTACGAAACTGTGAATGGAACCTTAAAGCAAAACTTTTTGCTCTAGTTTCTGGCAATTTTCGTCTAAAACTATTCTTTAACATAATTCCAATTAAATTCAGGCAAAGAAAGTGGATTTGCATTAAAACTGGCCTTTCAGGAGGAGTCAGAACGAGTCATATGGTTTCGAGGCATTTTTAGGTCGATTTTTGAGGAATGGGGCCCCAACTAACCGCATCCAGCTTTACTCACTCTGTGGTCGTGCGAGTGACCAGAAGATCACGAAACAGTTATGTCCATATATTGGGCCACCTGATCAAAGAAAACTGAGACCTTGAAATGGAAATCAAAAAAATCGGTTATTGCTTTAAGGTAGCAATCCACAGTTTTTAGAGCATTTTTCAGTTAATTTTGCTAGGTCCGCCAAAATTGATAATAGCTCTGTCCAATCTGGTGAACAATCCGATTTCTCCCATAAAATCATTAAATCAAATGTCTAACAACAAAATAACATCATTTAAATTGCCTAGCACTGACTATCACCCTACCTGTATTGGGGATATTTTCCCCTACCCCCTCTTTTAGACCAGTGAATTTTCGTAAAATATGCCTGAAGTCTGGGCCCCAATGCATATTCTGTGCAAAAGGAAGCCTCATAGATCCCATGCAAATACTTAGAGAATCGACCCAGGATCATAATGAGCAGTGCACAAATATGTGCCATCCATCTACTTTTTTCGCTATTTGTGAACAAAGATAACCCCTGCAAAAACGACAGTGAAGAGCGTCACCGGCTATGACTGGCGAACGATCCGGGATCCTTATATAATTCCGGTTTTTACCAGTCTAAAAATAGAAAATAAGTATTTTTCACATGTTTGAGGCATAATTGATCCGATTTGGGGAAAGATGTCGGCAAATTATTGAAAGAGGATAATTTACAGTCCAATTTCATGCCCTACCCCTTAATATTGAAATTTTTGGCCCACCTCAAAAGTACGAAACTGTGAATGGAACCTTAAAGCAAAACTTTTTGCTCTAGTTTCTGGCAATTTTCGTCTAAAACTATTCTTTAACATAATTCCAATTAAATTCAGGCAAAGAAAGTGGATTTGCATTAAAACTGGCCTTTCAGGAGGAGTCAGAACGAGTCATATGGTTTCGAGGCATTTTTAGGTCGATTTTTGAGGAATGGGGCCCCAACTAACCGCATCCAGCTTTACTCACTCTGTGGTCGTGCGAGTGACCAGAAGATCACGAAACAGTTATGTCCATATATTGGGCCACCTGATCAAAGAAAACTGAGACCTTGAAATGGAAATCAAAAAAATCGGTTATTGCTTTAAGGTAGCAATCCACAGTTTTTAGAGCATTTTTCAGTTAATTTTGCTAGGTCCGCCAAAATTGATAATAGCTCTGTCCAATCTGGTGAACAATCCGATTTCTCCCATAAAATCATTAAATCAAATGTCTAACAACAAAATAACATCATTTAAATTGCCTAGCACTGACTATCACCCTACCTGTATTGGGGATATTTTCCCCTACCCCCTCTTTTAGACCAGTGAATTTTCGTAAAATATGCCTGAAGTCTGGGCCCCAATGCATATTCTGTGCAAAAGGAAGCCTCATAGATCCCATGCAAATACTTAGAGAATCGACCCAGGATCATAATGAGCAGTGCACAAATATGTGCCATCCATCTACTTTTTTCGCTATTTGTGAACAAAGATAACCCCTGCAAAAACGACAGTGAAGAGCGTCACCGGCTATGACTGGCGAACGATCCGGGATCCTTATATAATTCCGGTTTTTACCAGTCTAAAAATAGAAAATAAGTATTTTTCACATGTTTGAGGCATAATTGATCCGATTTGGGGAAAGATGTCGGCAAATTATTGAAAGAGGATAATTTACAGTCCAATTTCATGCCCTACCCCTTAATATTGAAATTTTTGGCCCACCTCAAAAGTACGAAACTGTGAATGGAACCTTAAAGCAAAACTTTTTGCTCTAGTTTCTGGCAATTTTCGTCTAAAACTATTCTTTAACATAATTCCAATTAAATTCAGGCAAAGAAAGTGGATTTGCATTAAAACTGGCCTTTCAGGAGGAGTCAGAACGAGTCATATGGTTTCGAGGCATTTTTAGGTCGATTTTTGAGGAATGGGGCCCCAACTAACCGCATCCAGCTTTACTCACTCTGTGGTCGTGCGAGTGACCAGAAGATCACGAAACAGTTATGTCCATATATTGGGCCACCTGATCAAAGAAAACTGAGACCTTGAAATGGAAATCAAAAAAATCGGTTATTGCTTTAAGGTAGCAATCCACAGTTTTTAGAGCATTTTTCAGTTAATTTTGCTAGGTCCGCCAAAATTGATAATAGCTCTGTCCAATCTGGTGAACAATCCGATTTCTCCCATAAAATCATTAAATCAAATGTCTAACAACAAAATAACATCATTTAAATTGCCTAGCACTGACTATCACCCTACCTGTATTGGGGATATTTTCCCCTACCCCCTCTTTTAGACCAGTGAATTTTCGTAAAATATGCCTGAAGTCTGGGCCCCAATGCATATTCTGTGCAAAAGGAAGCCTCATAGATCCCATGCAAATACTTAGAGAATCGACCCAGGATCATAATGAGCAGTGCACAAATATGTGCCATCCATCTACTTTTTTCGCTATTTGTGAACAAAGATAACCCCTGCAAAAACGACAGTGAAGAGCGTCACCGGCTATGACTGGCGAACGATCCGGGATCCTTATATAATTCCGGTTTTTACCAGTCTAAAAATAGAAAATAAGTATTTTTCACATGTTTGAGGCATAATTGATCCGATTTGGGGAAAGATGTCGGCAAATTATTGAAAGAGGATAATTTACAGTCCAATTTCATGCCCTACCCCTTAATATTGAAATTTTTGGCCCACCTCAAAAGTACGAAACTGTGAATGGAACCTTAAAGCAAAACTTTTTGCTCTAGTTTCTGGCAATTTTCGTCTAAAACTATTCTTTAACATAATTCCAATTAAATTCAGGCAAAGAAAGTGGATTTGCATTAAAACTGGCCTTTCAGGAGGAGTCAGAACGAGTCATATGGTTTCGAGGCATTTTTAGGTCGATTTTTGAGGAATGGGGCCCCAACTAACCGCATCCAGCTTTACTCACTCTGTGGTCGTGCGAGTGACCAGAAGATCACGAAACAGTTATGTCCATATATTGGGCCACCTGATCAAAGAAAACTGAGACCTTGAAATGGAAATCAAAAAAATCGGTTATTGCTTTAAGGTAGCAATCCACAGTTTTTAGAGCATTTTTCAGTTAATTTTGCTAGGTCCGCCAAAATTGATAATAGCTCTGTCCAATCTGGTGAACAATCCGATTTCTCCCATAAAATCATTAAATCAAATGTCTAACAACAAAATAACATCATTTAAATTGCCTAGCACTGACTATCACCCTACCTGTATTGGGGATATTTTCCCCTACCCCCTCTTTTAGACCAGTGAATTTTCGTAAAATATGCCTGAAGTCTGGGCCCCAATGCATATTCTGTGCAAAAGGAAGCCTCATAGATCCCATGCAAATACTTAGAGAATCGACCCAGGATCATAATGAGCAGTGCACAAATATGTGCCATCCATCTACTTTTTTCGCTATTTGTGAACAAAGATAACCCCTGCAAAAACGACAGTGAAGAGCGTCACCGGCTATGACTGGCGAACGATCCGGGATCCTTATATAATTCCGGTTTTTACCAGTCTAAAAATAGAAAATAAGTATTTTTCACATGTTTGAGGCATAATTGATCCGATTTGGGGAAAGATGTCGGCAAATTATTGAAAGAGGATAATTTACAGTCCAATTTCATGCCCTACCCCTTAATATTGAAATTTTTGGCCCACCTCAAAAGTACGAAACTGTGAATGGAACCTTAAAGCAAAACTTTTTGCTCTAGTTTCTGGCAATTTTCGTCTAAAACTATTCTTTAACATAATTCCAATTAAATTCAGGCAAAGAAAGTGGATTTGCATTAAAACTGGCCTTTCAGGAGGAGTCAGAACGAGTCATATGGTTTCGAGGCATTTTTAGGTCGATTTTTGAGGAATGGGGCCCCAACTAACCGCATCCAGCTTTACTCACTCTGTGGTCGTGCGAGTGACCAGAAGATCACGAAACAGTTATGTCCATATATTGGGCCACCTGATCAAAGAAAACTGAGACCTTGAAATGGAAATCAAAAAAATCGGTTATTGCTTTAAGGTAGCAATCCACAGTTTTTAGAGCATTTTTCAGTTAATTTTGCTAGGTCCGCCAAAATTGATAATAGCTCTGTCCAATCTGGTGAACAATCCGATTTCTCCCATAAAATCATTAAATCAAATGTCTAACAACAAAATAACATCATTTAAATTGCCTAGCACTGACTATCACCCTACCTGTATTGGGGATATTTTCCCCTACCCCCTCTTTTAGACCAGTGAATTTTCGTAAAATATGCCTGAAGTCTGGGCCCCAATGCATATTCTGTGCAAAAGGAAGCCTCATAGATCCCATGCAAATACTTAGAGAATCGACCCAGGATCATAATGAGCAGTGCACAAATATGTGCCATCCATCTACTTTTTTCGCTATTTGTGAACAAAGATAACCCCTGCAAAAACGACAGTGAAGAGCGTCACCGGCTATGACTGGCGAACGATCCGGGATCCTTATATAATTCCGGTTTTTACCAGTCTAAAAATAGAAAATAAGTATTTTTCACATGTTTGAGGCATAATTGATCCGATTTGGGGAAAGATGTCGGCAAATTATTGAAAGAGGATAATTTACAGTCCAATTTCATGCCCTACCCCTTAATATTGAAATTTTTGGCCCACCTCAAAAGTACGAAACTGTGAATGGAACCTTAAAGCAAAACTTTTTGCTCTAGTTTCTGGCAATTTTCGTCTAAAACTATTCTTTAACATAATTCCAATTAAATTCAGGCAAAGAAAGTGGATTTGCATTAAAACTGGCCTTTCAGGAGGAGTCAGAACGAGTCATATGGTTTCGAGGCATTTTTAGGTCGATTTTTGAGGAATGGGGCCCCAACTAACCGCATCCAGCTTTACTCACTCTGTGGTCGTGCGAGTGACCAGAAGATCACGAAACAGTTATGTCCATATATTGGGCCACCTGATCAAAGAAAACTGAGACCTTGAAATGGAAATCAAAAAAATCGGTTATTGCTTTAAGGTAGCAATCCACAGTTTTTAGAGCATTTTTCAGTTAATTTTGCTAGGTCCGCCAAAATTGATAATAGCTCTGTCCAATCTGGTGAACAATCCGATTTCTCCCATAAAATCATTAAATCAAATGTCTAACAACAAAATAACATCATTTAAATTGCCTAGCACTGACTATCACCCTACCTGTATTGGGGATATTTTCCCCTACCCCCTCTTTTAGACCAGTGAATTTTCGTAAAATATGCCTGAAGTCTGGGCCCCAATGCATATTCTGTGCAAAAGGAAGCCTCATAGATCCCATGCAAATACTTAGAGAATCGACCCAGGATCATAATGAGCAGTGCACAAATATGTGCCATCCATCTACTTTTTTCGCTATTTGTGAACAAAGATAACCCCTGCAAAAACGACAGTGAAGAGCGTCACCGGCTATGACTGGCGAACGATCCGGGATCCTTATATAATTCCGGTTTTTACCAGTCTAAAAATAGAAAATAAGTATTTTTCACATGTTTGAGGCATAATTGATCCGATTTGGGGAAAGATGTCGGCAAATTATTGAAAGAGGATAATTTACAGTCCAATTTCATGCCCTACCCCTTAATATTGAAATTTTTGGCCCACCTCAAAAGTACGAAACTGTGAATGGAACCTTTGCTGGGGCATGGCGATCCCCGTCCACGGGTCCACGAAATGTCGAAAAAAGGGGAACAGCAAAACAAAAAAGATGGCGGCGCCCTGAACGGGACGCATGAAAACGAATCGAGTTCAATTAATTGCTTTTCTGAAGACTTTAGAATCGTTGACAACCTAAATAACCTGAACGAAAATGTTGATAAAAGTGTGAACATCCAAGATGGCGTCATTATCAGTGATGACAATGAAGTTTCGAGTGGCTTGCAAGATTCTTTACATTTTCTCAACGATGAAATTGACAGTTACGACAGAGCAGTCGTTGAAAATAATACCGAATGGTTGAAAGCGAGGTGTAAGGGAGTAGATAGTGGTATATTCGACATGAACATGTCTTCGGTGTCGGACACACCTCTGACTCTGTCGGTGTCTGGAAATCCGCTGTCAGTAAGCGATGTGGGCATTGAAATGGGGAGTTTGTCTGGTCTCGGACTAACAACGGTGCCAGGTCTGCTATCAGTTGAAATTTCTTCGGACAAAGGGAAACAGACACAGACAGACGAAAAATCTACTGAAAATGAATCTCTTGCATCAATGGTTTCCGATACGGCTTTGACGGGTGACTATGTTTACCTGCTTCAAGACGACAATGGCGACCAGAATATTTTGCAGTCAGTCTCGTCAATGCCCCTCGACACAGCACAGAATACATCTATGGACAGTGCTCTATCAGAGCTCTCTTCCTCCTCTGATCTTGGTATTGACAAGGAAATGTTTCTTCGAGTTAACAAAGCCTTGCAGCCTGATGACTTTCAAAATGAAGCTGATGCTGGCCATCAGGATAATGTTGTTGTGTTATCCAGAGATAATTTTTTCACTGATAGTGTTGGTAACAATGAGGGGCTGAATGACTCAAATATGAGATTATGCATAATAGATGGCGTTGTATCAATAGTATCCCCAAATACTGACAAAAAGAGCCAAGACCAATCACCAATATTACCTGAGTATGTCACTGAAGCAAAAGATTATGAAGAGAAAGGTGCAAAAACAAGTGAGACTCAGCCCATTTCTGAAACCAATCATGTGCAAAACTCAAAAATTGTCATAAACCCTTTACAGTCCACCCCTGAAACACATACTTCTGAACCGAAGAGAAAAATGTTGCAACCAGATTTTAGTGTGGCCACCATTTCAATATCGAATGACAAAGATTCTAAGCAAACTAAAATTCTTGTTGACACAAGCCAAGGTCAGCGTCTTTATCAGATTAATATTCCAGATTTCCTAAATCAAAAGGTGCAAAAACAAGAAACAAATCCTTCAACAGTGATTGCCATTCCATATCAGGAGGTTAAATTGAACAATCAGAGATCTAGTTCAGCTCAGAACATTCCCAGTGTTGTTAATTCATTAGATGCACAGGGAACAAAGTCTCTAGAAGAAGGTGATTTGTTCTTACAATAATTTTTCAGGCAGTTGTGATGCTAAATTGATATTATTATTAACATGTAATGTACCAGTCATTTGTAACCATCGCCCCTACGGGGAAGGGTGGAGGATAGCCGAGCTAAAGTGCTGGGCAATTACTTTTCGAGTATCCTCTCAGTGCAGGAGAAATGATGGGGTTTTGACATTAGGATCCTTACCCCAGGGAGATTTTCTTTTGCGAAGGGCGGAGCAACGAGCAAAGTTTTGACCTCCAGTTTGCCCCCTGGGGGTGGGGCTCGTAGCAGGGCACTGAAAGCTGAAAAGCCATAATATCCGCCCTTCCCCGTAGGTGGGTGAGCAGTGGTTACAAATGACTGGTGCATAACATACATGTACGATCTATAACAAATATTTTCTGGTCCATGTTAGTTGTTTGTAATTATTTGAAACTTGCTAAATGTTTTCATAAGTTTCTTTCAAGGTATTTATTATAAGAACAAAACATGATTTTGACAACAGTATTGATAATAAAATAGAATAAAAATAGCCATTTTCCCTATACCTTTTTAAAGCTATGCTTTGGACGTCTTGTATGGCTAGGAGGCTGTCATTTGAGATGTGGTAATTCAGTAGTAATTTGTTAATTTGACTTTCAGAATATTATTTGGTTGGGCTGCCTGCCAATGCAGCAACAGGGACACAGTCAGATGAGACCAATCCTGAGGTACAGGTGACATCATATTAATAGTTGTGTTGGGAGAGAAACTGATAATAGGATTTGCTCCGGATCTGACACCAACTGGGCTGTACATGTACCACCATAAAAACGGCAGCAGTTTAGAGTTTTAGAATTGGGAGTTGTACTGTCATTCTCTGTAAAAGGGCAAAATCAGCATGGCTTTGAATACAACATGTATTAAGGTTTTTACTGTTGTAGAGAGTCAGATTATGAATCCAGGATCTTTTGATTTCTGCTGGTGCCAAGATGTGTCCTTGAGCAAGACACATTAACTCCCCATGATAAGTCATGACACAAGAAAACCGGTCTTTGGGGCTTCTGACCAGGTCCGACACAAACCGGCTTGTACAGTCTCAGAAAAGGGCTAGAAGCTTGAAAATTCGGATTTAGGAAGAAGAGAGATTGTACTATCCGAATAGCAAAAACAAAGGCACTGATCAGCTTCGCAGTTACTGTGAAGCCGATCTGCGCCTTTGTTTTCGCATAGGCAAAAATCCGGTTTTCACATGACACAGCTCAAATGAATCTGCCTCACTGTTTCAGGCCTCAGAAAAGGGCAGTAACAAGTCTAAGAAGTTGTACATCTGCGATGAGCCGGGATGTGGCAAGGTGTTCAAGAAGTCTTTCAAGCTGTCAGTTCACAAGATGTCTCATACTGGAGAAAGACCTTATAAGGTAGGTCCACATGGTCAGATAGTTCCACATGGCCTGATAGGTCCACATGGTTAGATAGGTCCACATGGTCAGATAGGTCCACATGGTCAGATAGGTCCACATGGTCAGATAGGTCCACGTGGTCAGATAGGTCCACATAGTCAGACAGGTCCATGTGGTCAGATAGGTCCACACGGTCAGATAGGTCCACACGGTTAGATACGTCCACACAGTTAGATAGGTCCACACGGTTAGATAGGTCCACATGGCCATATAGGTCCACATGGCCAGATAGGTCCACATGGTTAGATAGGTCAACATGCTCAGATAGGTCCACATGGTCAGATAGGTCCACATGGTTAGATAGGTCCACATGGCCAGATAGGTCCACATGGCCAGATAGGTCCACATGGTTAGATAGGTCCACATGGTCAGATAGGTCCACATGGTTAGATAGGTCCAAATGGCCAGATAGGTCCACATGGCCAGATAGGTCCACATGGTTAGATAGGTCCACATGCTCAGATAGGTCCACATGGTTAGATATGTCCACATGGTCAGATAGGTCCACATGGTCAGATAGGTCCACATGGTTCACGTGGCAGAGTTTTCCCTGGTGCATAAAAATGTGCATTTTGACCCCTGTTGGTCTCTAATGACCCCAAACCTGTACAGAGACGGTCAGTTATGTTCCCTAAAATTCTCATATACAGTATTTCTGTTTCCTGAAGTAAATGTCCCCCAAAATCTCAATAGCTTTGTCAGAAGGTCCCTCAGGGGCTGTGACTAGTGGGACATTGGTCCCCTTTATTAAATCTCCGAGGAAAACCCCTGAGGTAGGTCCACAACTCCACATGGTCAAATGGCCTTCAGAGCCAGATTGTTGAAATATGCATATATGTACAAGAGTGCTAACTGTGATGTTTTATGATATGGGTTAAATCTTAAACTTGAGGTGATCACTGATGATCAGAAATTGATTGACTCAGTATCAGAAGATAGATCTAAAGAAATCTTGCAAGTTCTGATAAATTAGCATGTCCCCTTATTGGCCTTTTAAATTTCAAGATGAACTAAGTTCATCTTGAAATTTAAAAGGCCAATAAGGGGACATGCTGATTTATGTTTTGTTTGCTTGTACATTTCTTTTCCTCAAAATATAATGACCTCTTGTCACAAACAATTAATCATAGGCATACAAATATTACACAATCATTTACTAGATAAATCATATGAGTGGCGTCATGAGGAAGACAGATTTCTGCATTTGCGAAAACAACTTCACAGCTACACAGATAGTACAATCCCTTATCCACTTATATCCAGAATTCCATGCTTGTAGCTTTCATCTGTGACTGTACATACTGGTACATACTGGTTTGTGTCGGACCTGGTTGGAAACCCCTAAGACAGATCTTCTTGCGCCATGGCTCATATTATATTGTATTGTCAATGTCCATTAAAACATAAGCTCTGTATATAGACTCACTGTCTCTTAGTGATTGCAGTGTGAAGTAGCGGGATGTGACTGGGCTTTCACAACAAGTTACAGACTCAAGAGGCATGAAGAGGCTCATAAAGGGAATAAGGAACATGTTGACTGGGCCGTCAAATCATATTAAACATAATAACAAATAATAAATGGCCACTGTTTCATTTCTTATTGCAGTGTGAAGTAGCAGGATGTGACTGGGCTTTCACAACAAGTTACAGACTCAAGAGGCATGAAGAGGCTCATAAAGGGAATAAAGAACATGTCGTATGTATCCAGATCTGTAAAACAAGTCCTTTTAAGATTGTACTGATGAATGTCAAATTTTACTTGCAGTTTCATTTCAGTACACTATAACTTCTTTATGACACTATTGCTGGGGTCCAAGACAATTTCTGTCTTCGCTATCCAACTCATGTTATAATGAGAATGAAATGTATAGATATATAGCAAAAAAGTATAAAATGGCCATTTGTGGTACATGAATGGTCCGTGTCATATACAAAACTGTGCTGTAATGAACCATGTTATCAAGAGGTTCAGGCGTGATGTTAATGTTCTAAAATGACAGTGACAGAGGTGAAATATAGAATCTTAAACATAACATGTCCAACATAATGAAGATTAGAGGAAAATAATTCTGTCTAAATTGAAAAGGTATGGTAGACATTTAATAGGATTAAAGAGTACAATTGTCTTTCATATCTAACTGAAAATGTATTTCCTCGATATATGTGCCACCTCGTGAGAAAACCAGCAATCTGCATATGCGAAACCAAAGGCTCAGATCAGCTTCACAGCAACTGCGAAGCTGATCAGCGCCTTTGTTTTCGCTACTCGGATAGTACAATTCCTCTACTTTCTAAAGGACCTGTTCGGAAACCACATTGTTGGTTTTCCTACGAGGTGGCTCATATGTATTTTAAATTTTATCTTCCTTTTCCAGTGCACTTTATGCTCGAAGCAGTTCACAACCATTTATAACCTGAACTCTCACATGAAACTTCATGAACGACCCTTGTCGGAGGTCTGTGAGGTGGAGGGCTGTGACGAAAAGTTCCCGACAAGACGACAGCTTGATGCCCACATGAAGACGCATGAAAATGTTGAGAAAGGCTACAAGTAAGAGAAGTGAATTTTTATCGCACCTGCTTATAGCAGGGTGCGATATAGGAGTCCAAATTTCCGTCCGTCCGTCCGTTCGTTCGTTCGTCCGTCCGTCAACATTTACGTCGAAGTTTCGTTTACTCGACATCAGAGATAGCTGCGAGTCTGAAACCTTGCATAGTAATTGTCCTTGACATACCCTTCAAGCACGCACCTTAACCCGGTGCCCTTGACCTATATTTCACGGTCCACAGACTTTGAAAATTTTTACGTCGAAGTTTGGTTTTCTCGACATCAGAGATAGCTGCGAGTCTGAAACCTTGCATAGTAATTGTCCTTGACACACCCTTCAAGCACGCACCTTAACCCAGTGCCCTTGACCTATATTTCACGGTCCACTGACTTTGAAAATTTTTACGTCGAAGTTTGGTTTTCTCGACATCAGAGATAGCTGCGAGTCTGAAACTTTGCATAGTAATTGTCCTTGACATACCCTTCAAGCACACACCTTAACCCAGTGCCCTTGACCTATATTTCACGGTCCACTGACTTTGAAAATATTTACGTCGAAGTTTGGTTTTCTCGACATCAGAGATACCTGCGAGACTGAAACCTTGCATAGTAATTGTCCTTGACATACCCTTCAAGCACGCACCTTAACCCAGTGCCCTTGACCTATATTTTATGGTCCACTGACTTTGAAAATTTTTACGTCGAAGTTTGGTTTTCTCGACATCACAGATACCTGCGAGTCTGAAACCTTGCTTAGTAATTGTCCTTGACATACCCTTCAAGCACGCACCTTAACCCAGTGCCCTTGACCTATATTTCACAGTCCACTGACTTTGAAAATTTTTACGTCGAAGTTTGGTTTTCTCGACATCAGAGATGGCTGCGAGTCTGAAACCTTGCATAGTAATTGTCCATGACATACCCTTCAAGCACGCAACTTAACCTGGTGCCCTTGACCTATATTTCATGGTCTATTGACTTTGCCCGATGCAGGTGCGATATCGACCTCCGCGGAGTTCTTGTGTGTTTTAGATTTACTGCACTTTTGTAGTAATACAATGGTGGGATGTTAAATCCCCAATAAAGCAACAACACTCTTCAAACGGTTGTACTCAGTCGATAATATTTCAGCCTGAAATTTATCTTGGAATTTTGGCTTATTATTATGTTGAAAAAGTCCCTATCCTCTACTATACTTGTAAATTACTGGCTAAAGAATAAGCACTAACTACTGATAAACCATGATTTTTTTTTTCTGATTTAAGCCTGTCAGCTTTCTTAATAATTACATGTTGGTCTCTTGGTACAAAAATTCAGGATCTTTACAGTAGTTGCAAAAGAATGTCTATTATATGTTTGGTTAAATACATGTATCATCAAATGCTAGCTTGTGGCAATCCATTTACCTTTCTTTTTTTTTTTTTTTTTTTTTTTTTTTTTTTTAATTCAGTTTTACGTCCCTTTCAAGATTATTTCAGCTCATATGAGACGGGCCAATCAGTAGGTGGGGCGAAAACGGGAGAACCCCGAGAAAAACCACCTGACACACCCGCAAGCAGAACTTGGCTTGTCTCACATGTGGCCAGAGTGGGGCTCGAACCCACACCAGACACAGCGGTGAGATGATCGAGTGATTAAGAAACAGCGCTCTTAACCGCTCGGCCATGGGGGCCGCCCATTTACCTTTCTATCTATGTTTTTCTTGTAAATGAAATATGATTCCAGGTGTCCGCATGAAGGGTGTGATAGGACATTTCTCTCAGCCCATTGTGTGGGTTCCCACCCCCGTGTTCACCAGCAGCAGAAGGAGTTGCGCTGCGATTTTGAAGGTTGTGGTCGAGTTTTTGACAAACCGTGCCGCCTGACGCAGCATATGAGGAGTCATACAGGGGAACGACCTTATGTCTGTGATTACGAGGTGAGCAGATGCAAATTATATTATATGATTGTTTTGATGTGCCTTAGGATACATGTGATACAGCTAAGAATAGGGAGAAATATTAAACAAAGAAGGAAATTTTTTTATATTTGGTAGGGTGATCTATAATTTTAAAATAGCGAGATTTATTAGATAAAAGGGAAATCTGATTCTAAATTTGCAATTGGAGATTTAGCATAAGATATTTGCAGATCCCTTGGAAATAGGGAGTTAACACATGTATGATATTTAGAGTGAAACCATTAGTTCAATAGTTGGAAAGGTCTTGTAGGCCTAAATGTGTAAAATTCTGCCCAGTTTACCAAATGCATCAGTTTCATTTGAGACTGGTGTAGAAATTTCTGGGCTACAGTAACTATGGTAACAGTATAGTTACCATGGCAACACAACAGGGCCACCAATCACAAGAAGGATTGAGTTGGTAGTAAGAATGTTGCACAATATTGTTGTACATTACTTTGGATAAGCATTTTATGCTTCGTTACAATTTTAATAGCGATGCTTGAATGTGGCTTATCATATATCAAGATAATTTACCATTTGAGCCTGTGCGTGAGAAAACCAACAATTTGGGTTCCGACAAGGTCTGACACAAACTGGGCTGTTCAGTCACAGAAGATGTTTTAAGGCTGGAGATTTTGGAGTTAGCAAGTAGAGGAATTGCACTATCTGTGTAGCAAAAACAAAAGCGCGGATCAGCTTCGCAGTTACTGTGAAGCTAATCTGCGCCTTTGTTTTTGCCTATGCAGATTGTTGGTTTTCCCATGCAGCGGCTCATTTCTCTTCTAGGGTTGCGGGTGGGCGTTTTCCACTGCCAGTAAACTTACACGTCATATGACCAAGCACACGGGAGCCAGAAAATGGATGTGCATTATCTGTGGCAAAGCTTTCCGGCGCGGAGAACATTTAAAAGGTCACATGATAACCCACAGTGGGATGAAACCATTCAGTTGTACTGTAGATGGTGAGTATACCCAATGAGCAAAATGGAATTTCTGTTCATATGAGCGAAATGGAATTTCTATTCATATGAGCAAAATGGAATTTCTATTCATATGAGCAAAATGGAATTTCTATTCATATGAGCGAAATGGAATTTCTATTCATATGAGCAAAATGGAATTTCTGTACATATGAGTAAAATGAAATTCACTTCATATGATCAGGAAACGTGGTGTTGTAGTGGTAGAGTACAGGAATCTGGAGCGAGAGGTCCTGTGTTCGATACCTTTCTCCATCGGGAAGTGTCCATGAGCGTACTTTCCATGCTTTGGGTTATTACTCAGGAAGTAGTGGTTTAGAGTCGACATGACTGAAAATTCAATGACTGGGATGTTAAGCCCAAATCAGATCTTCAAATCATTGAAAAGTGTTGAATTTCAATTTGAGGAGCTTTAGAAATAATTTTCTATTTTTATGCAGTTTGGTCAATGAAACTTATATTTAAAGACCTTGTCACACATAAGTGAAATCCATCGACTTAGACTTGTGTTTTATTGCGAAAAAGAATTTTGTTTGTTTGATTTATTGCTTTACCTTCCTTTCAACAGCTAACGTCTAGACATAACCACAGCTGTTGACTGCGACGTAAAGCAATAAATCAAACAAAAACTAGTTTTCGCAATTGAAGTCTGAGTCGAGAAATTTTCGCTGACAAGGCCTTAAGCAAACAGTATAAGATGTCATAATCTATATGCCCATACAATCTATTGTACCAGTCTTATGTCCGACTGGTGTGTTGATTGTTGGGCTACAGTAACTATGGTGACAGTCTAGTTACCATAGCAACACAACAGGGCCACCAATTACTAGCAGGATTGAGTTGGTAGTAAGAATGTTGCACAAAGTGCTGGTAAACCTGCACATCTTTATAAATACATTGTATGCAACTTTAAGGCAAAAATCTTGCTTTGGGATTTTCAGCTAGTTTAATTAAATAGGCTGTTCAGCCATGGAGGGAATGTAGAGGAACTATACTGTCTGTGTAGTGAAAGAAAAAAAGCATATCTCAAGTATATTCCTTATAATTTGAACAATTATTGTATCATTTTAGAGGGCAGTACCACAGTGGCTAGTAAAACATTTTATATAAAGTAAAATGTAAGAGAAAAAAAAATCATTAAAAATTAAAGTCCTGTTTTGCATTTCAGGATGCAATGCAAAGTTTGTTGCCAAAAGCAGTCTTTATGTACACATGAAGAAGCATGACACCCATGCAGAAAAAGATATCCTCTACCACTGCCCAATGGATGGATGTTCCATGAAATACACCTCCAAGGCTAATCTTAGGCAGCATATTATCAAACATTTCCCCACAAAGGGCCCCAGTGACAATCGGTGTCTTCAGATAGAATATATGCCCTTGCTTAGTAATGAAAGTTTGAATGAAGATAGACCGGTAACCAGTTCTGAGGAAGGTGCAATAAGGGGCAATGAGACACAGAGTGTGAATATTCAGCAAAGCTGGGAGCCAGTGGTAGCTGAAGTCCAAGAAGGGGAGAATGTGGAAGTTGGGGTCCCATTAGGGGACTTGGGTACAGCTGAAGTAACTGATCCTGTTGCATTTATTTGCAAAAGTAAGTACATGTAGTAAAAAGTGACTTCTGACTGTCAGAATTGAAGGTCTGGTTTAAAAGTAACACAAACTGTTTACATATTATTAATGTGCCCTTTTGTTAGCTCACCTGAGCCGAAGGCTCACAAGGTGAGCTTATAGGATGGCCATGCTCCATCGTCCGTCCACAATTTCAAAGATCTTCTCCTCTGAAACCGCTTGGCCAATCAAAGCCAAACTTCATGTGGAGCATCCTTAGGAAGGGTGAACGAAAGTTTATATAAATGGTCCAGGTCACATGACCAAGATGGCCGCCATGGCTATAAATAGCAAAAACCTTTAAAAAACCTCTTCTCCAGAACCAGTGGGCCGGGCCGATTTCCACGAAACTTGGTATGTAGCATCGGGGACGTGGGCCCATCATAGTTTACAGGGCCCCTAGGGGAACCTTTAAAACCTTTATTTTAATGGAAATCCTTTAAAACCTTTATTTTGTTCCAAAATCCACCAAAAAGCCTATAATTTTACTCTCAAACCTTTATTCTGTGATAATTTTAACTAAATAGCCTTTATTTTACATATTGCTATTAGGAATGCTGAAATAGTAAGGGAACTTGAAGCTTAGTATTTGGCTTCTGGGGGCCTAGCCGGCCCCCAGACCCTTGGCTTAATTAAGCTTTATGCTTCACTCATGCTTTTACAAAGGGGGACTCTTCTGGGTTATTTGACAAAGCGTTGAAGTGGAAAATAGGTGTTGCTGATCTCTGAAAACTATTTCACTGTGTTGTTAGCAGACCACACTGTGCTCTTTATTTTCTCAAAAATCTGTCTTAAAGAGCCTTTATTTTGGCAAAAATAGCCTCTAAAAAAACCTTTATCTTTCTTGGAATCTGCTAGGGGGCCTGAGTTTATATAAATCATGACCTTGGGATGACCTTGACCTATTTTACGGCAAGGTCAACTTAGGTCGCCCATGCATTTGAATGGGGAAAATTGTTAAATTGCTATTTAATGGGTAAAACTTACTTGGAATAGGCAAGTGGACAGACGATTAATGTTAATGGAAAATTTTAGCCCCTGGGGGGTTGTCTGCCTCTGCCCCGGGGCTATATACATGTATATTTCCATAATAATGAAACATCTCCCCTGAAACCGCATGGCCAATCAAAGCCAAACTTCATATGGAGCATCCTTGGGAAGGGGGAAAGAAAGTTTATATAAATGGTGAAGGTCACATGACCAAGATGGCTGCCATGGCTATAAATAGAAAAAACCTTTAAAAATCTTCTTCTCCAGAACCAGAAGGCCAATGATTTTGAAACTTGGTGTGAAGCATCAGTGACTGGAGCTCTACAAAGTTTATATAAATCATGACCCTGGGATGACCTTGACCTATTTTAAGGCAAGGTCAACATAGGTCGCTCATGCATTTGAATGGGGAAAAGTATTAAAATGTCATTTTGTAGGGAAAAACTTGCAGGAAATGGGCAAATGGACTTAAGATTGATGATTCTGAAAAAATTTGGACCCCAGGGGTATGTCAGCCCCCACCCCGGGGCAATATACATGTATATTACAGTGATATTCAAAGATCTTCTTCTCTGAAACTGCTTGGCCAATCAAAGCCAAACTTTATGAGGAGCATTGTTAGGAAGTGGGAATGAAAGTATATATAAATGGTCATGGTCACATGACCAAGATGGCTGCCATGGCAATAAATAGCAAAACCTTTAAAAAAAAATTTCCTCCAGAACCAGAAGGCCTATGATTTTGAAACTTGGCATGAAGCATCAGGCAATGGAGCTCTACAAATTTTGTATAGATCGTGACCCTTTGATGACCTTGACCTATTTTACGGCAAGGTCAACTTAAATCGCCCATGCATTTGAATGGGGAAAATTGTTAAAATGTCATTTGAAGGGCAAAACTTGCAGTAAATTGGCAAATGGACTGCAGTTTTATGTTTTCAAAAAGAAATTGACTCCAGGGGTTGCTCTGACCAAGCCCTGGGGTTATATACATGGATATTACCATTCTAGTCAAGCTAGTTTATTGATATATATCTCGGGTTTCAGGTGAGCGTTTACAGGACCATTGGTCCTCTGGTTAATGGTTTTGGGCTTGCGTTGACGTTTGATAAGGATTTTTGACCAATGAATTGCTTGAAAATAGGGATCAACCTTGGTTTTCAGTGTTCAAACATTCGATGAATCACAAGGAAGGTGTTTGAACACGAGGCCGAAGGCTGCATGTTCAAACCCCTTCTGAGTGACCCAGCGCATGCTTGAACATTGAAACAAAACATGGCTTTCTTGCATTTTCACACTTAAAGCATCGGCCATTTTGTTTCTACGGAACACAGTGATGTCACGTCGCATTAACCAATGACGTCAACGGATTTTAGCCAAAGCCCATGTTCAAATGGTAAATGAATTTCATGATTTGATCTTGGGTTTTGTTGTTTGGACATGGCTTCCGACCTTATTAAATATGGCTTCAAACAGCTATGCCCATATATATCTGCAGGAATTATCTTTTACAAGCAAAGACAGTGTAACTAGACTTTGGATTCGTTTTCCACACACTTCCTTTTAGCTTTTATGTCATTGAGCTTACAATATAGTATAGTGATTTTACGGCCTTATTTTCAGCTGATAAAAGTGGAAATGTAAAAATCAACATTACCAACGACCAGTCTATTGCCAGTAATGTTGTGATATCTGATGACCAGTCTGGAGGGGTAAAAGACAGCACCTTGTCCCATCCTTTGATCTCAGCTGATTTAGGCTCCGAGAAAATACAGTTACAGCCGAAGGTTTCCACTAGTAAGAAAAGTAAGTCTTTATTAATGGTATGTATTATATGATTAGATGAAGATTTTATGGTAGTATGTGTACATTTTCAATCTGTAATACGAGGAAACCAGTCTCTGGGTTTTCAACCAGCTTGTCTCAAACGTACAGCAAGGTGAAATAGTTGAAATTAGATTTGAAATTTTGAATTTAGAAATACAGTAATTACACTTCATAGAATAATCAAATGCATGGCTGCCCAGATTAATTAAAAGGTGAAAGAGGATTATATTGGTGCCATAATACCTTTTTCCATTGACAAATAATTTAATGTTTATTGTTTTTATAATTTCTAGATGCCAATCGAGGTCGTGGCTCGGCTCGTACAGACTATCAGAGTAATCTTGAACTGAGTGACCGGGCCAGGAAAAGACGTAAATTACTGAGAGAGAAAGCAGAAGGAAGTAGTATAAATATGGAAGAATCTAGTCAAGGTATGAGTTATAACCCTTTCCCACTAAAACATTTTAGCCAACATTCCTTCCAAGGAAGTGGTGACTCCGCCACAGCATGGCTGATAAACAGTTGACAGGTGGTTTATCTACCTCTGCAGCCTGAGTAATTTACACATTAACCCATATTTGGCGAATGGATTTTCCCATCATTAATTTATCATGTGGGTGAGTCCACTTTCATTTTTGGGGACATCAGGTGTGATTTTAGATTTTTATTCACTCTTTCGATGAATTTTCTCTAAGCAAACAGAAAAGCCCCAGATGGGCACATCTGGGGCTATTCTGTTTGCCTATATCCCACAAAAAGGATGCTAGGCTTAAACGAGTTAAATGATGCCTACTTTTTCCCTGACATGGGTATGTCTGACACATCAGTTTTCTGGTCCAGTTCCCATTTGATGTACAGGATTTTATAATGGCTGTCTAAAATGGCTGTGATTCAAGTTATCTGAGCAACTGGTCAATTTTGGGTTCTCCTTTCTCTTAATGAAAAAGAAAGTTTTACATGAAAGGGCTCATTGTTATACTGTAATTCCTTTCAGATGAAACAGAGTGAGAGTCTCAGTCAGATCTGACCAGGTCCTGAGGTTATAAAACTTATTTCAAGCTCAGCTCAGCTGAGTATGAAATTTCAACTGCTCATACACGCTGAAATACATTTAGTCAAAATTAAAGGGTAACGCAATAATCGACAACAATACCTTTAAAAGTAAAGACCTAACCAAAGCAAACATTTTGGTGCAAATCTTGTTCAAATCGGTCAAGGAATAAGTGAGATCTTGGCATTTGATATTTTTGGAACGAAGTGACTTTTGGCCGCCATTTTGAATATTTAATTAGAAACTGTAAAATACAAAACATTGTATAAATTTTATGTTTCAATATTAATATGACAAAATATGACCAAAATCGTTAGTAAACCAAGAGAAGAAAACATTAAAACAATAATTCACTGATAAATATTAACAGTGTTTCATTAATCTTGAGCGTGCATATTTAATTATTACTTTATGACGTCATAAAGCCTCATGAATATCCAAGATGGCCGCCTCCTTAAACGGAAATCAGGGAATATTCAAACCAACATAACTTTCTTAATTTTCATCCAATTTTGATAAAACTTGTACCAAATTGTTTAGGGCGGTGAGCACTGTCATATAAGATTCAGTGTATTTCAACATTGCATTTCCCTTTAATGGAAAATTCAGGTTCAAAACTCAAAAACTATTAATTTATCCTGCTCATAAATGTTAAAATGCCAACAATTGTCGGCATTTTAACATTTATGAGCAGAATAAATTTTAGTCTGAGCATGGAAAAAGTTTCATAACCTTGGGAACTTTGTTGCTGACTCTTTGAGACAAGGAGTTACATTCTGCAAACTCAAGACAGGTGTTCTCTATGTGCAAATACAGCTACTGCATTATCATCATAAATTCTTTATTATTATTCTATTATTTTTGCGATTGATTCCAGATGTATCTGAGTCCCAGTCAGATCTGACCGGTGGTGTTCAAGATAATTTTGTTGCCGACTCCCTGAGTCAGGGGATAACATTCCGCGACCCCGAGACAGGTGTTCTCTATGTACAAACACAACTACTGCAAGTGAGGAGGCTTTTGTTTCATGAACTTCATTTTGTTTGTGCTTCACCAATAGGAAATACATCTACAAAAAAATTCTATAGGACTTTGTCCAGGAATAGGCAAAAATGCCGCCTTCTAGAAATGGTCATCAATGATTATTTTGATCTGCCTATGATTAGTTCAACATTGAAAAAAACAATAACCATGACCAATTATGCTAACACGTCTGTCTGTGATATACAGGTATACCAGGTTACACCCCCATTTTCATGTAGAAATACATGGGTGTACTTTTCTGCTCCAAAACATAGATTGTGGGTACTTGTTGGAACCGCCTCAACAAGATAGTTTAACGTGTATTCACAAAGTATGTTTTGACTGAAAATTTATATGAACATTTTCATTTTTTACAAAAAAAAAAGTGTATATTGCATGGTCATGTTTTCATATTGAACATCCCAAAAACATGTCCGTGTAATGTATACCCCCTTGAACCCCACTTTTATCATAGCAAAACTGGGCTATGCAGGGGTTTACCTATTTTTCTTCTGTTTGCTCCAAAATGAAGATTGTGGGTACTCGCCGAGGCGGGTCTAACGTGTACCCACAATCAATGTTTTGAGCAAAAATAAGAAAAATATAAAACTTTTTTGGATGAAAATTTTCAATTTTTCAAAATTTTCAATTTTAAAAGCTGAAAAAATCTCTGTTTATTGCATGGGCAAGTTTTTCTTAATGATCATACTATTCTATTCCAGGATGATCCGCCCCACCCAGACTTATATACAGATGAAAATGTGCTCAAGTCAGAACTGACATTTCCTGTGTCAACTGAGCTGACTGATCAGAGTCTGCCTGTCACAGAATTTGTAGGATCTACCATTAACTTACAGGATCTCGTGGGATAGCAGTGTCATATGACCAAACATGGCTGCCATGATAGCATTGTCACATGATCAAAGATGGTTGCCATGATAGCATTGTCACATGACCAAAGATGGCTGCCATAATCGTATTTGGCAAAACTGAACTTTTAAATCTCTTACTTAAAAATCCTACCAAGGTATGGTGGGAAAAAACAGGGTATGATTATTCATTTGCTATGTTAGCTTGAATCATCTCATTTATATAATGTGAATTAAAAGTGGCAATCATGTTCAGATTCTGGTTTGCCACATTTGGCTGCTGAGATTGTCAAGTCCATTAAATTATGAACCAGAGTTGCCTTGGACATATGGAATATAAAGGGTAGTGCAATTGACCTTGACCATTTTGTTGAAAGGTCTGAAAATTTACCTTCATAGTTTAGTCTTTCAAATGAGTATAAACAGAGGTTTTAAGTACGTAAAATACAGAACAAAATAAAATGGTTAAAATGGAGCTGCTGGCAAAAGATGTACATGTTGATAAAACTGCCCTTGCAAGAATTGGCAAGGATAAAGACAGCTAATATTGCATGTGTTATTTGAAACCTAACCACTCAGTGACCTTGGTTGATAGAAGGGATATGTTTACCAGGTACATATGCCTGTTAGCCCTCAAAAAGCCCTGCTCAAATGAATATCTTTCACAGCCATTGGAACCCAACCCCACTGTTCTTGCACTGTTGGGATAAGAATCTGAAGTGCAGATTATAGACATTTCAAAAACACGCCCATGTTATTTACAGATTTTTCTTAGGTTGTAACTAGAAATTGGCTGCAAGCAAGGCTTTCAGTATACCCCCCGCAAAATTATCTAAGGCCAATAACTTCCTTTAAGTCAAACATGCAGAAAATTTGTCAAAAATATCTTTTCAGCATTATAATCCTTCATGAAAATCCTCCGTATGTCTGACTCATGTCTGTAAGGTATTAAATTATATACTGAAAGCTCAGGGAGTACAATTATTGTTGATTTCACTGTACACTGTTGATCATTATTTATCAAGAGAAATGGTCAAAAATTGGCTATGCTAAAAAAAAGCTGTAAATTTTTCAAAAATAAATTATTCAGCATAAGAATTCTTCATGCACATCTGAAATATATCTGGAACAAGTGTGCAAAGAATTCAAATGAAACAATGAAAGCACTAGGAGGACTTGATTTCATAAAGTATGCACTACCAATGGTATTGTATATTAGTGATGGTTGAAAAATGTCTAAGTTAAAAAATGCTGTAAATCTGTCAAAAATTATTTTTTCACCAATAAAATTCTTTATGCACATCTTCAATATGTCTGTAACATGTCTGCAAAGTATTGAAAAGAATTACTGAAAGCCCCAGGAGGAGCTGGATTTCACAAAGTATGTACTATCAACCATAATTGGATATAAGCAGAAATGGTCAAAATTGGCTAAATTTAAAAAGCTGTAAATTTGTCAAAACTAAAATTTTCAGCATAAAAATTCTTCATGCACATCTTCAATATATCTGGAACAAATCTGCAAAGAATTAAAAAGAAACAATGAAAGCCCTAGGAGGAGTTGATTTCACAAAGTATGCACTTCCAACCATTATTGTATGTAAGCAATAGTCGAAAAATGGCTAAGTTAAAGAAATGCTGTAAATTTGTCAAAAATTATTTTTTCAGCATTATAATTCTTCATGCACATCTTCAATACGTCTGTAACATGTCTGCAAAGTACTGAAAAGAAATACTGAAAGCCCTAGGAGCAGTTGATTTCACAAAGTATGTATGTAAGCAATAGTCGAAAAATAGCAAAGTTAAAAAATGCTGTAATTTTGTCAAAAATTATTTTTTCAGCATTATAATTCTTCATGCACATCTTCAATATGTCTGTAACATGTCTGCAAAGTACTGAAAAGAAATACTGAAAGCCCTAGGAGCAGTTGATTTCACAAAGTATTATGTTAGCAATAGTCGAAAAATGGCAAAGTTAAAAAATGCTGTAAATTTGTCAAAAATTATTTTTTCAGCATTTTCAGGATGTTTGGTGCATTCTTCATGCACATCTTCAATATGTCTGTAACATGTCTGCAAAGTATTGAAAAGAAACACTGAAAGCCCTAGGAGAAGTTGATTTCACAAAGTATTATGTTAGCAATAGTCGAAAAATGGCAAAGTTAAAAAATGCTGTAAATTTGTCAAAAATTATTTTTTCAGCATTTTCAGGATGTTTGGTGCATTCTTCATGCACATCTTCAATATGTCTGTAACATGTCTGCAAAGTACTGAAAAGAAACACTGAAAGCCCTAGGAGAAGTTGATTTCACAAAGTATGCACTACCAACCATTATTGAATATAGGCAATTATAGAATATTTGCTAAGTTAAAAATGCTGTAAATCTGTCAAAAATGTTTTTTTTTTTCAGCATGACAATTGTTCATGCACATCTGCAATATATCTGAAACATATCAGCAAAATATTAAAAGAAAACATTGAAAGCTGTAAGAGGAGTTCATTTCACAAAGTATGTACTTTCAGTACTATGGCAAACATGTTATAGGAAGACTTAAAAAGTCCCATAACTCTTGCAATACTGACCCTTTGGCCCCTAAATTCATACCACACATGTGTTGTCTGATGGTGCAAGTGTGGTGAAAATTTGAAACAAATCAGGCAAAAGCTACTCAAGTTATTCAGCAAAGATGTCCAAATGTTGACGGAATCACGGAATGACGGACAGGCTGAAAACAGTATACCCCCCTAAAACTTCGTTTTGCGGGGGGTATAAAAATTGAAAATGTTCAGTAGAATTGTTTTGATATTTTTCTTATTTTTGCTCAAAACATAGATTGTGGGTACACATTAGAACCGCCTCGGCAAGGTTCTGACAATTACCCACAACCTATGTTTTGGTGCAAAAATAAGAAAAATACATGTATCCCTGCAAACCCCAATTTTCATATATAAAAGTGTGATTCGAGGGGGTATACTTTCCACAACTTTCTTGTAATGATACCAAAATCTATGGTAGAGAGCATGGTGACCAAGTGGTAGAGCATCAGACTTCAAATCAAGAGGCCTGGGTTTGATCCACACATTTACTCCCTAGAGTACTGTTTAATTACCAGGGCCCAGTTGTTCAAAACTAACGACGTCGTTAGTTAACGTTTCGTTAAAATTTCAAACATTAATATTACAAATACACTGTTATTCTTTGTTGAAAAAATGTGAGAATCCTTTGCACTGCAAAGGATTCTCACATTTTTTCAACAAAAAATAACAGTGTATTTGTTACTTTAGCTGATATTTGCTTAACAAATTTATGTCTTAACGACATCGTTAAGCTAACGATGCTTTGAACAACTGGGTCCAGGAAGTGATGGTTCTGGCCAGACATGACTGAAAAAAGTGTTGACTTGGATGTTAAACCTTATACATGTAATATTGCAAAGAACAACAACAAACAAAAAAAAACTAGAAAGCCTGTCAAATCCAAGGTGAATACTTATATTGTTATGTAATGTTTCTGATGTACTTGATGGTGCTTCAATAAATGTGATCATTGTTGCTATGAGTTTACTGTTTTTGTTTGTTTGTTTGTTCGGGTTTAACGTCGCTTTTAACATTATCTGTCATATCACGACGGTGTCTGGTTGGGACAGGGAGCTCAATGCTCACTTTTATAGTGCTGCCTGACTGTGGTATCAGATCCCAGACACTTTTACCTGATACCACCTCCAGTCACAATATACTGACACTGGAGCAATCAATATGTGAGACAAGCCATGTTCTGCTTGCGGGTGTGTCAGGTGGTTTTTCCCCGGGTACTCCGGTTTTCGCCCCACCTACCGATTGATTCGTCTCGATATGAGTGAAAAAGCTTGAAAGGGACGTAAAACTGAATCAAAAAAAAAAAAAACAAAAAAAAAAACTGGAGCAACAGTCCTAGCCCTACCCCGAATATCTGAGTGCCAAGCGGGGAGCAACTAGTACCATTGTTAACGGCTTTGGTATGTCGTGGCCCGGGATTGAACCTGGTACCTCCCGATCTCGGAGTTACTCTTTTTGTGACCTGTGTGTGGTTTCATAATGAAGTGGGCCCATAATCAATCCTTATGTATGATATTGCTTATTTCATTATGAAAACATGCCTTTGTACTATACAAATTTTTCTTAAGTTGTAAAAAAATAAAATTTTCAGCAGATTTTTTTTTTAAATATTTTTCTTATTTTTGCTCAAAACATAGATTATGGGTACACATTAGAACCGTCTCAGCGAAGTTGTTTTATTGAATTTGAGTACCCACAATCTATGTTTTGGAGCAAAAATAAGAAAAATTGGTATACCCCTGTAAACCCCACCTTAATAGGTAAAAGTGGGGTTCAATGGGGTATTCATGTCACAGACATGTTTTCCTGATGATTTCTAGACATGAAAATGTTTCTAAGGCTTTTAGAATCTAGCATTTGTCAGTGTGAAACAATTGTGTTCTACGTACTGGTAACCTGCCTATGGGTGGCTTGCCTAGAAACAGTGTAGCTAGGGTAACTGTCATGTGACCTTAGCTGTTAACAGTGTATGTAAGGCACTGACTCAAACAGAAGTGATGATCCTTTCATGCCCTTATCCAAGAGCAGCAGTTAAAGTATGAGTATTTTTTGGGCTTGTCTAAGTTGTATAAATGGCCATACTGTAAATCTGGAAATGTTCGCGAGAATTTAATTTTCACTAATATTCGCGAATTTGTTGTCTCGTGAATAAAGTTCACGCTAATAAAGAATTCCAATAAGCTTTATATAGACTGCACGAGTACTGGTTCACGAATTCAAAGACTCGCTAATAATTCGGAAATTGAAAATTCGCGAAATAAAAGTTACGCGAAAATTACTAAACATCAAAACCACGCCGGGTAAACGGTCAATTTGTACACCGAAGGCGTACAATTATGAAATAATTTGACCAGTTCCAGAGTACAAGTTGACTGGTATAAATAGGACGGAAACATCAGGACTATCGCAATCAAAGAAAGATAATTTCTTCTATTTTAGTTTTATACAAAATCCGAAAATGTCATATGATGGGCTATAAATTTGTGGCTTCTAAGACACCAAGATTTCATAAAAAAGTCATAAGATTATGTAATTATCATTTTTGGCGTATACAATATTTTAATTTTAAAATCTAGACCGAGCTAAAATTGTCTGAGGAAAGCTTTTTTAACAGTCCCAAAAACATCTTAGCAACTAAATACCAAGATTTATGAATACTCTTTCAATTCAAGGCATTAAATTTGAAAGGGTTGCCCTCAGTTTTGAGAATGGGTCCAGATTTTTGCGAGCGTACCAATTGACTAGTGGTGTACAATTTAACTTATGATATTTGCAATGCTATTTGGCCTAGTTTAAATTCGGGTCATCAGTATTTTCGCTACGTTCTATTTCGTGTATGTTTATGATAAGCTACTATTCTTACATACTATCAGTTTCATACGTCTAGATATCATAAGATTTTCTTGCTTTTTTCTCTTGCAAACTCATGGAAGTGACTGAATGGTGGTCAGTACAACCAGTTATCTAATATTAAGTGGTTGTCAGTATATTTACAGTGTAGTATAGATGTGTATACTGTATGCACGATAAATATGGGTATCAAGCGCGAGAAATTAGAATTCTTTAACTTTACGCTTAGATTTTATAGGTGTGCTATTTGACCGTGGAGCGTCCAATTTGACTCATATAAATCCAGCCACAATAACTGACGTGTCTCACTCTTCGACATTCTTTCTCATTTACACTGCCTTAAAGAGGGGTTTTGATTTTACTACTCCTAACTGACTGCGTTACACTATAGTAACGAGAACAAACTACGACTACAGCATTTAGAATGTAGTACTTCGAAAAAAGGTACAAGTAGGCAAAGATCAGGAAAAGGCGCAATCAGAAAGATTCCCACTCCAAAAACCGAGGTGGGAAAAAACCAAACTAACAATCAGGTACTTATACCATGAAACATATCGTACGCCGAATGAGCAGCTATTTTCCCAATAGGTGGCCACTCAGTTACCTTAACTTAACTAAAAATATGAAAACACACATAAGGCGCCAACAGCACAAAAATTTTTAAACACCAAGACATAAAACAGAAAGAACCACCACAGAAGTTAACAATTTTTATTTAAGTGTTTTCACGATTAGATCTTCTTTATTCAGTAAGTACCTTTCAAGATTATTTCTGCTATATAGAGATGAAACAATCGGTATAGGTTTGGCGAAACCTAAAGACACACCCACAAGCAGAACTTGGTTTTGCCACGTTTGAACGAGCGACAATGGTTAGATGATCGATGATCAAGACCGCTGTCGTCAGCCACCAAGGAAATTCGCCTTACAACGTGTCAATATCTTATTCGGGCAAAAAGAACGTTGAAAAGATCAAAATAATTAAAAGGTACAAGTAGGCAAAGATCAGGAAAAGGCGCAATCAGAAAAAGATTCCCACTCCAAAAACCAAGGTGGGAAAAAAACTAAAAGAGCAATCAGGGGCTCATACCATGAAAACATATAGTAAGCCGAATGAGCAGCTAATTTCCCAATAGGTGGCCACTCACAGTACCACCTAAAGTTACCCAAACTTAACTAAAATATGAAACACACAAGGTGCAAACAGCACAAAAACTTTTAAACACCAATACATAAAATATATTCCCAGATGCATCCATCTACATAATATATTCTTTTAAAATCAAGTACAATTGATATACCAGTAGACGTAGTAGCGCAAAGAAGAGCCATAGAAATAGCATTCTTTGCATTTGTGGGGGTCTATTTTTATCATAAAACCCTATTTTCACATACCGGCCGACACGACAACCAATTATTTCATACTGTGAGCAAATGATTAAGTATAATCAAGACATTGCATGCAAAGCGAAGACCGAAATTTGTAAACTTTTAACTTGTAAATTTTTATTTATGTTATTTCTCTGTTTTCCTGTGGATTGCCATTTGCCATTGAAATCAGTGTACTGGAAATTTGAAAGAAGCCGCAGGCTAACCTACACTCTGGTTACTCAGTATCTCGTTCACTGAACAGTTTGCAGAGTTCTGACGTTTAATTAAAAATATCTCAAGGTGCCGAGAGTTACTCATCAAATGAGCAAAAAAGCGGTTTGGGCATTTCGACCAGATCAGGTTGTACACTCACAGAAGATGGCTATATATTGAGTACTTCTAATATAGAAAGAAAACTAATTGGGCTACATGTCTGACACTATAGAAAGAAGTAATTGGACTTTCTTGTATTGAAAAAAAGATATGCTGATCAGCTACGCTGAAAAAGGTTTTCTAACGAGACGGCTCATATTCCTTATCGCAATTGTATTTATTGGGCTCTTGCCCCCCACCAATAGTGTGGTACCAGCTGCACTTGCCAATCCGAACCTGGGAGGTACATATCATTATAATATTTTTCCATATGTCAAATTTTACACCAAGCTGTCAAATGGTACACAAATAAGTAAAAGATAAATTCCTGCAATGTAAGCATCTTTTCCCTCGTTTTTTTTTTTCTCACCATATCTCTTGCCTGATAAAATATGACATCTCCAGATATAAACATAAAGAGATATGCAGAGTCTCAAAGGGAAGTACAAATGAACGTTTGTCTTTAACGTTCGTGTCATTTTTCTTTTCTGTTTTTATTTGAATTGTAATATATATTTAATAATCAAGAAAATTCAACTGTATTTCAGTTCTGGAGTTTGATATGTTTCATGAAAAACGCTTAAACATTTCAAACACATTTTTCTATTAGTTAAATTGGGCTCTGCTGGTCAATTAGTACCAAGGACACTCTATCGAGTGTCCTTGATTAGTACGCTTTGGAAATACGGCCTCTCCGCAGATTACACAAACATATGATTTCCAAAACTGCATGATTAATAATTATTTCCCAATATTATTGGCATCCCTGGCATATAAAAACCTAGCCAGACTGTTTAGATTGGAATGCCAGGTTGCATTTCATCTCGTTGCAACATTTTTCACGTAGGTATTTTCCACGCCGAATATGATTTTGGCAAAATGCATATAAGCTTTTGGCTGTGCTTTTGTGCGTGTATAATCTTTATTCAAATACCCATCATATGACATTCTCGGATTTTTAAACAAAAGTAAAATAACAAAATAAACTTACGTTAGTTTAACTCTCTCTCCTTTTTTGCGGTTCGTTTACCAGGTCAACTTTCACTCCGGAACTGGTCAAATTATATATACGATTACACCGACGGTGTACAAATTGACCGTTTAGTTGGTGTGAAAACAGTAGTTATTAGCAATCTCGATTTTAGATACACAAACATATATAGTATAAATCACAAGATTTTCCTCTGTTAAGATGATATTCTCAAAGCTTTACATAAAATAAAACAATTACTTATGTAGCTGAAAGGGCAGCAATCACTCACCTGAGAACCAACAAGTTTCCAAACAAGTCGAGTGATGCCCATGAGACATGGCCTGGAGCACAGGGACTGTTTGGCAGGATTTATAAAGAGAATAACTTCATTGCTACACTCATAGTGTTGATAATGTAAAACTCTAGGCCTTCTGGTTTCTGAGAAGTTATAGCTTGCCTGAGCCAAAGGCTCACAAGGTGAGCTTGCAGGATGAGCATGAGCTGGCGTCGTTCACAAAATGTTCAAACATATCTTGGAGAGCAGCAGGCTGATCGCAATCAAACATTGTGGCAGGGTATAGCTTGCATTGTTCTAATGCAGGTAGGATTAGAACTCTGGTATCTATGGCAACAGATAGTTCCCATAGGGTTATGATGGGCAAAATCTTGTCGACACTCTAGCCCCAGCATTTTTTATCGGATCTCTTATTGCAGATAACAATAATGGTGTGAATTTTGGCTAGGTTCGACCACAGACTGCTATATTGGCTGCCTTTGAGCGTTTGAAAATAATTACCGTAGACGTATAAAGCGGCGTAAAGTGGTGTCAGCATATTTTCTCTTCTATTTTTATCGCACCTGCTTATAGCAGGGTGCGATATAGGAGTCCATATTTCCGTCCGTTCGTCCGTCCGTCAACATTTACGTTGAAGTTTCGTTTTCTCTACATCAGTGATTGTTGCGAGTCTCAAACCGTGCATATTAATTGTCCTTGACATACCCTTCAAACACGCACCTTGACCCAGTGCCCTTGACCTATATTTCACGGTCCATCGACTTTATTTATTTTTATGTCAAAAGTTTGATTTTCTCTACACCTAACAGCCTAAGGTAGCTGCGAATGTGAAACCTTGCATAGTAATTGTCCTTGACATGCCCTTTAAGCGCGCACATTGACCTAGTGTCCTTGACCTATATTTCACGTTTTGAATTATTTTGCTTGATGCAGGTGCGATATCGACGTCCGCGGCGTTCTTGTGTATCCAATCATTTTGCCCACCCGAGCCATTGGTCTCACAAGGTGAGCTTATACTCTGATAAAAAGTTATAAGAGGCCAATTTTCAAACTCATTTTTGTTTTCTAAGCCTTGTTCAAAAATTGCCTGAAATTTTGCCTAAAGACGTGTCTTTCAAGTAAGTAAAGTTGCTAAGTGTTCAGAAATAATTTTCTTTCACTAAACCCGTTTTGGGGGAAAAAGCGTAAAAATCAATGTTTTTGAATAAAAATTTGTTAAAGCACAAAATTTATTGCAATGAGGAACGGGTGTCATAAAATGGGTCATTCCAGCTTGGAAAAAAACATCTAGCATTCGAATTTTCTCAACTGGTAGATTTTTTACGCATTTTTAAAAAATCGTTATTTTCGAGATTTTTGGGAAATTCAACAATGTGCCTCTTATACATGTTAATCCCTGTTAAATTCACTTATGGGGCATGGAAATGAGAGATATACCTTGAAAGAGCTGTATTTTACAATTTTCGAGGACAAACAGGTCACGACTGCTGCACACTTCCGGTTTTAATGTCAAATTTTACTGAACGACCAAAATAACAAAATCTATGGACGATTTTTTTAAATTTTCAAAATCTATCAGAGTCAAGTATTTTAAAAACATAAATAATCGCTGAAAATTTCAATGCCGTGCTGCTGATAATAACGCAACCAAAGTTTGTATGCAAATTGCATACAATTTTTTTTCCCTGTTATTCATGTTGCTGTCTTCAACAGAAACGAAAATTCTCATTGCAGCAACATATTTGACTTGATTTAATCTTATAGTCCGGCATGAACCCAGGATGACTGTGCAATAGCGTCCATAGAAAATGTTTTGACAGAAATAAGTTAGTATGGGTGTCCTAATTTGAAATCCGGATGATGCCAGATTGGCATTCTTGGGCAATTCAAGATGGCCGCCAAAATCCAATATGGCCGACAAAATAAGGGTTTTTGATAGAATTTCGTACAGATATCTGATGAAATGCTAAATGCTTGCCTTAAAATTTGAGAAATAATAAAGTTTAGCCTTTTTTCTTCGAAAAGCAACACAATAAAAATAAACAAAATCAAGATGGCCATCAAAATCCAAGATGGCCGACGAAATAAGGGCTTTTGATAGAAGTTCCTACATGCATGTGATGAAATGCTAAAAAGATGGCATTTAAAGTGGAGAAAACTTCAAGTAAAGTCATTTTTCAATTAATACATGTATGCAACAAAAGCAAAATTAATAAAGATGGCCGCTAAAATCCAAGATGGTTGACAAATGTTATTTTTAGCTCACCTGAGCCGTCAGGCTCACAAGGTGAGCTTATAGTATACCCATGCTCCGTCGTCCGTCCGTCCGTCGTCCGTCGTCCACCATTTTCAAAGATCTTCTTCTCTGAAACCGCTTGGCCAATCAAAGCCAAATTTTAGGTGAAGCATCAATAGGAAGGGGGAACCAATGTGTATATAAGAAATCCAGGTCACATGACCAAGATGGCCGCCATGCCCATATATGGTAAAAACCCTTCAAAAATCTTCTTCTCCAGAACCAGTGGACCAATTTCAACGAAACTTGACATGAAGCATTGATGGCTCAAGCACTACAATGTGTATATAAATCACGACCCTGTGATGACCTTGACCTATTTTACGGCAAGGTCAACATAGGTTGCCAATGCATTTGAATGGGGAAAAATTTTTAAGTGTCATTTAAAGTGAAAATCTTGCTGGAAATGGGCAGTAGTACTGAATATTGATGATTCTGAAAAAAAAATTTGACCCCAGGGGCTCATCTGCCCCCACCCCGGGGCAATATACCTGTACATTACCATAATATTCAAACATCATCTCCTCTGAATTGGCTTGGCCAATCAAAGCCAAATTTTATGTGAAGCATCAAGAGGAAGGGAGAACCAATGTGTAAATAAGAAATCCAGGTCACATGACCAAGATGGCCGCCATGCCCATAGATGGTAAAAACCCTTAAAAAATCTTCTTCTCCAGAACCAATGGACGGATTTCATCAAAACTTGGCATGAAGCATTGATGGCTCAAGCACTACAATATGTATATAAATCATGACCCTGAGATGACATCGACCTTCTTTACGGCAAGGTCAACATAGGTCACCAATGCATTTGAATGGGGAAAAATTTTAAAATGTCATTTAAAGTGAAAATCTTGCAGGAAATGGGTAGTGGGACTGAATATTGATGATTCTGAAAAATTTTGACCCCAGGGGCTCATCTGCCCCCACCCCGGGGTAATATACCTGTACATTACCATAATATTCAAACATCATCTCCTCTGAATTCGCTTGGCCAATCAAAGCCAAATTTTATGTGAAGCATCAAGAGGAAGGGGGAACCAATGTGTAAATAAGAAATCCAGGTCACATGACCAAGATGGCCGCCATGCCCATATTTGGTAAAAACCCTTAAAAAATCTTCTTCTCCAGAACCAATGGACGGATTTCATCAAAACTTGGCATGAAGCATTGATGGCTCAAGCACTACAATATGAATATAAATCGTGACCCTGAGATGACCTTGACCTTCTTTACCGCAAGGTCAACATAGGTCACCAATGCATTTGAATGGGGAAAAATTTTAAAATGTCATTTAAAGTGAAAATCTGGCAGGAAATGGGCAGTGGGACTGAATATTGATGATTCTGAAAAATTTTGACGCCAGGGGCTCATCTGCCCCCACCCCGGGGCAATATACCTGTACATTACCATCATATTCAAACATCATCTTCTCTGAAACCGCTTGGCCAATCAAAGCCAAATTTTATGTGAAGCATCAATAGGAAGGGGGAACCAATATGTATATAAGAAATCCAGGTCACATGACCAAAATGGCCGCCATGCCCATATATGGTAAAAACCCTACAAAAATCTTCTTCTCCAGAACCGGTGGACCAATTTCAACGATACTTGACATGAAGCATCTATGGCTCAAGCACTACAATGTGTATATAAATCATGACCCTGTGATGACCTTGACCTTTTTTACGGCAAGGTCAACATAGGTCACCAATGCATTTGAACTGGGAGAACTTTAAAATGTCATATAAAGTGAAAGTCTTACAGGAAATGGGCAGTAGGACTGAATATTAATGATTCTGAAAAAAAAAAATGGATCCCTGGGGCTCATCTTCCCCCACCCTGGGGCATTATACATATAAATTCTTCTCCTCTGAAACCACTTAGCCAATTTAAGGATGTTCGCTGCCAATGAAAAAGTATTCAAACTTTTTTTCTAACCACTCTTTTTTGATTCCAAAATACAATATAAGACATTTGAAAGCAAAATAAATATAGGGTAGTGTGCATTTTTTCAAGCTACGGGCCTCTGAATGAGACCTCTAAGCATCATGTTTTAAATTTAGTAAATTTAATTTGATTTTTAATTCTTTAAAACAAACCTGTCTTGAACAAAAATACACCTCGAATGCTTTCAACAGTCATAATATTTACGTAACGCAGACTATTTTGGACCAAACGCATAGAAAAATTTGCAAATGGAAGTGGATGACAAAATTTTACGAGTATTTTTCCAACCCTACCCCCATACTTGAAAAGTCGGAAAAAATCAATATTTTGAAATGTGCCAAACCCATATTTGTTTATTCAAACTTTTTCTTGTATTTTCACACAACATAGAACTTTGTAATATTGTTCGAATAAAAGAAAGAAATATATAGGGTAGTGTGCATATAAGAGAGAACCAACAACTTGAAAATCACCATTTTCAGCCTTTTTCCAGCTGTTTTGTTTCTTTAAGCCCATTTCATAAAACCACCTAAATTTTTAAAACCAGCACACCAAAGACACAAAGACTGACTTAGAAGACCATGTACACATATACTGCAGCTAAAATAAACAAAGAAATAGTGCAATTAATTTGAAAATGTGTAATATTCAAGTTTAATCTACCCTACCCCCTAAATTTCACTGACAACTAAATTTTTCTGAAAAGTTGCAGAAAATGGGGTGAAAAAATGAAGTTTCTTAGATTGACAATTGTCATGGCTTGTTCAATGCATATCATCATTATGTATCCAAATATAAAATATTGGGAAAATATCTGCAACCGTTTACGAGATATTCAAGAAAAGAAAAACCGGAAGTTCCGAAATGTCAAATGTTGGCAGCGAACATCCTTAAGCCAAATTTTATCTGAAGCATCTATAGGATGGGGGAACCAATGTGTTTATTAATAATCTAGGTTTCATTACCAAGATGGCCGCAATGCCCATATAAATCTTTTTCTCTGAACCATTTGACAAATTTCCATGAACTTTGGAGTGAAGCATCGATGGCTGAAGTACTACAATGTATATCTAAATCATGACCTGTGACAACCTTGACCCAGCTTATGGCAAGGTCAACATGGGTTGCCCATGAATTTGAATGGGAAAAACTGTTAAAATGTCATTTGAAGGGAAAAGCCAGCAGGAAATTGGCAAATGGACAGAATATTGATTATTCTGAAAATCGCTCTAGGGCTTCATATGCCCTTACTCTGGGGTTAAATACCATTATATTAAAACATGTTTATTGGTACATGTATATGCAGCAGATCTCAGGTGAGCGTTTACAGGACCATTGGTCCTCTGGTTATAGATTTTCATCAATATATGTGATGTAATATTCAAAACATGACATTGAAGGTGCAGAAGTCACAAAGCTAAGATTGTTCATGAATATATGACAAAAACTAGAATAAAAATGGCTGATGTGGCCTGCAGTGGGGTTGGATAAGCATTACAATCAATAATGTGGGGATGTAAGTAGGTTTAATTTGGTTTGGTTATGAATCCACTCCCTAGTCAACAAATCTTCAGTCATATTGTGACGGAGCAACCACTCTCTTGGTATTAATCTCAATAGAAGCATAAGCGGAAATGTTTCTGTTCTCATGTAACAGCTGCGTATGAAGCTAACACTCGCTGTAGAGGTTGGTTTGTATCTCAAAGCAGTACAAATATGCAGTATAGCTAATATTACCACGGTTTATTCCGTCTCCACTGATTTTAGATTCATCCACAATTCTCTATTGCATCCATCCGTGAATCTTTTTATTTGGCGCAGATGTACACAGAGCCATCAGATGAGTCGTTTATCGTTGAAGCCAAATGTAACAGGTTGAACACTGCTGTTCGGTACAGTAGGAATTGGATGGGGAGGGTAAAATAAGACTTATGATCTAGCTGGTAACTGTTCACAATTATAAAGTATTTCATGCTTTGTGGAATGCAATTTTGGTACAATATGGTGAATTTAAGGACTTATGGGTGGTCACTGTATATACATAATTGAAGATTTACCTGTGTAAAAAAGCATTGTTTATTTTGTCAACAATGCTACATTCTTTAGCATGCTTTATCATGGAACTATTGAATATGTTGCAAATACATGGATTTGTGTATACATGATTGTGGAATGAGTGTTCAGCTCAGAGCAAGTGAGTCATTTTTCAGTTACTTCCGGGTTGAAATCGTCGGACCCATTTTTCTTAGCTTTTTGAAAAAAATAAGACATATTTTTCGATGTCATTGACTTCAGTCATATAAGAACCTGAAACAAAAGGCATGTCATCTTTCAGCAAACAATAAGCGCACACGAGCCGCCCCAAGTTACCCACTTTCAGAATTTTCCAGAAAAATATGTTTACACTAACTTTTCCCAGAGAAATACATTTCCATGACCCCAAAATAACACATAATTTGTCAGATTATATATCCTAGACATTTAGGCTTTGCGTAATTTTTATTCAAATGCATTCCATTTTCCAGGAAATGGGTCCCACGAAAACCAGTTACATTTCCAATTTTACACCAAGCTATTTAAAATTTTAAAATAATAACTATATTGAGTCATTCCTAGTATCAGTGACGCCTATTAGCAATAAATACACATCATCATTTGATTGACAGATTCAAGAAAACAGTAGATTTCTGTTTTACATACCCCACCCACTCATGTCAATATTGATAAATCCTTAATGGGTTGTGTTCGGCTGGTCACTGTCTCAGTAGAGAAGTGACTTTTATGTGCAAACATGAAAAATATTAATGTGCCTTTGTGGCGATTTTAAATAAAAATTGTAATACCTATAAAATGCCAAAATGACTATTAAATCACACTGAATGCCAATGGGGAAATTCTATGGTCGGTGGGTCCCAAGCCCTTAGCAATCCCAAGATCGCGATCTTCTTCATCTCCTGCCAGTGAGAACAGAAACACTGAAACCAGCACTGTTATTAAAATAAAATAAAGCTAAAATAAATCATCTTGGGCGTTTAAGGCTGTAAATGTTTAATGGGTTATACCAATGCAATGAAAAATCCCTGTGTTTTGGCAAGCATTAGTATTTCAAACAACTCATTCCACAGAAAGTTCATTTCTAGTGATATGCGTTCGTAGTAGCATTCAGTAGCTGGAGGTTTGGAGAGACTGACATTTTGTTACTACATATCTAGCCTTCTGTTTTCTGTTCGGGTCTTCTGTGTTGTACGGTCAATCGTTGCAGTAGCACTCTTAGTTTGGACAGTTTCTGTGTTTTGTGGTTGGTCGTATGTTGTTCCACTACGGGCCTTGCACAACGTCTGTTATGAATCTTATTCATTTTAAAGTGATGCTCTTTCACAACCACCATTGCAGAAAGGCACACAATGAAGATAAAATAAGACTTGCATGAATTGGTAACTGTTCATTATGATTAATAGTATGTATTGGCGTCCTTGCAACTGCATATCTAAACATCGTACTCTGCCAACAAGCCGGAGACCATTCTCTGACAAAATAAATGAATTTCTTTGTCTGGATATGGCGGACTCCGCACTGTTTGTACTCCTGGTCAACCCTCACTTAACAGGGTTACTCTATGCTATATTAAGGCATCACTTTCCCCAGATACAATATGTTGATGACTATCTGAGGTAGAAGAAAGACACCACTACAACTAGGATGTAATAACATAAATGATAATAAAATATAAAAGTTTGATCATTCGGAAGCAGTAAAAACGTACAAAGGGAGGTAATATGGACCATACTGCGCAATTTCGGGTACAGAACCCTCATCAGTGGCCCTTTATTGAACTGAACTGAACTGAACTTTATTTTACATCTCAGATCACTACAAAGGTGATGTTAGAGGAAAATACAAATAATATTATGCATTGGTGGTCATGGCATCTCTGTGATGTTGTATTTATGCATGATGAAGAAAGAGAGGGGGAGAGGGGATATATTAATTATGTATTCATTATACTTTTTGGAATATCATTTATAGTGGTTGAACAAGTTAAATCGAATCCGAAAAAGTTGGTGGGGACAGAAGTGCCATAACACAAAGGTTTAGTTCGTATCGCTGTGAGCAATTATCTTTGTAGTTCACAGCGGCACGCACTTCAGCAAATTACATACAATTATAACAGCTTTTGTGACAATAATTGAAATTCACTCGTCATTAATAACTTGAGAAGACATTGATAGTATTATTTCTATAATTCAGTAGCTCCGCCCAATAAAGTCGGAACATAGATGTGCTCATGGGGGGTATTGCAAATTTATTCATTCATTGGTTGAATAAAAGGCTTTTGACCCGAATGGGTTCACGAGTAAATTTCAATTGACATGTAACGCTGACAGCAATGTGATTAAATGTATTTATAAGGCACGCGATACTGTGTAATAAGTTGCTGACTATGGACTTTTTATTCGTAGAGATAGTAAGTTATATCTTTTGTAAACCTGTATGTACAAGGAAGGCGGGTCAGAAACTTGTAATTTGCGTAGGCTGATCATTATATTATATGAATATAGGTAGGCGGAAGACCGCTCTTTCTTTAATGCCAAAACTTTGGTCGCACAGTCGACCACTATAATCACTTCTCTGCATTTTCCTCGAAACCTACCAGTCATATGCAGCCCCGTCACCTTCTACACCCAGGTAAACGTTGTTATCAAAATAGTATATTGAGCCCGCGCATCAGAAAACAGACAGTCTGCATATGCGAAAACAGAGACGCGGATCAGCTGTGCAGTAACTGCACATCTGATCGGCGCCTTTGTTATCGAATAATAGACAGCACAACACCTCCCCTTACCAAATCCGAGATGACCGCACAGGCTGGTTTGTGTCAGACATCGTCGGAACCCAGACTATTTGTTTTCCCAAGCAAAGGCTGGTTCAATATCAATCGGATATACATGAACATTATAATGTTTAAGTAATTTGCTACAGGGCTGAATATGTTTTCGAAGGTAGCACAATTGTGATCAGCATGGGATATTAAGTTTTAAACATACAATCTATCGAAATGACTTAATTAGTTTACCAACGTATATACCAAGCTTTTTTAGGGTTTGATCATCTGTACAAGAAAGCAATTTTTTATATTTGATCATATTTGGCCTTCGGTAATAATTCGGTGAAATAAATGTTTCTCTGTCGTCTTTGAAATGAGGGCATTCCAGTAAATAGTGAAATTCATCGCCTACCGTATTTAAGTTGCATAGTTTACACTTACGCTCTGCATGGTTTGTGTCGTTCCATCGCCCTGTTTCGATTGGGAACTTGTGATTAGATGACCTAAAATGCATCAGATTTAAGTACAAGTGTTTAGGCAGGATTTTAAAATATGATTCAAGTTCTATGCTGTCTTTTATATAACTGTAATTCTTTGCTTTTGAGGAACTGTCATCATCGGCAAGTTCTGATCTCCACGCTTGTAAGAAATGGTCTTTTAATGTATTAAAGACAAGAAATCGTATCGAGTTTGTGTGTATTGTAGATTGGTGTAGCCATAGGTCATGTCTGCCAATGTCGCTTAAAATTTTTCGAACATTAATAATCCATTTTGAAGTAATATTTTCTGGCGTTCTCAGTGCTTGGTATAGTATATATGAAAATTTAGTAAATTTTCCTAGAATAAGTCTGTTCCAAAAACCTAGTATTTTTGATTTTATTGTAATTTCGAGTGGGAAACGGCCTAACTCTGCGTATAAGATATATGAAGGGGTGTTACGTCTGCATTTAGTTATTCTTTTGAGAAAGTATGTATGAATGGTTTCAAGCATTTCTATGTTTTCAAATCCAAAGATTTCACAGCCATGTGTTAGTATAGGGACAATTGTTTGGTCGAAGAGTAATAATTGTAGATCAATTGGTAAATAAAGGTTGTTAATGCGACAGAACAATAGATGCATTGCCTTTCTGGCTTGTTCAACTATATGTTTACGAGCGTTTAAAAAACTTCTAGACTGAGAAAAGATTATTCCCAGGTATTTATACCTATCAGTTATTTCGATATCGTTGCCACCTAGACTAAATTTATACGAATCTGTTTTTTGTGCTCCGAATATTACAACTTTTGTCTTACTCATATTAACTGTAAGTTTCCAACGTTCGCAGTAACTATAGAATGCATCAAGCGAGTTTTGCAGATCCTGTTCATTGTTAGCGAGTAAAACCGTATCATCAGCGTAAAGCAGGACTGCCAGTTTGCTAAAATGCACTAATTCATCGTTGTCAACATCCAGCGGTATTCCATTAACTTGAGAATCTTCGAGAAAATTACCTAAATCGTTCAAGTACATCGAGAACAGTATGGGTGACAAGTTTTCACCTTGACGCACACCGGCATAGCTACAAAACAGTGGCGAATTTTTTCCCATTACCGAAACACAAGATTTAATTCCACTGTACATATTAAAAATAATTCTAAATACTTTACCATTCACTTTATGTGCTAATATTTTCTGCCATAAGCCTACTCTCCAAACTGAGTCAAATGCAGATGAAAAATCCACGAAGCAACAAAACAATTTTTTCTTTTGTGACTTTAAAAGTTCAATCAAAGCATACATTGAGAAAATATGATCTAAAGTTGAATAGGTTTTCCTGAACCCAGCCTGATTTTCAGAAATACAGTCTTCTAAGTAGTCATTAAGTCTAGCGTTTAAAACAGAGGTAAATAATTTGCCCAAGCAGCTCAGTATCGTTATCGGTCTATAATTCTGTGGGTTCGAACGATCTCCTTTTTTATAAATTGGGCTTATCATTATTAACCGGCGACGATAGCCAGATACATGTAAATATACTGCAATTTCAAAACGTTTCACAGGGACGTCTATATCATGTATCTGAACATGTATCTGAAAATAACTAAGTAACTCACGAATCGTGAAAAATACCCCTGAGCAATCTAGGCATCCAACAATCAAAAGTTCAACATTTCTCTCTTATGCATGTCTACCGCGTGTGTTGCTAAAATGGCAGTTGCTTGTTTCATAATATGCAAAAATTCAGTTACTATAAAATAGAAAAAATAACACAAATGTTTTAGAGTATGACTATCTCCCTTTATTTGTCATTTAGGGATACATCAAATTGATATGTAGTAATATTATGTTCAAGGCTGTATATGATTAATTTTCCCATTTTGTGACCTTTAGCGCAATTCATAAACATCAGGAGTGTATTTTGGGTTACTTTCATTTAAATAAATTATTTTGGCCGCCATCTTGGACGCCATTTTGTATCTAAAAATCTGTTCAATGATGAAATGATGCATATAATTTATTTTCACAATTTATTGACCATAAAATATCAATTTAGAAATAATAGGAGTGTGATATGGGTCCAGTTCATGTAAATAACACGTTTGGCCGCCATTTTGGACACCATCTTGTATCTAACAAGCTGCCCAATGATGAAATGATTCATATACTTTGATTTCACAATTTACTGACCATGAAAGAGCAATTTAGAAATAATATGAGTGTTATATGGGTCCATTTCATGTAAATAACACATTTGGTCGCCACCTTGGACGCCATCTTGATTTCAGCGAGTTGCCCAAGGATGCCAGAGTCAACCTATGGAAACGGTGTATTAGAAAAACGGTGAATCAACGGGGGTTAATCGGAAAAATGTGAAGCATCGGGCGATGTGTCGGTGAGACATCGGGATTTACAATGGCGACACGGTACGTAGTTTTAATCTTCTTTTTGTTTTGTTCCGACATGGCTGGGTGACGGTGCATGTCAAAATTCTGTTTGCTGCAGGAGCTGTAGAAATCATTAGTGTTCTTTATTATGTAAACAGTTTGTAAATAAATATTCCAAGAAACGCGTGATTGTGCGCCCCATTTTATAGGGCATGTCTTTCAAGGCCACGAAAACACATTTTCGTTTGATTTTCTAGTAAAAGAAATGGACAAAGAAGGTCACGTTGGTATTTGCAAATGAATAATAGTATACTGGAAAATTCCCACAAAAAATAAAATCTCGCCAAGCATTGCAAAGGGATTTTATGCTAGGTGCATTTACATAATGTGAGGCATCTGGCAAGTTGTGTGAGACAACGGGGCGAATTTTGTGAGTCATCGGGCAATCAAAACTTATTGCATTAATTTCCGATTATAAACACTCTAGAGCTATTTTTGATCAAGGTAATTTCATATTCCGTGTCATCTTCGACCCGGTAGTTTCATATTCCGCATCATCTTCGACCCCTTCTTATTGGGAAATTAAAGTGCTAGACCGACACGTGTAAAACGCTAGCGTTCACCTGAATCATTGCCAGTGCAAGACGCACTTGTGTGAAAATCGTTCCCAAACGGATTACCGTTTGTTGTTTAAAATATGTACATGTATATATATTCATTTTAAACTCAACCCCAACTGTAGTAATTTTGTAAAGTCCAGTAATATTTTGAGCAATTACATAGCGTTATCACCAAATTGCAACTGGAAATATTTTCGGAAATATTAGTTTGTTTCTTTGTTTGATTGGTGTTTTACTTCCCACTCAACAGCTGTCAGGTCATATGGAGAAGGGGCCTCGGTTTAAAGTCTCATCCGAAAGACTGGAGAAGCCCGGGATCGAACACACGACCCCTGATTTACAAGGCCAGTAGCTTGGCCACCATGCCGCGGAGGCTTCTAAGGAAATATTAGTGATTGCCGTGAAACTACATATTGCAGTTTTTCAAACATCACTCATATTTCAGAAAAATATGAAGCCTCACTGGCATGTATATAAACGGCCCATGCCAAAGGCGGCCGCCACGTCCATATATTGGTAAAATCCTTTAAAAATATTCTCCAGAACTCAAAGTTGTTCCATGATCTGAAAGTGGTTCAAGTCATAACCATGTTTTGACATTGAATTGCGAATATGGAGATTAAATGGTGTTGTTGTGTAGCGTCCTAGTCAATAATTTTTCATTGCCATCGCTTCCGGGGTAGTTTGCATATACTTTGGGGAGATAATGTGTCACGTCCAAGGACACTACAAGATGATCATGGTGTTCGAATTCCTGACTTCTCGCTCTGGAGTCCGACGCGCTACCACATAGCCTCAGTTTACCAGGTATATTCTAGAGGATCAATGGCCATGAGAGCGCTCACCTGAAACTTTATATACTGTCTTATGAGTCCTCGTTTATAGGCCCAGAGCTTGGGTAGTAATGTGGCAAACACATAAACAAGTAATGTCAATTCACATTTTTAATTGTTACATTCTTAATAAATAATTAATCCATCTTAATTCACTGTGATAATTTTATTTTGTATCCAACGTCATAATCCTTGACGTCGTCAGATGACGTTACGTCATTAAGACATTAAGTCAATTAACTTGATGTTCTTAATTAGTATATGTTTGTAGTATTGAAAAGTTTATGAAGCTGATTAAAGGAAAAACATTATTAGGAAAAATAATCTATCCTATGGTCGCGGAAAGTTGTTATTACATTGTCTTATAACTGTTCACTAAATCTCTGTTGGCCTTTGACAGCCGCTAGTCTCTTTGGCCTCAGTAAACGCGGAGCAGTTTGATCTGGCTCTGATTTCTTCATCCCGTGTTCATTCTGGGCTGATGAGGAATTGTCTGTTCTGGTATTTGTATCGGCCTCTTTCTCCTGACATTCGATTGGATATAACACATATTATCTTCTTTGATGGTAGCAGAACCTCAGCCGATCGGGTATGTCCATCCCTACTGGTGTTCAGCCCCTGAATCCGACCGATTCTCCACTGTCCCCTCGGTAGATCATCCTTGATAAGAATCACATCACCAACATTAGCGTTGAATGGTGACTGTACCCTTGGTCCCTTTAATTTCCTTTGTGACCTTTCCCTAAGACTTAATACATAGTCCTCCCGCCATACTTTCCAAAAGTTATCTATGTGTTTCAGTCCCTTTTTCCAGATTGTCACCAATTTATCTGCGGAGGTGGCCTGTGGATTGTAGTCAGTATCAGTAGTGTTATCCTGTATGAGAGCAGGTAGTCCTACTCTTGGATTAAGTGACAGGAAATGAGCTGGTGTTAATATTTCAAATGAACTGATATCATCTCCTACATATGTCAATGGCCTTGAGTTGATCACAGCCTCAGCTTCCTTTAATAGTGTCAACAGTTGTTCACATGTAAGACATGCTTTTCCTAAGGACTTGCGAAGTGATCTCTTCACCATACCTACTAGTCTTTCATAAACACCACCCATCCAGGGTGCCAGTTCCACATTAAATTCCCATAGAATGTTCTGATTTGCTGCATAAGAAACAACATCATTCTCTGTCAAGACTTCACCCCACAACTTGTAAATAGTGTCCGAAGCAAGTTTGAACTGTGCAGCGTTTTTTTGGCTTGCCATGTCTCGTGACAAATCTTCGAAACCCTAACAGAAATTGTTGAGCTGTCATGTCATGCATCATTTCAAGATGAACTGCTCTTGTCACTAAACAAGTATACAAACATACCCAGACCTTTTCTCTATTCCTATTCACTTTTATGTAAAGAGACCCAAAATAGTCAACTCCAGTATATGTAAAGGGTGGTGACTCTGATACACGTTCAGCAGGTAAAGGAGGCATCAAGGGCATCCTATATGGCCCACTTTCATGGCGTCGACATACTCTACATAATCTCAGAACCTTTCTGACTACTGATCGTCCCTGTGGTATCTAGTATCTATGCCAGTTTGAGAAATTCCTGTATGAAGTGATGCCTTATGATATCTTTCTACTATCAGGTCAGTGTATGTATGGCCCTTTGGTAAGAGAATTGGGTGTTTTGAGTTTTCACAAAGTTCAGCATTTTCTAATCGCCCACGGTACCTGAGCAATCCATTAGAGTCTTGCCTTGCTGGACTTGCAAGTTGTTTGACTTTCCTGTTGAATCTACAATGTCTCTGTATTGCTGCCTCTGTATATACTTTGTCCATAGTATTTCAGCAGCTTCAATTTCGTCAGCCTTCAGAGGACCATTCTGAGTTGACTTCTTTCTCATTTTGCTGACAAATCTCAAGGACAGTGCCGTTACCCGCCAGAGTCTTGTCACAGATGAGAATCTTTGAGGATCCAACCCGAATGGAGTATTTGAAATTTTATTCATGGTCTCAGAATGATCCTCCCCAGCCACAAGTTTGGTTTCAAAAAGAACTCCTTCTTTGTTTAAGACTGATTCAGGTTTGGCTTCTATCTCCTCTGATTTATCGCCGTTGTCCTCGTATTTCCACACTGGCCAAGTATCTCTTGTTTTCACCATCCAGTCTGGTCCATGCCATCACAACATACTGTGTTGAAGATCATGTGCAGATGCTCCTCGACTCGCGATATCAGCTGGATTTTCCGTTGTTGAAATATAGTGGAATTGTATGTCTCTGTCAGTTTTCATTTCCTTTATTCTGTTTTCAACAAATGTTCCTAGTGGTTTAGTGCTATTGAGCCAACTAAGCACACATTGTGAGTCTGTCCATACATGTTTTGCACTGACAGTTACCTTTAATTCTTTCTGTACAAATCTCAAACATCTGGTACCTATGAGAGCAGCTAACAGCTCAAGTCTTGGTATGATTATTTGCTAGTTTGGAGCTAACCTTGTTTTCGAGAAAATTAGGTCAATTCTACGCTCACTGGAAGTTTCTTGAAGCAAATACACGGTAGCTGCGTAAGCATACTTAGACGCATCACAGAAGACCAATATCTGATAACTTACATCTTTTCCTTGTTTTAGACCAATGTATCTAGGAAACTGACAACATTCTAGTTCTTTCATGTCTGTCTTCAAACAGTATATCCCACTTTGATTTGTCATCAGCAGATAGTTGTGTGTCCCAAGGAATTTTCTGATTCCACAGATTTTGTAAGAAGACCTTTCCTTGAAGTGTGACTGGGCTAAAGAGGCCAAGTGGGTCATATATGGAAGCTATCTGTTGAAGTATTGTTCTTTTTGACACAACTGAGCTTGCCCTGATGTTGTGAGTCAGTACTAAAGTATCTTCTTTTACAGTCCATGTGAGCCCCAGAATTTTCATCCTCTCCCTGTTTGCTCTGTCATATATTGGTATTTGGTCCAGTACCTCATCACTGTTTGACATCCAATCACGTAAATTCATAGAAGCACTTTCAAACAATTCTTTAGACTTTGAATAGAACTCTTTTGCCTGATAAATTGATTGTGTCCCAGTAATGACATTGTCAACATATATATTGTCTCTGATATTCTTGGCTATGTAAGAGTCTGAATGTTTGAGATGCCAAAATGTGACCCTCGGCCTGACACTCATGTAAGATTCTTATATTCTACACCCGTCCAGGAATTGTCAATTTGCATTCGAAATGCGTTGGCATGTCTGTTTTAGTTCAATCTCAGTAAAATAACCTTGTCCTGTAACAATTATGTCAAGCGTGTATGCACATTCACAATTATGCACAACGTTGAATGATTGGAAGAAATATGTTTTGGTATGCAATTTTGTTTATTGCGGGGATTATTTACATTTTGAGAAGATGGGCCACGCAAACGCCCGAGGGCCTGAAAATGCCAAGCCCAGAGGGCAAACGATTCATAGTTGGACATGAAATTTCACATTTCAAATTGGATGAATGGGCTTATAAATATGGTGAAATATTCGAAATTTACAGCTATGGAAAACGGATGATTATTCTGAATTCGGAGAGACTCATACGCAAAGCCCAATCGGATGCTTACCGCGTTACTTTCGGCGGGAGGCCCAAGACATTTTACGGTGAGCATTTCGCGCATAAAAGTCAGACCATAGCGTTTGGATGTGGCGAGACCCATTTAGCAATGAGAAAGATCTACAACAAGGCTGTACATGTGTACGGGGACGGGGTCGAAAAGTTTGAGAAGATAATGGCTCAGGGCATCGAGAAAATGTTGAACAAGATAGAGGCACATGGGGCAGAAGATTTTGATATGTATGTTCATGTGAAGGAATCACTGGCGGACATAATGTGCATACTGGTAAGAAACTTCCCAAACAGTGATGGATTTTACAATCACGACACACTTTAAATATTATTTTTCAGTCTTGTCTTTTGTTCAAATTTTTGTGACCAAGTTCATTACGAAAACACGCCCATGCCAATATTTAGAGAGTTTTTCATCACTAAAAATTGAAGTTTTCATTGGGAAAAAATGATATTTTTAATATTTATGCTCAAAACATTGATTGTGGGTACCCACAATATGTTTTCGATCCATGAAAAGGTATACATTGCACGGACATGTTTTCGTGATGAAATTTGTTTATTCGCAATAGTACGTTTGTCATTGATCTGCTTACTTTGCCATTTCTCAATTACTAAAACACCTGATACATTTATCAGTTTTTTTAAACGAACCTTTCTTTTAAATCTGAATAAAATACTAAACTGCACGCCCCTTTTAAATATTTCAGCTTAGCGGAGACACTTTCGCAGACGACAAAGCGGGATATGCCCTATTTTGGGACTTTCAGGAGGCAAACAATGCCATTCTGGAGCCGAGGGTGAACTTGGCGCTAGAAATGTTTCCCTTCCTGAGGTTTCTACCGGGAAAATACAAACGCATCTATGACATGCTGAAACTTCGTGTGCGAGCGATAGAACAAGAATTTGCAGAGAAGGCATTGGTTAGTCAGCTATCGTCGTGACGTGAAAACATTTTTACATGTTTTAGCTCATCAAAAATACAAGTAGGCAACGATCAGGAAAAGACGCAATCAGAAAGAAACTCCCACTCCAAAAACCGAGGTGGGAAAAACTAAATAGACAATTAGGTACTTATACATATGTATAGAAAACATATTGTAAGCAGAGTGAGCAGCTTTGTCCCAATATGCAGCCACTCATTTACCTAAACTTAGATAAAAATATGAAAACGTACATAAGGTTCAAACAGCACAAAAATTCGACTCCAAAACATAAAACAAATGGAACACAACAGAAGTATCGCATTGGAACGACCAGTAATATAAAACTACTGGGGGGAGGGGGAGGGGGAGGCTAACATCACCCTCATCTTCTGCAGTGGTTCACAACATTTAGTTAGTTGTTTGGTCCTAGTGGTGAAACTCTAACTACTATCTGCACAACATCTTTCAGCAACTGCATTTTTCAAAATCTCATTTTTCTGAAACACCACAAGAAAAATATGACCATGACATCTTTTTGCAACCAGAAAGTCCTAAAAAGTGCCACAAAAATTTTGAAAATCGGTTCTTTTATAAAAAAAAGCTATGCCCAAAAATTATTTTGAATAGGCCTTCGAGTTGCTTTACCCATGTAGTCCCCAGGCCAAGACTCGGGACGAGTCTTCTCGGAGGGGGAAGTAATGTAACGGGATAGTCTCTCTTGTAGAATACGTTGGTGTAACGTATCTGAGCGGCATATTAGCGGGTAGTAATATGCAAATTAGAAACTCGAAACTTTGTGATTAGAGTAAGTGTTAGGTATATAGCGCAGTAAATCACCCTTGGTGGATGAGCATGCTTTTCCACCGACGGGGTTTCTGTGGCTTGGCTCGGCTGTTCGTTACAATAGTTACTTCCCTTGCTGACATTTTTACAATGGAAAAAGCCCTATTCAAAATTATTTTCTGGCATAACATTTTTATTTGTTAACCGATTTTCAAAATTTTTGTGGCACTTTTTAAGACAATTGGAATGCAAAATGGTGACGTGGTAATATTTTTCTTGAGGTCTTGCAGAAAAGTGAGATTTTGAAAAATGCAGTTTCTGGAAGATGGTGTGCAGACAGTAGTCATACAATGAATCATCAAGGACAAACAAATAAATCGTGATAACCACCCTGATAAATCAAAAACGTGGACTCAACAGACTCAGTAAGCTGTCCGACGATGGAGATCCCTGGACGCCGAATAACTTACTGAAACCCGGAGCAAAAGAAAAACACCAGTTGAACTCCTGTGGGCCAAGCAACAGACAAGAAGCTCCGGCCCCAACCAACTAAAATAAATTAAAGAAATCTACTTTAATATTTCAGCATTAATTACCATCAATGCTGCCTATATGCAATGTTTACAAAATTAAAGGTAGATCCTTTAGAGAAGTAATATGAGCCGCCTCGTGGGAAAACCAACAATGTGGTTTCCGAAAAGGTCTGACACAAACCGGGCTGTACAAGCACAGAAGCAGGCTAGAAGCTTGAAATTTCGGATTTAAGAAGAAGAGGAAGTGTACTATCCGTGTAGCGAAAACAAAGGCGCTGATCAGCTTCGCGGTTACCGCGAAGCTGATCTGCGTCTTTGTTGTCGCATATGCAGATTGTTGGTTTTCCCATGAGGCGGGTCATATATTCTGAAAAAGGTGGGCCCCGACTGTACAATTTTGGGAAACGAACCAACATAAGTGACCGTTTACAAACTTACATCGAAAACCAGACGATTATGCTACTAAAACCATGTAGATCTACTACTCGGATATTGCATTCTTGGAATCTTAATTGTGTTTTCAGAAAACCTACATGAAAGGTGAAATAAGAGGTCTGGTTGATGCATTGAAAGAAAGCCAGTACGATGACATAGTCAATGGTAGAGAAGTTGTGTTCACAGATGACCGTATCACGTCAAATGTCACAGAATCTGTGGTGTCCGGTATGTTTAACTAGCTAGAGAGACAAGGGGCCAGTTGTTCAAAACTTCGTTAGCTTAAGATCATCGTTAAGACCCCAACTCATTAAGTAAATGCCGACACTGTTATTGTTTTGTTGATAAAATGTGAGAACCCATTGCAATACAAAAAAGACAGAAATAAACTAATTGGACAATTTTTTCCATGAGGACGATCACACACACACACACACACACACACACACACACACACACACACACACACACACGCACGCACGCACGCACGCACGCACGCACGCACGCACGCACGAGAGAGAGAGAGAGAGAGAGAGAGAGAGAGAGAGAGAGAGAGAGAGAGAGATGAAAACCGAATAAATTCTCAGCCAATTTCAAAAGTAGGAAAGTAGGAATTAAAGCTTCGGAATATGAAACATTTGAGAAAGCAGCTACAACATTATCTGAGGTAACTGCAAGAGGTCTCAGAGAAAAATCTGACATTCTTACAGGTTTGAATACATCATCTGGGACCCTCGCATCAATATTCCTGGACTTGATCCATCACCCCGACTGCCAAGACAAGATATTCCAAGAAATTAAAGAAACCATCGGCTTGGACCGGCTCCCATGCCTGAAGGATAAGCAGCACATGCCGTACACAGAGGCTTTCACACTGGAATCACAGAGGTACACGTCTCCGATTACAACTGGGCTAGGACGTGCAGTGATGGAGGATACTGTATTTGAAGGATACCAGATTAAAAAGGGTGACTATGTAAGGAACATCTATACGAAAATATAGATAGATTTTTTCAAGAAGCAAAAAATGAAAATTTCATTGAAAAAAAAAATGATAATTTTGATACTTTTTTGCTCAAAACATTGATTGTGGCGGTTCCAACGAGTACACACAATCTATGTTTTGGAGCAAAAATAAGAAAAATAGGTTTACCCATGCATACCCCAGTTTTGCTATATAAAAGTTGGGTTTATGGGGGTATACATTACAACTTCGACGTTGAATAGATCTTTAACAGTAGATCTTTAACAGTATATGCAGCCTTATGCAAGTAAGAAGAATAACTTATGGCCTTTAACATGTCGATGGTGTGACGGTTTAAAGCTTCCAACAACATGACTTTGATTGACATTTGTATCTTTGCAGCTTATAATGAATCTCTGGCACATGCACCATAACCAGGATGTCTGGGGTGATCCATGGGCATTCAGACCAGAAAGATTCTTAGATGATAACGGACAAGTGCTTCCGCTGACACATACACTTATGAAAAAGTTTGTATCATTATCATCCAAAGGTTTTGTTCTTAGTATCATTATTTTGTATTTGAGCCGCGTCATGAGAAAACCGGATTTATACCTATGCGAAAACAAAGGCGCAGATCAGCTGTGCAGTCACTGCACAGCTGATCCGCGTTTTTGTTGTCGCTGCTCGGGTAGTACAATTCCTCTTCTACTTATAGCAAAAGATTCAAGACTCTAGCCTGCTTCGGTGACTGTACAGGCCGGTTTGTGTTGCACCTGGTCGGAAACCGCGAAGACCGGTTTTCTCGCGTAGCGGCTCATTTATTTTTACTGTACTCATGCTAAGAAAAAAATTTGCAATAATAAGCCCATGAAATAAATATTTTAAAAGCCATGTGGTTGCTTGACCCAGGGAATCACCATTATAATTGAGCCACCTCGTGGAAAAACAATGTGGTTTCCGAACAGGTCTGACAAGCACAGAAAAGAGCTAGAAGCTTGAAATTTCGGATTTAAGTAGAAGAGGAATTGTACTATCCGAGTAGCGAAAACAAAGGCGCTGATCAGCTTCGCTGTAACTGCGAAGCTGATCTGCGCCTTTGTTTTCGCCTATGCAGGTTGTTGGTTTTCCCATGTGGCGGCTCAATTATTATCAGGATGTGTATTTTTTTCTTTGTGCGGATGCTGACTCTGGGGTTAAACAGCACTTTCATGCTCGTGATGGGTACGGAAACTACTGTTGTAGAGCGGGTTAGGGTATTTCCGAACAGCTAAGGCATAATTTCCGTAGAAACTGAAAACAAGACGAGACTAACCTTACTTTGTGTCAAATGACAGAAAATCCAATGCCGAACATTAGCGGCATATCGTGGATGGTTAAATCATTCACCCCTTCCGATCACGTGACTTTAAGTTACATGACCATCGCCGGGTATTTCCGAACTGGCCGGGTCATCCGGACGAATGAGTCGTCTAATTCCGAACAACTGTAAATTCTTAATCAATAAACATGAAGATGGAATTATAATTGAGATGAAGCGATATTTTATGTTTTACCTTAACTATTTTAATGTAAAAGACAATAATACCCAGAGATCCGTAACGCGGGTTTGTGACAGTAGTCTTTAGTGTAATTAAGGAACCCATGATAACCCGAAAAATGCCGTAATTTTTATAAGCATTCTAACCGTTCACTTGGTCTCTCCAAGAGATTGATATTAATTCATTTGACGATGAAACGCGAAAGATCAAGTCCCTTGTCAGGTTCCGACTCGAATTCATCAAAATATACACACACTTGGTGACAACGGTAAGAGTCGCCCGGAATTCAGAGCCGGCTAATCAATTTTGGACAGTGTATTTCCGAACGGTTGACGATAACAACAATTATAAGTCATAAGTGATGGTCGTAAATTGGAATCAAGAATTTATTTATTTGTTGGTCCGATAATGAGTAGTTCATCGGATAACAACTCTGGGCATCAAAACTAGCGCTTAAGCCCAATGACAAGTGGCCTTATGCACTCGCACAAGGCGGATGCGCGGTCATTACTAACACATTTTAATTTAGATTTAAAATGTAACCACTATATGCAGCAGCAGCCGATGCAAGGCAGTGGAACAGGAAGGAACTATACAAATATCATTTGCAAAGAAAAGTCTGTTGAAGCAAACGCTTCACTAAGACAAGGGCTTCTCTAGGCTTTTACTGTGTGTCGTGTATAAAATATTAGAATGGCATAATGTATAACTTTATGGAAATCTTTATGTTCATGAGCAATTTGAATTTCATCTTTAAGCCCCGTTTACACATTCACGGTTTTCTCTACGATTCACCACGATTCACCCCGATTTCTCATGGTCAGAAAAATCGGGGTGGACCGGGACGAATCGTGGCGAAAAGTGGAAATATTCAATGTCACTACGATTCCAGTAAGAATGTCTACGATATTAGTACGGTGTCTGTAAGGTATCGCTACGAATCAATGACGGTTCATGACGGAAACGCTGCGGTCAATGAGGATTAACCACGGTGGCACAACGAATGCTCACGGTGCTTGTACGGTTCTATACGGTACTAGTACGATTCACGGCGGTAGCCGTCGTGGCCAATCGTGGAGCTCCGTAGCGAAACCGTGGATGATTCGTAGGACAACCGTACACAATTCGTGGTGAATCGTGGGAGTTCGTGGTGTCATTTCGCTACGGAGCTCCACGACTGGCTACGATCTCTCACGAATAGCCGCGAATATAGGTACGGTGTCAGTACGAATAAGCACGATTCCGCTACGGTTGCGCTACGAATTAGGCCACGCCCAATTACCACCACGATTCGCCACGGTACGCCACGAATGTTTTAAACAGTTTAAAACTTCCGTAGCGCTGCCGTAGAGTTTCCCGAATCATCACGATTCATCAAGATTCACCACGGTTCTACTACGAATGACCACGGTACACCACGGTACACGACGATTTTACAAATCGTGGCGAATCGTAGCGGCACCGTAGCCGAAAATCGTGAATGTGTAAACGGGGCTGTACCCGTAGGATCAATTCTGCTAAATTCTTTGGGTATTCTGTCGATTTGTATCTGTGTTTGCCATGATGCTTTTTCGGAAATGAACCTGTGCGTGAGAAAGCCAACAATTTAGGTTCCGACCAGGTCTGACACAAACCGGCCTGTACAGTCATGTAGCGTAGTTGTGGGGGCAGTACCCGAAGGAGGACCTCAGATGGCCCAAAACACTCAATGAAATAAAAGTCTTGTTAAACGTTTACAATATAATTAATATTTATATTCCAACAATAAAGTAAATTAAAGTAATCGTATAGTGGTAAAGTAATTTCAAAAACTTAACTCAAATCTAAAAACTCATTCTCCCACGGAGACATTATCTTATATACTCTCTGGCCAAGCGCCCTCTATGCTATCAAGGCGCCATCTACTTACGTCATGGCTAGCCAATCAAAATACAGGTCATTCACTCAGCGCCATCTATATACGTAATGTACTAAAGATATCAACCAATCACACGGCAGCTGAATGACGTAATAGTTGACATTTGCTAAATATCACAAAGTTGGCAACCAGTCTGATAATCACAGATGTTCCAAGGTTCAGTGCCAAAAATGTAACCTTTATTTATATCGCTTACTTCATTCGTCAACCTGGTATTTGGAGGTGTTAACAAGTTGTTTATCAATTGAAATGTCAAATACCAGGTGCCCAAATGTCAGTCACGTTCTGCAAGTTTCATCATCCAAATCTAAATGTCAAAAGATATTACACAAACATGTGACTGATTATGCAACTATGTACTCTTGCGAATGATACAAGGTACAAAATATACATGTAGCTAATTAAGCTCATTAGTAATTAACCCAATTAACAGCTTAATTAGCAGAGGTCGGCATTGACTATGTTATATCCGCCCCTTTCTTAAAAGAGTTTTATTTAATTTAATAAAACTCTCTAGAATTAAAGATTCAATATACCGCCATGACGAAACCTTGACCATACCCAGCACTGGACCAGAGTGTACATACATACAACTGCATGCGCAATATTCATGCAAACATATTTATACAATTTACTTATCTTTAGTATGCATTATATACATTACAATTAACCTTCTAATTACATTTAATGGCATTTACCCTCGTTACTAAGAATACACAAAAATCTGAAGATAGGTAATCCGAAAGAAAGTGAATTAAGAAACTTTATCAAGTCTTGGCAATTGCTCAGATTTAATTATCACTGCACTATTTCAAGTCTTGAAAATTGAACATATTAAAGAAACGAAACACTGTTTATCAAGTCTTGAAAATTGAACATATTAACAAGAAAAATATAATATGAAGTATTCATATTATATCTGGCGTTGCTACATGCAAAATGAATTATCTCCATCATATTACTAGAAAGTTTTTAGAAACGAAGGCAGATTTGACATAGTTTATAACCCAGAAAGTAGTGGCTTCTCACTATGACAAAATAATTTGACTGGAAAGTTAAATAAGCCATCATTTAACTAAAGTAAACCAAACAAAACTGGAAAAGCAGTCACTATTTGATCCAACGATGACTTTAACCCATTTTGTGGCGATGTCAAATTTTGTTTCTTAGGCATTTCTAAGATATTACTGTGGGAAACGTAACAAATTGGGATAAGACTTCGATTGAAAGTTGGTTAATATACACCATGAGGTTTAGAGGAGACTTTCATTTATCATATACAAATAAAATTGATAAAGCCGACTGACGCCATGACATGCCAATCCTTTTAGCTTAACTAGCACCTATTAGCTCACCAGTGAGTCTTTGGCTCAGTTGAGGTAGAACTTGTTTTTGAGTTGGCATATGTGTTGGACTGATTTCCCTCCTGGTGCACCCCATAGTGAAGTATTGTCAATTTGGCGAGTCACTGGTAAACCATTCAGATTCAGATGCAAACTTCTGTGGTGCTTCTTTTTGTTTTGTGTCTTGGTGTTTAATACTTTTGTGCTGTTGGCGCTTTATGTATGTTTTCATATTTTAGTTAACTGATTGGCCGCCTATTGGGAAAATAGCAGCTCATTCAGCTTACGAAATGTTTTCATGGTATAAGTACCTGATTGTTAGCTTGGTTTTTTCCCACTTCGGGTTTTTGGAGTGGGATTCTTTTTCTAATTGTGCCTTTTCCTGATCTTTGCCTACTTGTACCTTTTTTTTAAAATACTGTATGTGTTCTGTGAAGAATGTTATGATATGTAATCAGATTTTTAGAGTTCAATATCACAGACATTGCCGGTTTTAATAAGAAAATGACACAGTATCCATTTATCATTTACTTAAACTGAGCATTTCAGCATTTCACTATTTTCTTTTGTACTGGACATTAAATTGCAGACCAAGAATAGCCGCGTTGTCTGAAGCATTCTCATCATACACTCTTACTGTTTCAGTTATGTTTGCAGTCCATCTCAATTCATATTTTTTCACCATTTACTAAAACTGTCATGGTTTTTGGTATCCTTGTCATTTTCAAGCCAATGAGCTCAACAAGTTTTGAAAATTATCATCAAATTCCATGAATGACAAAGTAATTTCTTTCAGTCATCTTTTCCAAGGAATATCTCTGCATTTAGCACTGCCTGAGTTGATGAGCTGGTGGTTGAAGGAACTGGCCTAATTTGAGACTGGCAGGTTCTCTGAAACGAAAGGGTCAATGGTCTAGTAAATGATAACCCGAGGTCCGGTATATACATGTATAACAATATTAAAACATGTATGAATACTATAAATGGTCAAATGTTGTATATAAATCCAAGGTGCTGACAGATAAATTCTTGGGATCCTTTTTTGTTGTTGTTGTTGTTGGTCAGACTCATGCAGCATATTCTGTCAATTTGCTAATTTTGTGCAAGATTTTCCCTCTCAATGACATTTTCTTCAGTTTTCCCAAACCAAATGCCCAGGGAACCTAGAGTTCACTATTGCCTCAAGTACTAGGTCAATGACAGTGAAAGTCGTAATTTATAAGCATAGATTGTTTCCGCCTGCAACATCCCAAGGTCTGTTGAAACTGGTGCACTAGCTCTGGAGTAGAAGATTTTAGATACTTCTGTGGTGGTTCTTTTTGTTTTATGTAAAATTTTTGGTGCTGTTGGCGCCTTATGTATGTTTTCATATTTTTAGTTAAGGTAACTGAGTGGCCACCTATTGGGAAAATAGCTGCTCATTTGGCTTACAATACTTTACCGGTCCCCCATGGTAAACAGCTAAGGTCCATTCTATCCCATAGGCAGGTTACTAGTGTTTAATGCAAATTTCTTTCACAATAGACAAATGTTACATTTGTATGAGCAGAAGAGGAAGAATATTTTCATGAGCAAATCTACATACCAATAAAAGATTTGCTGATTTAGGGCTGTTCTTGGGTTCACCTCAGTGCTAATCAAACCTATTACCATGAAGTTGCAACATTATAATTGCAGGAAGCAGAAAAATGTTCTCCAGCCTGAAATTAAAAAGTTACTAATTTTGAGTGTCTATCCATTGGACGTTCTTACTTTTGACCCAGGCTCAAAATTATATGTACATGGCATTTACAGCATTTGTATTGACACTCTTCTAATCAAATTAGGAATCAATATGATTTTAAACAGGTTTTTACAAATTTTCAGTTGAGATTAAAAGCTGAGTTATTATATGATATTAGTTTTGGCCTGACATCGCAGCTACATCCTGTCTGATATACCAGCAACACCCCTTGTGAAAAATATTTAAAGGTGCTTTAGAATCAAGTAACTCATTCATAGGAATTAGGAATCTCAACAAGTAGCCCAAATGCAATGAACGCTCTCCAGAGAGTCAAAAATACAAATGTACATTCACTGGACAAAAGAAAAGAAGTCGTGGATTTTACCATGCATGGGCATGGCAGCCATCTTGACCAGGATTTTTTGTATACACATTGGTTCCCACTTCGTTTAAGTTGGCATTGATAAGCCAAGCAGTTTCAGAGAAGAGGTTTAAAAATTATGGTTGTATACATAATATTGCCCCCAGGTGGAAGCAGATGAACCCCTGAGGTCTAATCTTTTTTAAAATCATTGATATTCAGTCCTACTTCTTCACAAAATGGGGGGAGGGGCAGATGAGCCTGTGGGGTTGAAAGTTTTCAGAATCATTTATATTCAGTCCTGCTGCCCATTCCATGCAAGATATTCTTTTTAAATGACATTTAACCAGTTTTTCCCATTCAAATGCATAAACGACCTATGATGATCTTGCAGTTAAATATGCCAAGGTCTAAATAGGGTCATGATTTATATTTACTTTGTAGTACTTTAGTGATTCATGCTTCGCGCAAAGTTGAGCATCTTGGTCATGTGACCTGAATTATATATATAGACGTTGGACTTTGGTCCCAACATCCTATAGATGCTCATACGAAATTTGGCTTTGATTGGTCAAGCTGTTTCAGAGAAGAAAATCTTTGAAAATGTGAACGCACACATGCAGGGATGCCGGCTTGAGTACCATACTATATAATAAGCTCCCCATTAGCCTTCAGCTCAGGTGAGCTGATAAGCTTTGACAAAAGCTAACCATTTCCATCTGAGAGAAACCTCTTCCTGACTCTCTTCTCTGGCATATCTTCATCTTTATGTTCTCAACCATGCTTGAAATAGCATCAATGATGTCAGTCATCTTCTTCATGGTGATAAAACCATTCTTGTCAATGTCATACAAATTGAAAGCCTCTGGAAAAATCAATGAATGATATATGAGCCGCCACATGGGAAAAACAACAATCTTTATAGTAAATAAGAGCTGTCGCAGGACAGCGTAGCTCGCCTGACTTGTGCTTTGCCACTACATCTGTTAAAATCTCTGACCCATGACCTTGACCTCAAGGTCACTCAGGTGGGTCATGATGGTACAACATAAAGCTTCAGACCAATGCAAAGTATCAACTTGATCAATCTACATGTTCAAGAGATATAGACTTATAAAAACATTAACCAAAACTTAAACACAAAACTTCAAAGTCCGTGAGCCTGACCTCAAGGTCATCCAGGTGAGTTGTGTTGTACAGCATAAAAACTGAGACCAATATCTATCAACATGCAAGTATCAACTTTATCCATCAACATGTTCAAGAGATTTAGACTTAAACCAAAAAATTTAACACAAACTTTCTAAGACTTAGTGTTTCCCCTAGCCACTTTTACTATGGCGCCGCGCCATGCCCTTTTTCTCCAGCGCCATGCCCTTTTTCCCAGCGCCATGCCCTTTTTCTGAATCTACATTCTATGCCCTACATTTTGGTAAAAAGTTTGTCAAAATCAGACAAAAAATAAGGAAGTTACAAGACTTTTTGCTTGAAGTCTGTAGAAACAAATTTGGCAAAATTTATTATCATTACTTCTGCAGTTGTTGATTGCTTTAATCCCTTGTTTAATATTCACTTAATTGCAGTGGCAAATGTTGATAATTAGTATTTACTCTATGACAATTACCCAAATTGACACCAAATGAGCTGTTAATCAGAAAAGGTGTGAAAATTGAATGTCCTACCTGGTAATAAGTGTGCCATTTAATAAGTTTTAATTATCAATAGTTTACTTTTCAAATCAAATCAAGAGTGAGGATATCTCTTATGGTTAGTTTAGTATTAGAGTAATGTGAGGCAGAGGGAAAAAAAATCTAAGTTGTCTCTGGTTAAAAGTGAATCCAGAAATATGGAAATTGAGGAAAGAACAATTTAAGCTGAAAAGCAAAATTTGACATTACAGAGAAAATATAATAAGTGTTAAATTTAATGACATTGATTAAATATGCCCTTCTGTCATGCCATGGGCCACTTAAAAGTGCCCCTTTTGCTTGCTGTCGCGCGATGAAAGTGCCCTTTTGACATGTTGCCGCGCGTTAAAAAGTGCCCTTTATAGCAACCTTACCATGCCCTTTTTTGGGACTGGGGGAAACACTATTAAAGTCTGTGCCCTTGACCTCAAGGTCAACCAGGGTAGGTCATGATGGTACTGCATAAAACTTCAGACCAATATCTACTAACATGCAAAGTATCAACTCGATCAATCAACATGGTCAAGAGATATAGACTTACAAAAACTTCAATCAAAAACTTAAACACAAAATTTCTAAGTCTGTGACCTTGACCTCTCAAGGTCACCGAGAGTGGGCCATGATGGTACTGCATAAAACTTCAGACCGATATCTAGCAACATGCAAAGTATCAACTCAATCCATCAATATGGTCAAGAGATATAGACTTACAAAAACTTTTACCAAGAACTTAAACACAAAATTTCTAAGTCCATGACCTTGACCTCATGGTCACCCAGGGTGGCTCATGATGGTACTGCGTAAAACTTCAGACCAATATCTAGCAACATGCAAAGTATCAACTCAATCCATCAATATGGTCAAGAGATATAGACTTACAAAAACTTTAACCAAAAACTTTTAAAAACACAAAATTTCTAAGACCGTGACCTTGACCTCAAGGTCACCCATGGTGGGTCATGATGGTACTGCGTAAAACTTCAGACCAATATCTGACAACATGCAAAGTATCAACTTGATCCATCTACATGGTCAAGAGATATAGACTTTAACCGAAAGTGTGACGCGGACGTACACGTAAACGGAGACGACCGAGGTGAGTACAATAGCTCTATGCACTTCGTGCAGGCGAGCTAAAAACAAAGGCACAGATCAGCTTCGCAGTAACTGCTGATCGGCGCCTTTGTTTTCGCTACTCGGATAGTACAATTCTTCTTCTACTGAAATCTGAAATTTCAACGTTCTAGCTCTTGTCTGTGCTTGTACAAGTCGGTTTGTGTCAGGCCTGTTCGGAAACCACATTGTTGTTTTTTATACAAGGCAGCTCATATAAAACAGTAAAAGTTACTAAAACTACAGCTAAAAAGTTTACAAATGTCATGAACATGTACATTATATCAATATACCTACCTTTGCAGAAGTTCTTTGTAACTACATGTATTTGTTTATAATTTAAGACTTAAGCAGCATGCCATTATTTTTTTCAAAAAGATTTTTTATCAAATGCTTCATTTAATATGATGCCACAAAATATCAAACTTCCAGTCCCCTTAGGTCCTGTACGATATGTTTGCTATATGCCTTTCATCATTAGGTCCCATTAAATGAGATGCTAACATTTGAATGAAGTCCTGGAATTTCCTATAACATTGTCAATATGCATGTATTTAGATTACCTCCCTTATATATATATTAGATGCATGGTTAAGCTCACTTTTAGCCTTTACTGATTATTTGATAACCATTTTCAGATACATTCGCAGTTTGGTGAATTATATTTGTCAGTAACTATTTCTGAAGAAGGTGAAATACAAAAGGTGGTTTCCAAACATTTTATATTACTATACTGATTGTTCAAAGGCCATACTTCTGTTGTGGTTCTAATTGTTTATGGTTATTGGTTCACATTATGTGCTGTTTGCTCTTTATGCAACAGTTTTCATATCTTTAGTTAAGTTCAATTTGCTGAGTGACCACCTTGGAAGCAGCTGCTCATTCGCTTACCACATGCTTTCTTGGTACAAGTACCTGATTGTCAATTTAGTTTTTTCCCATTTGGGTGGGAATTTCTTTCCAGTTGTGCCATTTCATGACCATTGCCCACTTTTGCCTCTTTATAAAAAGAATCTGATATAGAACTATAAACTTGTTGCTCTATATTTCACCAATAAATAAACTTCATGACCATCTTCACTTTCCAACATGCTCTTACCCATTTACTACATCTGTGCCACCCATCAAACAAATTCCTTCATGTGTTCATGTCAGATAGTAAACTGTCTACAGACTCTGTATGACTGATTGACCTGAAAAAAAAAGAGAACTAGAAATGCGTGTTTGTAAAACACCATGCCCCCAACTGTATGCTTGTCCCTAAACTGGCACTTTGTATGATTCATTTATTTCATATGAATGAAGCGAAATTTGATTTCCTGAAGAAGTTGTTCGGACCAGAAACAGAATGTAAGCTTTTTGCAGACAATTTAGAAATGGAGTAAAAAATCGAAAAAGGAGTAATTTTGTCGAAATTTGGCTGAAGTCCTCAAAAGTTTACCAGGTGAGCTTCTCAGCATCAACCAGTATACCAAATATGAAGACTCTAGCTCAAGTACTTTTTGAGATATCTTGCACACAAGATTTTCAAATTTTGTTTTCAAAGGGACATAACTCCAAAAAGGGGCATAACTTAGACATGAAAAAATATGGGTCAAATATTTTTTCATGAGGAATTTGTATATGAAATTTCATAACCCATCATTCACCATTCAAAAGTTTCAAGTTGACCGAAAAGTGGAAAAAAATCAATGAAATTTTCAAAATTGCATAATTTTGTCAAAATTTGACAGAAAGTGCTAAAAAATTATTCATGTCATCTACTCCTCAGCCCCAATCAGTGTACTAAATATGATGGCTCTAGCTTTAATACCTTTTGAGATTTCTTGCACACAAGATTTTCAAATTTTGTTTTCAAAGGGACATAACTCCTAAAAGGGGCATGACTTAGACATGAAAAAATATGGGTTGAATATTTTTCATGAGGAATATACATTTGTAATTTCAAAATCCTAATATTCACCATTCAAAAGTTCCAAATTTCACTGAAAAGTAGAATAAATCAATGACATTTTCAAAATTGCATAATTTTGTCAAAATTTTAAAGAAAGTTCTCAAAAGCTAATCAGGTCATCTACTCCTTGGCCCCAACCAGTGTACCAAATTTGATGGCTTTGTAGAACTCCGTTCCTTAATGCTTCATGCCAAGTTTCAAAATCATAGGCCTTCTGGTTCTGAAGAAGAAGATTTTTAAACGTTTTTGCTATTTATAGCCATGGCGGCCATCCTGGTCATGTGACCTTGACCATTCATACAAACTTTCATTCCCTCTTCCTAAGGATGCTCCACAAAAAGTTTGGCTTTGATTGGCCTAGTGGTTTCAGCCTCAGGAAAAAGCTGGGACTCTACTTTTGGTCCAGCAAATGCCCGCTAAAATCCCAACCCCATGCAAGGACTTCTCATTGGCAAAACCACCACTGTTTTCCCCCTGTAGCCTGCTATCTTTCCTTTTTCACAGCCCTTTTTGACTATATAAAGCAAACCCTGCAAATATCTTCCCCGCACTGCCATGGCAAAATTTTGGTCTAAGCCCCGCTCATTTTTACAGCTATCTGTGTCTTACCAGTGCCAAAAACATCTAGTACCACCGTTTTTATAGGGTGAACCAACATCATAAGGCCTAAAAAAAAAAATAGCAGTGTTTCCGCTAACAGTCTGAAAAAAATTAGGGTAGGTAGGTAGGAAAATCTTTTTATTTTCATTTTAATTTTTACGCAAAAAAATCCAGGGTAGGTAGGTAAATGTAATTTTTTCATACGCAGTTTTTATTGAAAAAGGTCAAAATGGTCAATGGCGCGCAAAGGTATGAGGTCTACGTTCTTCAGCCATGTGAACCCATCAATGTCAAAGACTGGCAACATATTTTATAATAAGATTCAGTCTCCTTGCCTCAAATGCGGTTGATAAACTTTCAGTCTCATCTTGTTCATAGACCTGAGAGCAGGGTGGCCTAGTGGTAGAGCTTGCTGAACTGTAAAGTACATGTACTGTGTTGGAATCCCACCAGCACTGGGTCTTGTCCTCCAGAAAGAAACCTTCTCTCAGATATGCAACCCAACAATGGCAACATGACCTAAATAAAGTTGACTGCGATGCAAAACCCCAATACAAACAATTTAGGGGATGGTATAATCTGACATATTTCACACAACAATACTCTTATTGCATGCAACTTAGCAGGAAAGGCCAGTATTGACAAAATAATAAGAAATAAACAGCTTTATTTTCAAAACGAAATCTGAAGAACACAAACCATCAACATGTACGATAAAAAGACTACTCCCGAATTCAAAACTATAACTGTAACTGCATATCTGTTCCGGGTCACCTCAGCCCATTGTACAACTGCAACTGCACCAACGAAAATGCCAAATGCAGGGACTCCCTTTATAAGGGATTACTGAATCTGAATACATGTAGTTTACTGGTGACACGCCAAATGACATCATTTCACCAGGGATTTGGATGGGGGAGTATTTAGTCCCTAGAACGCACAACTGAAGAATTCTCTGAAAGCAACACCTGTTTATTCTGATTGTATTATCCTCCAACCGCTAGGAGGTCTCTGCTATCCCCGAGTTACGGTATGATTACCATCACAAGTCTCCGATGATAGAACTACATTACCCGCCACTTACTATCATCTTAACATATTTACAGTATGCCATACTCTATCATTGAAGTCATTTTATTTTGCGGGGGAGGTAGGAGTAGGTGGAGAGAAGCCAGTGTTCGCCTTATAAATGCTGAGCGCATTTTAGCAAGATAGCCACTGGTACCATTTTTTAACGTCTTTGGAATGATGCGGCCTTGGATCGAACCCACAGCCTCCCGCTTCTGCAGCGGACCCTGTAACCATTACGTTATCGGGACCTGTATATCATATTGCAGAAAGACAGGTTAGACCCAGTTGAAAAAAGTTTGTTTAATTAAGAACACTTTGAAGTGTTATGACATGCCTTCGGTATATTCACTTTTAGAACAAGACATTTCTAATTCATAGTGGAATAAACTCCTGAATGGCTCAGTTAACTCGTATGCCAGTTGAAGACGCATGAAGTCAGTGTGAGTGTGTGTGGGTACAGATTTTGTCCGTAAGTCATGTCTGAAGACTATTCACAGCACAGTCTTCAGCCTCGTCACAGTATGTCCTTGTGAGCAATTTGTTCTGGAAAATTGTAATGGGGCCTCGGTTTATAGTCTCAATACGAAGGACTTGAGAAACCCGCGATCGTATCTACAATCTCTGGTTTACAAGGCAAATGGCTTAACCACAGCGCCACGGTGGCTTCTAAATGACACCAAATTCTACGTCATTTCGACGGAGTCTCGCTAAATAATCGGGGGAACTCTTCGATACAACAGAATAGACGCTGAAACTATCAGAGACATATCAGAGGGTCTGGATGGGGTATAATGATTAATGAATAATGGCCTAAAATTTTTAATGAGAGTGAATAAAGAGCAAAAAAATTAATGATTAGTGAATAATGAGGTCCTAAAGAATAATGAATAAATGTAAATTTTTAATGAATAGCAGAGTAATATAATGAATAGTGAATAATAACATTTTAAAGAATAATGAATTTGATAAAATTTGGCTATGGAATTGTCTTAGATGGCCTCCCTGACATTCAAGAATTTCATTTTTTCTGAGGTCTGCATGCCCCCAGACCCGATTTAGTTCAAATGTTGTATTCATATTTCAGAAATCCTTGAATGTTTGGAAAGACATATGTCTGGAAGCCAAGCATGTAGGGGCTCACCTCATGTACCAATTGAAAGAAATGTGTCATTTGAAGGCAGAGAAAAATAAATTAAATTATTCTGGATGTTTACTGAGCCAGACTCAGTTTTAACTCAGTTAAACTGATGCGTTAGGCTATTAAATAAACATATAAACACTTTGAAAAAACACAGGCATGCATCTCGAGAAAAATCTGTAAGCCAAACAATGCATCTTAGCCCAAGTTCTGTTGTCCCAGGATGCCAAATAAAAAAATGTTCATACAATGACAATGCAAAACAGTGCAGAGAAGTAAGCATTTTCGAAAAGTTTTAACTTGTCATTCGTTTTGTTCGACTTCACTGACACTGTTAAATAAACTGATCATCGAGCAGATTATGAGATAGAAACTTACAAATATCAGCTACTTCAAGCATCATTATGCTTCAAGCTGACATAAAATGTATGATATTCCATAAAAAGAGCTACTCGGCCATGTGTTATTTCCGGTCAAAATGAAAGTAGAAAACGAACCACATCGGAGCGATTTTTAACAAAATTACAAACGATTTTCTGCCTGTTAAAACACACCCTTAACCAAGGCTGAGGTAGTGACCTAAACTAGTGAATGAAAAATAAATGGGCCAATTAAGAAAATTAGCTAGATACTGATTTCACTTCTTTCGACCACTCTATTGACGTATTGTCAATTTAGCGTATCAACAGTAAACCATTCAGATTCAGCATAAACTGTATAATGTGGTAAACTTGTTAGATTGAATTGACATCGAAGAAAACTTAGTTAATCATAATGTCATTACAAGCCAGTCTGAATAAAATCGGAAATCATGTTGTTACACAGCAGCTTGACACACATTCTTCACGTCAGTTGTGCATTTGATTGGTCGACAGAGCCACACCTCCAAATCGACGGCATTTGATTGGTCTACAGAGCCGTAGGTGATTTAACGAAACCAGGTCAAACACAAATCGAGACCCAAATCTAACGTTTTATACCCTCGTTTGCGAAAAACTCACTAAACATGCAAAGAAAAATTTACTCACCGCACGTCAGTCCAATAAACACACAAATTCGCCAATTAAAAGCACGAAATTTCCGTCGAGGATAAGCTATGGAATCACCGACTCGAGAAAACAAAATGGCGACGTAAGTCAAGCTTGTCATGAATCAAAAACCCTACTGATTGGTTCCCCGCAGCAGGTATTGAAACCCATTGTAAAATTATTGAAACGAGTACCAGAGGGCTCTCTATGGCGTAATTTTGGACTGATCCATTTAAAAGGGGACAGCAGGTTATTTTAACTGTATTTCAATACATTAAATAACGAATTCATAGTGACTAACCATAATAACATTCTACAAAATAACAATATAAAGCTGCTCCGACATTTTAGTTCTCTATCTTCTTCGAATTTTATTAAAATAAACAGTTAGTCAAATCTAAACACCCACCAAGAAGATACCAATCGAATTTTGATTATAAGATTAGGCACTATAAGACTAATTCTTTAAATAATTATTCTATTAATTAATCTAGAGAATTATTTATATTTTGAATAATTATAACAGTAATAATTAACGCCTAGAAAAAACGAAACACTGTTTATCAAGTCTTGAAAATTGAATATATTAAAACAAACGAAACACTGTTTATTAAGTCTTGAAAATTGCGAGTCGAGATAACACAGCTTCCGTCCTGGCTTCCGTAACACAGCTTCCGTTCTGACTTCCAAATAAATCGTCACCTCGTCCCATCCTTATCGTCGATCTCATAATACTCGATTCCATTCTAATGTAGAAAGTTTGTGGTTTTGTTTTCAAAGTTTTTATAATTGTTTTATTTTAGAATGATGGAAATCAGCTGTTAAACATCACTGTTCGGTAGCTGACATTTAAATTTGGACTTCTTCCATCAATCATCAAAATTATGATTTAACATTTTGTCTGTCAGCACATGTGCCAATTCTTCTGTTCGGTAAATGTCATTCAATGTTACTAACATTAATTTACACAAAGTTTAGGAACTATACCTGCTATACAGGTAAGTACACTTTGTACTGTTCATACACTAACGGTCTTAGCTGTTCCAGTATTATCCATTCAGGTTTTCAAAACCTATGCAGTCCTTTCTGCACCATATATGACATAATTAAAACACAATTTAATCTACTGATGTTAATGTTTTCCAAATAACAAGTCAATGAACTATATACAGGTGAATCTTCTGCCACAGCGCCACCTTCAGGGTGACACCATGGACTTAATCGTCGACAAAATAAATCTTCTGCCATGGCACTGCCTTCAGGGCAATACCATGGACTTAAATCGCGCTTCCACATCTCTAGATGTCCATTAATTTCGTTGGGCCACCTTGCAGCTGCCTTCGCCCAACATCGTAGCCAGTGCTACCGCCCCCTCGTTCGGTGTAGAAGGTTCTTGTCTTCTTGGCTTGCGACCAACAGCCTCGTCTTCAGACGTCACCGAATCATTTACTCGGGCAGTTCTGGTCACACCACTCTCATCATTGTAACAATTAGCTAACCAGTTTCTCTCGCAATTAAAGACTGTTCTGCTCTTTTTATAATTAGAATAACAGATTATGACTATCATGATGGTGACTTTGCAAAGTATGTAAATTATAATTGATTTTGCTCATCAGGTACACAAACTGTAATTTTACTGGAAATGATGTGCTTAATTGTATCACAGGGAGGATCTCGAGATGTTCCTGAGCTTAAGAAATGACCCCCGTGAATCTTTGATTTGACTCTGACCACGTTTTTTCTAGTATGCTGGTATCTCACAAGTAATCATGTCATAGCAAATTCAAGTGATGAGAAATGTGTAACCAGCGTTGCAAACATCGTTGCAACCATCACATACATAGACAATAAAAACAAATAGTGTAAACAACACTTTGATACAGTCAGTAATTTAGTACTTCATCAACTGATATATATGCAATATGAGCATTTGCAAATTTGCAAATACTCTCTGTGAAGCCTCTCATAAAACTTAAGCCAAACCAGACATCGTACTCATGAATGTCTGATAGGCTTGAAGTAGTGTTTCAGCCTTCACCTTAAGATCTGTCTTATTTTCCTTTGGTTTGTTTAATGTTTTTGTCTTCTCTGGGCAATTGACCTTTTTGCTTTCAGTGTCTGTAGGTGTACAATCATTGACCTCATTCACAGACATAGCATCATCAAAGCAATCTTCGCCCATCGGATCATTGTCTTCACCTATTGTGTCATCAATAGGTACTTGTTCTTGTACTTTGTGGTCTTGTTCCAAGAACTGTCGCTGTTCTTCAGCTTCTCTAAATTCCTCTTCTTCAGCTTCTTTTCTGGCTTTCAGCCTCTTAGACAGCTCCATCAAAGGGATGTCATCTTCTTCGTCAGAATCTTCTCTCTCCCTTCGATGTCGTCTTATGACCTTCCTCAAGGGTTCCTCTGGTTCTGAGTCATCATCTTCTGATGATGATTCCTCTGGTGGAATAGCATATGCAGCCCTGCGCATCGATCTGCCGTCTTTGGTACATGGAATGTCCCATTCCTCAAGATTCACCGGATTCAGATCTACGGCATGAGCTTTGATGGTGGATCCATCTAGTTGGTTTTGAATCAAATATGAGCTAGGTCCTCTTCTAGCTATGATTCTGTGAAATGGTTTCCATCTTGCATCAAGCTTATTTTGCATTCGTTGATTCTTGTAGTAGACTGGGTCACCCACTTCATAGTCTATCTGCTTTGATCCTTGATCGGCATATTTAGCCTGCCTCTTCTTGGCTTTCTTCAAATGTCTCCTGACTAAAACAAAGTTCTTATGCTGTTCTTCCAAGGCTATTTTGTGTGTTTCTTCTCCTTGGTATTTTCGTCTAGGTTTCATAAGATTGTCGACTGGCAACACCACATCTCTGTTGTACAGTAGAAAGAATGGGGAAAATTTTGAAGAGACACTGATGTTGAAGCGTATTGCGGCCAAAGCTTGGTTCAGATAAAGATCCCAGTGCTGTTGATTGTCTGTTAGTTTCTTTGCAAGAACATCATGCAATGTCCTGTGAAACCTCTCAACTTTAGCGTTACTTTGAGGATGGTAGACACTTGTAAGCACATGATGGATATTCATAGCTTCTAAAGTTTCTCTCATGACCTGATTTACATTCTCAGTCCCATTGTCAGTTACAATTTCTAGAGGACAGCCATACCTCGGATATATCTCTTCTATTAACAAATTTGCAACTGTATCAGCGGTCTTATCAGGGACAGCAAAAGCCTCTGGCCACCCACTAAACCAGTCAACAAAAGCAATGACGTATTTGTTTCCAGACAAAGATGTTGGATATGGACCAGACAAGTCTAAAGAAAGCTTAGCCATTGGATAAGGTGGTATGTCAGTTTCTTGCAATGGTTGCTTTACCTTTTGAAGAGACCTAGTTTTACAGACAACACAATTTGTCACATACTGATAAATTTCTTTGTACAAGTTTGGCCAATAATATTTCTGTCTGATTCCATCAAATGATTTCTGAACCCCCATGTGCCCATTATCATCATGGTATTGTGTGATTATTCCAGTTCTCAAGTGTCTGGGAACATACAATCTAAGAATTGGATCATTGTCAGGATCAGAGAGATAATACAAGACACCATCAACTATAAGATGTTTCCTCTGTGTGTCTTTTCCAGGATCTCCATGAACAAGAATTGTCTTCAATTCAAGGATTTCATCATCCTTAGCCTGTTCTTTCACCATGTCAAGTTCTGGGAAGCAATCTTCTGGCTTCTTAAGAGGGTCATCCATTGGGACATCACACTTGGCGAATTTCTTAGGCTCAAACCTATTGGAGTTTAAGGTGTTCACCTCAAAAGTGTTATCATTGATATCCAGGGTCACTTCTTCGCTTTCATCTAGATTTTCTGGTTCCTCCGAAGCCTCATCATCTGGTTTCCTTGACAATAAGTCAGCACAGGTATTGGTTGTACCAGGTATATATTCAATCTGGCAATTGTATCCTGACATGCTCAGTGCCCAAAGTTGGACTTTCTTATTTTGCATTGGAGACTCTAGTAAATACTTCAAGGGCTTATGATCGGTCTTGATCACAAATTCAGCACCATTTAGATAGTGATCCAGCTTCTGGAGAGCAAAGTGGATCGCATAGGCCTCCTTTTCCACAGTTGACCATTTACACTGGGTTCTGCTCAGCTTGTGAGAAAGATAGTAGATTGGCTTTTCATTTGGGACATTGTGAAAGTGAGGGTCTTCAGTCTCAGCAGCTTGGGTCAAGCAAGCACCAATACATGTTCCACTGGCATCAGTATAGAGAGTGTATGGTTTGTTTTGGTCAGCATAAGCAAGCAAAGGAACTACAGTCAAACTGTCCTTCAAATATTGAAATGCTTTCTGGTGTTTATCCGACCATTTGAAATGTGCATGCTTCCTTGTAAGGTCTATGATTGGTTCGGCAATTTCCGAAAAATTGGGGATAAACCTTCGATAAAAAGAACACATTCCAATGAAAGACCGAATTTCTCTAACACAAGTAGGAACTGGTAAGGACCTTATTGCTTCAACCTTCTTTGGTTCCGGCTTGATACCATCTTTGTTTATAATGAAGCCAAGGTACTGTGTTTCAGACTTCAAAAACCCACATTTCTTCAGTTTCAATTTCAGATCATGCTGACGCAACCTGTCAAATACAATGTCCAAATGTCTAAGATGGTCTTCAAGGGTTGGACTGAATACAAGTATATCATCAAGATAAGCAATGGCAAACGTACCGATATCCTGCAACACCACAGACATCAACTCCTGGAACACCGCTGGGGCATTAGAAAGACCAAAAGGCATCACATTGAATTCGAACAGACCCCTGTGACAGGCAAATGCTGTCTTCTCTTTGTCATGTTCGTTCATTGACACCTGCCAATATCCACTTTTAAGATCGAGGGAAGAGAAGAATTTTGACTTTCCCAACAATGCCAGTATATCATCAATAACAGGGAGGGGATATGAGTTCCTCTAAGTGACCTGGTTCAACTTTCTAAAGTCAACACAAAACCTCTTCGAGCCGTCCTTCTTGTCAACAATGACAACTGGGAAACTCCACGGTGACCTAGATCTGCTGATAATCCCTGCCTCAAGTATTTCATCAACAGTCTTATCAATGACCTCTCTTTTGTTCAATGGAGCCCTATAAGGACGCATTTTGATCGGACTACAATCGCCTGTGTCAATTTTCATTTGCACAGTTTTAGTATGACCAAGTTCAGTGTCTTTACTGGCAAATAGCTCTTGGTTCTTTAGGATAAGATGTTCTATATCCTTTCGGAATTCTTGAGGTACATCCAAGTCCTTAAGATCTAATTGACCCCCTACATCAGGACCTTTTAGGATAGAATTTACTTCTGTGACTTTGCTAAAGTCACTTTCAAGCTTTGCTAAGGTGCTATGTCTGAATATTCTCATAGTCTTATTGGTGTTGTTGACTACGAGAATGGGGATTGATCTATCACTCTGCAACTTACTCACTGAATTAACAACTTGAAGCCCTGGTTCCTTAGCAAGAAAGCCTGTGTCTGCTGATGATATTTGGTAACATTGTTCAGTCTTGATATCAGGATTAAACCTAACCTTTCCATAGCAAATAGTTGCCGTCTGGGGTTTAATAACAGTTGTATTTTTCATCCTTACTACAGAAGCAATGTGTATATCTTCTTCCAGATTGACATAATTCTTGTCACCTATTCTTATGCAACCAAGATCGTAATAAATCCTAACTCCATGATTTTTAAGCCAGTCTGTTCCTAAAATCATATTTCTGTTCATCTCCCTGACGACATAGAAGTTTTGTCTCATTGTTGCGCCACCAACACTGAAAGTAAGGTCAATGCACCCATCTATCTTTAAAAGACTTCCATTCACCCCATGAAGATTAATTTTACAACGTTGAAGCCTTGGTTTGTCCCTTAATTGATCATACACGCGTCGGTGCATCAAAGATACCTCGGCGCCTGTATCTACTAAAGATCTGTATTTCTGTTTGCCAATTTTGATTATACATGAATTTGGACTTCCTGCTAACTGAATATGAAATGTTGGTATTTTGTTTTCTTTTGAATGGGTTTCTGTTTTATTGCTCTCGTCATCGGCTTCATCATGCCGAGAGCTTTCTAGTTTTCCGACTGCTGATTATTTTGTACATGATAAAATGACCTACCATGACCTAGAGGAGGTCTTGGCGTTTGATTTCTGTTTTTGCAGAATTTTAAAATGTGACCTTCTTGACCACAACCCCAACATAAGATTTTTCTGTTAGTCCGTCTGTCTACTGCATTAACATTTCTGCAACGATTTGCTGTATGACCTTTCTGTTTGCATTTGTAACATCTAAAATTTCGATAATGATCTACTTCCATAGGAGTACCACGCTTGTCAGACTTCTGAGTATATGGAACTGAACCTGATAAATGCACCCTTGCCCATAAGTTTTGTTCATTGGTTGCAATAGCGATTGCATCTTGCAAGTTGTCCGGCTTCTTTCTTAAAATTGTCATTTTTAAGCTCTCATTTGTGAGCCCATCCACGAATGTGTCTATTAGTTGCCTTTCAATTGCATCTCCTCCCTGGCCTAAGAATGCCTCTTCAGCCAAGGACAAGATACGTTCAGCATACAACTGCATGTTCTCGCCTTTCTTTTGCACTGTTTGTCTCAACATGCTGAAGGCAAACTGTGGATCGGTCACATCCGAGAAGCGTTTTGCAAGTTCCCCCTTAAGATCTCCCCATGTACTATCGGGTAATGCATTCATGTACCTTTGAATGTAACCACTTACTGCACCCTTACTTGCTTGAAAAGCAATCATTTTCTTCCTGCCATCAGGAAGATTCATCAAGGCACAATACTTTTCTATCGCCTTTACACAATCCCGGAAACCCTTTGGTTCCCCTTCAAAAACAGGTACCATCTGAGCTACTCCCTGAGCACTTAAAGCAGACTGCACACCAGCCATTTCTGTTGCTAAATCAGCAAACACCTGTCCTATGCCACCGGCACCAGGTTGTACATTTGCATTAGCACCATCCATGATAGTAAAGTATTAAAATCAAAGGTTAGCTAAAAGTTACACTAAAAAGAGATAAGTAACCTTTCCTACCTTTTCTTGAATCGGCTGTGTCCACAACAAGGCTGAAATCCTGGTCTTGACGGCACCAAATCAACTATGTAGCGTAGTTGTGGGGGCAGTACCCGAAGGAGGACCTCAGATGGCCCAAAACACTCAATGAAATAAAAGTCTTGTTAAACGTTCACAATATAATTAATATTTATATTCCAACAATAAAGTAAATTAAAGTAATCGTATAGTGGTAAAGTAATTTCAAAAACTTAACTCAAATCTAAAAACTCATTCTCCCACGGAGACATTATCTTATATACTCTCTGGCCAAGCGCCCTCTATGCTATCAAGGCGCCATCTACTTACGTCATGGCTAGCCAATCAAAATACAGGTCATTCACTCAGCGCCATCTATATACGTAATGTACTAAAGATATCAACCAATCACACGGCAGCTGAATGACGTAATAGTTGACATTTGCTAAATATCACAAAGTTGGCAACCAGTCTGATAATCACAGATGTTCCAAGGTTCAGTGCCAAAAATGTAACCTTTATTTATATCGCTTACTTCATTCGTCAACCTGGTATTTGGAGGTGTTAACAAGTTGTTTATCAATTGAAATGTCAAATACCAGGTGCCCAAATATCAGTCACGTTCTGCAAGTTTCATCATCCAAATCTAAATGTCAAAAGATATTACACAAACATGTGACTGATTATGCAACTATGTACTCTTGCGAATGATACAAGGTACAAAATATACATGTAGCTAATTAAGCTCATTAGTAATTAACCCAATTAACAGCTTAATTAGCAGAGGTCGGCATTGACTGACGTCTCAGCTACGATCAGAAGCAAATTTTTGTTTCACCTGTTTTCAGAGGTGTTTTGTAAAAGTTGTACCCTTTGCTTTGTTTCACTTTTTCCGAAATCAGTAAGTTAAACAATTTCGGAAAATATATACCTTTTTATCATTCTATGCCACAGAATTCCGTTATATCCAAAACTCTATTTCATCTTCAAAATCATGAAAAATTAAGAAAGGGGAGCTAACTTCTTACTTAGGAATCGGATTTGGCCGAAACTTAATATACTTAAAGCTGGTGTGTATATCCTGGTTATGAATAAGTTTGAACAGAATCAGATTAATAGCTAGCTAGAAAATAAGAAAACATTGTTTTCACCATTATAACCCTATGGGACCTATCCGTTGCCATGGTAACCAGAGTTTTGATCCATTCCACCCTATATTGTAATAAAAGTTGTGTTCTGATAAAAAGATACGTCATGTGAAATTTGATGGTTCTGGGTTCTTTGGTTTTAGAAATTTTGCACTTTTTGTTGTAGATTTGTTCTCTACGGACAGGACATTTTGGACCAAAATACAATTTCTATAATTCTACATTGTCATTGGCGTTGGTATAATATTTTTCTCATGACAATTATCAGTTCATAAGACTCCATTTCCCAATGTGATTTAAACTTCCAGAAGTATGTGACGTCATAGAGAAATGACATCTTACGGACAGGACACTTTTTTGTTACATTGTCCTCAGTAATTTGGGATATAAATATCTATCCAGTGATAAAAGTAAGTCATGCGACTGGTTATTTTTATCGATAAGGTATGTCCAATTATTGTTTATAACACATTGGAAGTAGTATTGGATTAAACAGTCTGACTTATCTGGCAGGTCACTTTTCTCACTTTAAAATACCTCATTTTGGCACATGTCATCAGCTTTAGTAATCATGGCATAACTCAAAAACAAATAGTCGTAGCCCATTCAAATAAACGGCAGAATAAAGGGGATATGGCCACTTACTAGCCACAGAATATTTTATTTGCAAATAAAGTGTCAGTTTCAATCCCCTTACACATAAAAAGAAGCAATTTTCAAGTGAAACAGTATAACACCTGTTTTGGGGGTATTTTTGGCTATTTAAACTTATACTGTGAAAAAATGGCTTGTCCAATCAACATGATTTTTTAGGCCAGTGAGAATTAATTGATCTTGACATCCTGCAATTCAATTTAAGTAAGTTAGTGTCAAAGAATTCGTTACACAACCGCATAACACTTGGTAAATTTAAAATTGCCATCTGATCTTAGCTGACCCGAATGTTATAGTCACAGAAGATAAATAGAGGCTGGAAATTTTGGATTTTTAATAGAAAGTAGAGGAATTGTACTATCTGTATTGCGAAAACAAAGGCGCTGATCAGCTTCGCAGTTACTGCGAAGCTGATCTGCGCCTTTGTTTTCGCCTATGCAGATTGTTGGTTTTCCCATGCGAGGCTCAACTATTTTTTCCTTTTGCAGTTGTACACCATTTGGTATGGGTACTCGTATGTGTATCGCCGACAACTTTGCTAGATCACGACTATTCCTCTTTCTCACAAGTGTGGTGCAGAAATTCAAGATTTTACCCCCGGAAACTGAAGATCTTATATCGTGTGACCCAAGGACATATGAGATTGGACTAATATTGCATCCTTCTAAAGTGAACTGCAGGGTAGTCCCTCGCTAGACTATTATAGCGGTCGAATTGGGGCTCCAAGCTTTAGTCTTACGGAAAGAAAGTATGGTAAATTTCCGTGATTGGGCTCTGGAAAAATATTACGAAAGACAATATATGGGATCATATGTAGTATTTGATTACATGAAAAGTCCCTCATATAATACTGTTACAGTATGATAAATCAACAGAAATATTCATTGTTCAAAGAAGACATTTTAGAAAATATTACAGTTATGAACTACAAAAGCATGCTATTTATATTTATAAATCCATTATTAGTTTGGTTTGGTTTGAGGTTTAACGTCTCAGTCAACAATTTTTCAGTAATGTCAGGACGGAACCACCGCTTCCTGGGTATTTACCAACTTACCTTGGGGAGTAAATGTGCCTTGCTCAAGGACACAACACGGAGCTGCCAATGGGGTCGAACCCAAGACCTCTCGAATCGGAGTCCGGTGCTCTACCACTACGCTGGCGCGCTCCCCTATCAACTTTTCTTAAAAGTTGATCGTGATAGTATGGACAGACGATAAATTCGAATATTTAACCTCATAATGTGAGTCTTTGGATCGGATGAGCTTATAGAATGAACTTCCGAAAGCTGATCAGACTCTGCATGCCGCAGGAGCCCATACTCAGAGGTTATAAAACTTTTTTTTTCATGCTCAACTCAGCTGAGACAGAAATGTATCCTGCTAATAAATATTGGAATGCCGTTGAACAATTGTTGGCAATCTAACATGATTTATTAGCAGGATAAATTACATGCATTGGTGATCTAAACCTGAGATTGGGACCGGGAGTATGAAGTATAAGCATATTTATCAGCATGATAATGAGCATATTAAACGTTTATTAGCATTTTAAATTCCATGCCGAGTTGAATTGAGCATGAAAATGTTTTATAACCTTTGACCGAGGTCACTTACTGTTTTAGATATTTGATCATCTGGATTTTTTTTTTTCGAAAGCTGAGATTTTTAACATCCTATGAAAATGCCAGCCCTCATGAGATTACCTGCCAAGGCGAAATTTAAGATTTGAAAGGAGATCGAATTCTGTAAAATTGTGAGCCGCGTCATGAGGAGAAAACAAAAGCTCAGATCAGCTGTGCAGTAACTGCACAGCTAATCAGCATCACTGATTTCGCTATGTACGCAGAGTACATGTAGTACCATATATATATGGTATATAAACCTTCATCTTATGTTTCATATATCTAGCCACAGTTTTTTTGTGACTGCACAGGCGGATTTGTGTCAAACCTGATCGGAAACTCCGAAACCGGATTGCATCAAATAAATGTTTTAAAGGAAATTCGTTCCATTGACTCGGCGTATATCTCCGCTATCAAAGCAAGCGGCACGGATGCGAGAATTGAATGGACAGTCAGTCAGTGATGGTATTTTAGAGTGACAGTGACCATGGAATCAACAAAGCTAGCTACGGGGTTACAAGTAAGGGTTTCAGTATGTTTTGAATGCATGTATTTGTGTGCTGAAATTTGTCGCCTTAAACTAAGGTCGTCATTAAATTTTAAGGAAGAATTGTAATTCTGGGTATTTGTATCTGTAATTAAAATACTAGATGTGTATCATATGTATCATAATTTCTTGCGAACAGACAGACCACATTTCTTGCGTTTCTGACTTTCACTGGTATGACTTTCACTAGTCAATACCGAAGAAAGATAATGTCCATTGGGTCTATATTATTCAGGTCCTGTGGTTGATACTAGGCTTACTGACGCTCACAAAAGCTTCTGAAACGACGACACTCCCTACTGTCAAAAACGACTCCTGTCACATCGGCTGCTCTTGTTACCAGGCAGTGATGAAATGTGACGGCTTCATACCATACATCATTCCCGAACCGGTTGAACATCTTACCTTATGTGGACTGGACTCAAAGGAATTTCAGCCTAAACGATTCTGTCATTTAGACAATTCTTGGCATTCTTTGACGTCACTGGCAATTGACTCCGTAAGAACGACCCCAGGGACTTATTATGACCTTTCAGATGATGTATTTGATTGTCTTGGTAATGTTTCAGTTTTCCGGTTCCAAAGTGGTAGACTGGTTCATTTGGAAAATTTTACATTTACAGGTCTGAGCAATGTTACATGTTTAGACCTGTCTGGCTGCTCGAATCTGGAATGGGGTGGCCTTTTCGATAGCTTTTCTGACAACCGAAACTTTCCGAAACTTGAGCGGTTGATTCTTTCTGGCGCTGGAACTAACGGATTACCTTTGAACTTAGATGATGCTTTCATAGATGTTCTTTCAAAGAGGCCAATCGAATACCTAGATTTGAGTCACACACATGCTTTGTTTAATTTCCAAAATTCTGATAAAATATGCAAAACATTGAAATACCTCATCCTTGCTGGAACCAATACGAGATTCAAGTCGCTGTTTCTGCTGGGCAATATCTGTGATTCTCTTAGAGTGGTAGATAGAAGTGAAATCCCTGACACAATATTCAAAAATCTTCACTGTGTAAATGATGAATTCCCGATAGTAAATGTCCTTCAGTTCTTCGCAGCCGTCGAAATTCGTTTCATGAACGAAATCATTACGTCTTCCACGAACTTTGTGCCTTCGAACTGTAGTGTGACGTTGTATCGCTTGTCATCTATCACAGACATGCACTTTTCGCAAAACTACCTGCCAAATTTCGACATTCGGTTAATCAATGATCGAATCAAACTTCTCAATTTGTCCAGAGATAGCATTGCCGATATAAACCCAAAAACATTTGAAGGTATGAGCTCCTTGAGTGTATTGGACTTGTCTTTCAACGAACTTTCCAAAACGACCACTTTCAGAAAAAAGTTTTCAGAGTTGTTTCAATATAGTCTTCACCTGAAAATTGTGTATTTGAACGGAAATCGACTGCAGTACTTTCCCAATGAAACTTTTGTGTCAAACTTGAATCTTGAGCATTTGGATCTGTCAAACAATTCATTGACGCAAGTTGATTTTGCAATTTCACATCTTTTGGACTTGAAACTTCTGAATCTTGGTTTGAACAATATTGAAACTTTAGACGAAACATCCAGGCGATCACTTGATGCTTTGTATTCCAATCAAATCAATGCCAACAAAACCGAAACTGTTAAAATTCAGCTTCATGACAACCCTCTATCATGTCACTGCGCAAGCTTGGGCTTCCTACAATGGCTCGTCAACGCCCCGATGTTCTCAGCAACCCGTCACGAGTACAAATGTCAACTAGATGGACGTCAATATCTACTGGATTCCGACGGAGTAAACGCTGCCAAAAAAGATTGTGAAAGAGAAAGACAAAAACGTTTGAAGACAATACTTCTATCAACGTTACTACCATCAGCTGCGTTGATAATAATAGTGACGTCGATTCTCCTCTACAAGCGGTACAAGAAGAATTTGCTGAGACAACGGTTTGCCGACGGGATTCGAAGTCTTAGGCGAAATACCGACATATTTCCTGTCTTTCTGTCCTACTCAAGTGAAGACAAAGATTTTGTTCGACCTCATATGTTACAGCCAATGCAGGTACTTCAAGCATATTGTAACGTTTTTCGTTTGTGGATATTCACTATCCAGAGCTACTAAAACATTACATGCCTGTAATCGGTGCATTTGACTATTGATAATAGACCAAGGCCGCATAATTAATTTAAGCCCTAGACGGAATATTTCCATCGGTATTCCGTTAAACCTCTCCATGTCAGAGAAGTGGAACGAGGTACCGAAGTGGAGCGGAGTGACAGTTAGCCAGCTGATCTAATTTAAGCCCTCTAGTAATTTCTTTACTGGTCGTTCTAAAGCAGTTCTACTCTGAATTATCTTTATATTGCCTGCTTAATTTGTCTGCTTCTCTATTGTCTGATATTAGCCAGATGGCTATCTCGTTGGGAAAGAGCTAGTCGTCTCGCACATCATGTGTGTTATTTTTTTTTAATGTATTGCTGTGTCCTTTATTCTTTCTCGTCTGGTGTCTGGGTTTGGGTTTTAAATCGAATTGTATCACTTCCTGGTTTCTTATTTAATTGGTAAGCATGTTTTACGTTGATTTTAGAGATTAATAGTTTCACTTTATTAGTCTAAAATGGTGCATTGTTAAACTGTTAAAGTTTAAAACTTATCAATTTTATTATCTTTTCACACTTCAGTTAAGTAATAGATATTATATTTCACAGGACCACCTCAACCAAATCACAGGACTAGACAGAGAGCTGGTGTGTAATGCGGATCTCCACTTCCACCCCGCCAAAACCATCCTTTCCGAGATATTTCATTGGGTTAAAAAGTCCGAGGTCCTCGTCGCGGTCATGTCAGAGAACTACTGTAAGAGCAGATACTGTCGCTATGAAATAGAACACGCCCACTTGCTGGAGAAACCAATCATACTCGTGTTCATCGAACCACAGGCGCTTGAAGTTATGGCCATAAATCATAAAAATAATGCATCAAATAAGTGTCTACGTAGCAATACTGTAAGTATTGCCAGGTGTGCAAGCCCCATTAACTAGCCATTTCGTAGTGGCATTTCCGGTCTTGTCGAATGATTCGGGCTAAATGTTTCATGGCAACCGTGAACGTTCCATCCAGAAGCAAGATGGCAGCCGAGAAAGCTTTTTCCATTGTCCGTGATCGCCACAACCTTCTTTTGACTGGACAATGTGGTACAGGCAAATCGTACTTGCTACGGTAAGCAGGGTCAAGATTCTGACATTCATGACATTGGTAAACCAACAACAATTTGACCGCATAAACACTAACAGCTTTAGATCTAGTTTCTTATTTGTGAAATGCTGCGTTTCCATTCCTACCTTACATCTTTCCTTCAATTGTTCCTCCGGTCCACAAACAAAAATCCTTGTCCAATGTCTTGCAAATTCTCGAAAATAAGACTTTCTTTGACATTTCTTTCCCAGTTGTGTTTTGAAGCAGGATGCCGGATGGTCATGTGATTTGTTTTCGTCACAATGACGTCGACAAATGTGTTGAGTTTTCAGGGGTCCCAAACGGGGAATTTATGTATATTAGAATAGAATAGAATAATTACGCACGTCAACGGTGCACCGGCGTTTTACTGCAGATTCTAAATATGATAAGATATTTGTGAATTTTGAGTCTTTTATCATTAGAGTCGATATTCTGCATAGAAATGCAAATTAATGACCGATACAGAGCCTGCACGGGCTGGGGAGTGGGTGGGATGCAAAAAAAAAAAAAATAATGATGATAATAATAATAATAATAAGAGCCTTAAAATGTTCAGCATATAAAGGGGGGGGGGTGGACAGGGGGGCGGGGGTACGGGGAGAGAGGGGGCGGGAAGCGGGGGAGCGGGGGAGGGAAGTAAGGAGAGAGGGGGAGGGAAGCGGGGAGAGAGGGGGAGGGAAGCGGGGAGAGAGGGGGAGGGAAGAGGGGAGAGAGAGGGGGAGGGAAGCAAGGAGAGAGGGGGAGGAAAGCGGGGATAGAGGGGGAGGGAAGCGGGGAGAGAGGGGGAGGGAAGCGGGGATTGGATACCCCCCTGTCCACCCCACTATAAACCTGACTTGTTATTGGTTTCTCATTGGCTTGCAACTTGATGCAATACAGAAAACTTTTGGAAAACAATGGTTTCGATTTTTTCTCTCTCTCTCTGTGTGTGTGTGTGTGTGTGTGTGTGTGTGTGTGTGTCATTTACATGCACATTTTTAGGGGGTTGGGGTGGGGGGGGGGGCTACCATAGGCCTACTGGTGCGGAGAGGGATGGGGAATTACAGTACTTTGATTCTAAATAAAAAATGTCCAATGTTAAACAATATAGCGATCCAAGATGATTTACCATTCATTAATATTCGCTAGGTCTACGGGGAGTGTTGAAAACCGAGAACGTGTTAATGTTCCGGGCGGACTTCAGTTTCTCATTATTATCACGTGCTTTGCGTGGCGCCCGGTAAGGAGCACAAGTGAAAACCGCACGTGCGCGCGTGAATTGCAATATTAATGCTCGACTTTCTCTTCATTAATAAACGGCTGTTAATATCGTGTGGCATGGGTATTTATGCAGTAATACTGTTTGTTTCATGTAAATCAATTGTCCCAGTTTCAATAACCTCGAGAAGCCGGCTTCTAAAAGAATGGAAGACGGCTTTGCTGTCTGAACTGATTTAAAGGGTAGGCGTCTTACCGACCCCGATCACCTTACTCTGAACAAAGCACCGATAGATATTTTATGAGGATGACCCTTCTGTTCTTCTGCTTGCTCTAGAATGTAGACTGACTTTGAAACTGCAAACATGATGCATTTTGAATTTACAGCCACTACACAAATATCTATAAAAGTCATGTGGAAATGTGTGATCAAAGTGCCTCAATTTGTTAAAGGAACACGAAAAACGCCTTAAAGTCTGGGAAGCCTTTGCCTCGCCTGTATATATATAAATATATACATGTATATATTTTTGTCTTTCTGATATATGAGCCTTCGCATGCTAAAACTAACAATCTGTGTTTCCGACCAGGCCCTACACAAATCGGCCTGTACAATCACAGAAGCAGGCTAGATGCTTGGCAGTTTGGATTTAAGTAGAAGAGAGGAATTGTTCTATCCGAGCAGTGAAAACAGAGGCACTGATCAGCTTTACAGTTGGCCTCCTGCACAGCTGATCTGCGCAATTGGTTTTTGTGTATGCAGATTGTTGGTTTGCTGATGCAGCGGCTCAAATAGCATTGTAAAGCAATTTGTTCAAGTTATTGTATCAAGTACATGTATACATGTAGATCTGTTTTGACCTCTGGCGGATCAAAAATCAGACAAGTCTATACAAGCCCGTGAAATGATATTAAAGTTATAACCGACTAAATACTGTGTTAGAACTAACGAAACTTGTCATATTGTTATCTACATGCTACTCCATGGGCTTGTCTGACTTTAGATGCGTCTGTCAAAATAGGACTGTGCCATTACAGGCAGATAACTGTCCATTATGTCTTTGAATAAGAGTATGGACCACGCGAATAGTCCAGCAGTCACCACTATAATATTTTATATTAAAAGTAGTTATTTTAACAGCTACTCCAGTACAAGGTCGATCGACAGAACAGTTGTGCTTCGATATGATTATAAACCATTGTTTGTTGTTTCACCATAATTATCATCACCCATCATTTACCATTCAAAATACACAGATGTCTTATGCCTCTCCTTAAATCAAACTATTCCGACAGACAGGCACAAAATGGCGAAATACGATTGGCGAGTGTACTGTGACCACCGAAAATTAATTTATGTGGATACGGCCGATGATTGGTAAATGGGGATACCCCTGCACATTGATATCGCTTCATTATGTGCCGTTGATCTGTTACTCAGTCTAAAGCTTAGCCAAACAAAACTGGCTCACTACTCTGTTACTGGCAAAAAGAATTTGATATATCGATCCGCGCATTCCTAAAACGCCGATCTCCACAGGCGTCACCGTGTTGTGGGCAAGACACATAAACTCCCTACAGTATGGTTAAATCCAGGAATCGTTGCCTCCGTCCCGACATGACTGAAAAGTTGTTGACTGGAACGTTAAGCCTGAATACATACAAAACAAACAAACAAAATGTTCTTATTTCTGGAGTTTCCCGGGGGTTTTTGCATTGAAGAATCCTGCCGGTGTACTTGAGTTGTTTTTCCTTGAAACTGTGGTTTGGCCTAGGCAGATTGCGTTAACGGCTGGTCCATACTGCATTACAGTCGGGTTGGAATTGCAGCCATGCTTTATTCCACGCTCCTGGCAAAAGAAGTTCTCCACAATGTCGGAGTTGCAGTAACCGGGCTTGATGTGGTCGCCATCTTTGAGAACTCTGTCACACATCTTGACGAAGCCGGTTACTGCACAGTTGAGGTCGTCTCGACATTCTTTTGTCAGGAGCGTTCTTGCAGGATGGGTTGCAGACGATTCCCAGTCGTTGAAGAATCGGAGCGCCTTCTCAAGATCTGTAAGCCGTGGATCTTTGTGTCGGATTGGCCGGTTGGTATCCATGAAGAAGTCCACCAGGATGCTTGTGTTCTCCAGGAGCTTGACGGTGGAAGCTAGCTTCTCTGGCTCTTGGAGAGTGGCCTGGTAGGACTTCATCAAGTATAGCATGTCGGCGTCCAAGACTTGGGTGGCCAGGTTGTTCCGCATCTTGTTGGCTGGCGTGAGGGTGATGTGTTCTTTGGTGAGTTTCTGATGAATCCGGATACCACATTGACTGTTAAAGTTGTAGGCAGCTTCAAAGTGGTCCCACAGGATTGGCTGGCCCTCGACAAAGAGATACCGTCCCTTGGAGTGCTTGTTGTCTTCTCTGCTGGATTCAACTCCATTCCTTATCTTTTTGAAACAGTGCTTTATATCTTGAAGAATGCTAACGGACCGGCTGAAGTCAAATAGGTTTGGCGTGGAGAACCCATGTTGCCTGGCATCTTCACCTAGCAGCATACTAGAAAGTGCACGGTTTGCACTTCCACCATCCATCATTATGTAGTCCACCTGACAAAAGAAAAATCAACACATGTACTGGGAAAAAAAAAAAAAAAAAAAAAAAAAAAAAAAACAACTTCATTACGAAAATACGCCCGCGCAATGTAGATATTTTTTAAGCTGTAAAAATGGAAAATTTCAATGGAAAAAAATATGATAAACATAGATTGTAGGTACACATTAGAACCGCCTCTAGGATCTATGGTTTGGAACAAAAATAAGTAAAATAGGTATACTCCTGTAAGCCCTAGTTTTACTAAATGAGAGTGGGGTATAAATGGGTATATATTACACGGACATGTTTTCCTGATGTTATACGTTTCTTTAAATTTGGACAAACTATGATACTTTCAAATACAGATGCATTTTGTAAGTATGCGTTATAAATGCCAGACATCAAAAACGAACAAAACTTCCTTTCATTCATTCTGGCATATTCGATCAGACCGTCTAAGTTGAAAAACAAAAACAAGAAAAACATGCAACGCGCATGTGCAAACGGTCCAGCATTACGAAAACTTGCCCATGCAATAAACAGAGATTTTTTTATCTTGAAAAATTGAGAATTTTCAGCTGAAAAATATTGATATTTTTCTTATTTCTGCTCAAAACATAGATTGTGGGTACACGTTAGAACCGCCTCGCCGAGGCGGTTCTAACGAGTACCCACAATCTATGTTTTGGAGCAAAAATAAGAAAAATAGGTATACCCCTGCATACCCCAGTATTACTATATAAAAGTGGGGTTTAAGGGGGTATATATTACACGGACATGTTTTCCTGATGAATTGAACGATTTAAGTCGGCTGTAAAACCATTCAACAGTCAAGAAATGTCGAATTATCTTTATCACTCTTTACGCTCGATGCCCTTTTAGCATCAATATCTCATTTTAGATTTTTGTTTCTCACTCAGAACAGGTTTTTTCATGACGTGACTTATTTAATTCTGTGTATTTGATATTGTTTTATTGTATAATGCTATATTATGTTTTATATGCTTTGAGGGCCTCGGGGAAGATTGACATAACCAACCGAGTTACCCTCGTTAAATAAAGAAATTACTTACTTACTTACTTACTTACTTATCACCCTTTCAATCAAACACACAGGGTTTTTATTGGCTTCTTTTATGTACTTATTTCTAGCGCGACTTATTTTTTTTTTTTCGTGACTTTTTACGGGTGCAGTATTTGTATGTTCTCGAGCATTTAAATTTTTAAAAAAAAAAATGTGTGCATTGTTCATGTTTCTTTGATTGCAATAGTTTTGCAGTCGAAAAGAATAAATCATTCAAATTTGATCAGAATGAAATTCATTTTATATGAGTTTCGATTATTGTTTGACGAAAGGCGAAATCTTTATTTTCGACCAAGGACGTACGTTTTCATGTTCAAAGCAGTTGCTATCGTTCTGAGACTGATCGTCGGCTGACGGAATACACGTGCCAACTGTTTAAGAAGAATCACTTGACTCGGAAGAAACGATTCTTCATTCTCTATCTCACCTGGTTCACAACACAATTATAACGCAGTGTTTTTGACAGACGTCTGTCGATAGCAAATATTGGTTTAAGTTGCTATTGACAGTTATGTTTGACGAGGCGTCTGCCACTAGCCAATTGCAAAGGTCGGCAAACTTGCAATTTAAATGCATAGATCATATATAAAATTTGAAAAGACATTATCATCAACAGTGCAAAATTCTATTTGTGCCTATATGTCGTCTCGTCGCATATGTCAATAGCAGATGTTACTGCTGCGACTTTTGACTAGTGACAGACATCTGGTCGCGTCTGTGAACTGCAAAATTACCGAATATTTGCTACTTACAGATGTCTGTCAACAGCTCTTGTCCTAAGTAAAACCGTAACAAGAACAACCCACCTGAAACCCATGATCCTCAACCTTATCCAGTACATCCCACACATTTAGGTAAAGTTGATGGGCCGTTGCCGTGTTTGTAGCGAAATATGCTACGGGCCATCTGAAACCAAGATTCATTTAAAATGTGGCAAATCTTTATTCTATAGTTTCTACAAGATTATAAACTGTTTGAGGGTAGCGCGGTGGCGTAGTGGTAGAGCATCGGACTCGAGTCGAGAGGTCCTGGGTTCGATCCACACTGGCGCCACCGTGTTGTGGCCTTGAGCACGAGTGTTGTGTCCAAGAGCACGGCATAATAACTCCCCATAGTACTGGTTAAAACCCATGAATCGGTGGTTCCGTCCTGACATTACTGAATGAATGTTGACTGGGATATTAAACATCAATTCAAACTGATGGTAAAACAAACAATTTCTAGCGTCAATGCAATCATCAGGAAAACATGTCCATGAAATGCTTCCCCCTTGAACCACACTAGTGGGGTTTTTAGGGGTATACCTATTTTTCTTAATTTTTCTCCGAAACATAGATTGTGAGTACTCGTTAGGACCGCCTCGCCGAGGCGATTCTAACGTGTACCCACAATCTATGTTTGAGCAAAAATAAGAAAAATATCAAACATTTTCTATTGACATTTCTTATTTTTTACAACTTTAAAAATCTCTGTATATTGCATGGGTATGTTTTTGTAATGATTAATTTTGTAAGCTGTATTTTGAAGATAGAAACTCTAGCATATGCCCTTAACAAGACCAAACGTTGTTAAACTATGATTAAAACTAAAGTGGTATCCCACAGAGAACCGACAGTGTTTCAATTTGCTCATGTAAAACTTCGAATATTATCTATGTTCTCTGATCTTATACACGCTGTCCCTGATCTGTACTCATAATATTCAGTCCCTGATCTGTACTAATGAAATCCCCTACATGTAATACTGTGTCGCATAATGTTTATTGCATATTGTTCACATACCTGAAGCCGGTGAAGCCATGGAAAATAAATTGGAGAATATGTGTGGCCATCTTCACTTTCCTTTCCCCATCTATGATTGTCTGAATATCATTTGCGACCTTCCCATTGTCAACCATCCCAACAACACACCATGTATCACCCCGCCTGACAATCTGTAAGGATGATATATAGCATGTAAACAAGTATAAGCGTTTTCATCTTGGAGCACTGTATGACCAGGTATAAACCCAAGGCGATAACCACAGACCGAAAAGACTCTGGCAGCTCGGTGGCATGCGGTATTTAGTGTGACCCAATCAATTATAGCGGCAGCGGCCTATATATTGTTTGCACTCCGTGTGTAAAAATATAATTAGCGCGCGCGCACGCGATTTGCCTGAAAAAGGCTCTTTTCACCATTAATTCACGCCTGTTAATATGGTGTGACACGGGTATTAATGCAATAATCAGCCTTATTGCATAGATAAAATGTCACACGATATTAACAGACGTGCATTAATGAACACATGCGACATAAGCTGTGAATCCGCTATTAATACACGGCCTTTTCATATGACCCACGTCAGGAGAAACCCGGACTTTGGCCTATGCGAAAAGAAAGGCGCAGATCAGCTGTGCAGTAGCTGCACGGCTGATGAGCGGCTGTTTTCGCTTCACAGATAGTACAATTCCTCTTGTTCTTAAATCCGAAATTTTAAGGTTCTATCCATCTTCTGTGGATACACAGGCCGGTTTATGTCAAACCTGGTCGGACACCCCGAAAACCGGTTTTCTCGCGTCGCGGTTCATCGACTAGTTAACAAGTATAAGCTTTAACAAATATAATATATAAACTAGAATGTCAAAGAATCTGACCGTACTCCCATTTCATCGTGGTTCATGTGACTGAACAGGAATAAATCGCTGCGCGGTCAAAGCATTCATACATGACAATCGACCATCACAATACTGTCGGTTCATTTCATTCCGTTGTGGCTTGGATAGAATGTTATTGGCTACACGGCAGGAGGGGCGCGGTCAAGGCTTCCATATATAGCGTCACAATACCGTCGGTTCCCCGGTCGGTTCATTTCATTCCGTTGTTGCTTAGATAGAATGCAATTATGCACCAGTTCCACGAATTTAACAATTTGCCTCATTTTTGGTACCTACTGCACCATTGGTACAAATGTTACCAACCAAAGGGAGGTTTGCAAGGGTGTTTTGGGTGTTTACACGACCCGGAATCCTACTAACACGATGGTCAAGCTACTAGACTCAAACGTGCAGTTGCAGTTGTAGAGAGGTGTATGAGTTGTCTTGTAATTTAATTATGTAAGTAGGTCAGTCTCAAACTTTAGGGTAGTCTACGCGCTACGCACTGGCGCGTAGACAATAATGGGTTACTAGTGCACTACGACCAAAACTTTGCTACATGATATGTAGTGCGAAATGACCTGTGGTCTCTGAATTAGTCAACTGAGGTCCGAATCAGGTCCGAAGTAATATTATTATTATTTTATTTAATCCAGTTTTACGTCCCTTTCAAGATTATTTCAGCTCCGATGAAACGGACCAAGCCGAGTAGAACTTGGCTTGTCTCACATGTGACCAGAGCGGGGCTGGAACACACACCAGACACAGCATTGAAATGATCGAGTGATTAAGAAACGGCGCTCTTAACCGCTCGGCCACGGGGGTCGCAGGTCCGAATTAGCCAAGGTCAGAATTGTCCCCGTACCGTAGTGCGCTAATATTTTTCTTTCGTAAATTTATGCAATAATAGCGATCAAACATTTTTTTTTTTTGTTTTATTTTTTATTTTTTTTTTTATTATTTAGAATCTATTTATTTATTCAGTTTTACGTCCCTTACAAGATTATTTCAGCTTATACGAGACGGGCCAATCAGTAGTTGGGGGCGAAAACGGGAGAACCCCGAGAAAAAACACCTACGCCCGCAAGCAGAACTTGGCTTGTCTGCTTGAGGGTGCCAGGTGTTTTTCTCGGGGTTCTCCCGTTTTCTAAAAGTCTGTCATTCTTTGGCATTCAATGTCCCTGGCGCTATGATCGAATATGCTCAGACAACATCGTATATATAATATTTTACCTGTATATCATCTTGAATAGACATCTCGTCTAGGACAAGTCCTCCTCTTTTTCCGAATGCGTTAACCTTCTTGGTCTCTGCTTCCTTTTCCATCCATTCCAGCTGCCTTGGGTTAATACCGGGGGCTTGGTCAACCGAATTTTTATAGTACTGGAGTAAACGTGTGGATGGTAATGTCAGGGCTCCACTTGCCTGGAGGTCGGAGTAGGCTTGAGGAGATCTGAAAAGAGATATTTTCAACCAAACTGCATTGCAACCTCCACGCAAATAATGTTTCAAATAAACAGATTTGATTGCAATTGTGCATCTGATATCATAGATGATGAGTTTAAAAGTGCACACAGATACACGGAGACGTAGGGACGCTTAGAAGCTTACGGTTAATACTATTTTTGCATTGAGGCTTAACGCCCCGGTCAACAATTTTTAGTCATGTCGGGACGTAGCCAACGCTTCCTAGGTTTAACCAGTACTGTAGGAAGTTTATGTGTCTTGCTCAAGGACACAACACTGTGCCGCTTGGGGGGATCGAACCCAGGACCTTTCGATTCGGAGTCCGACGCTCTACCACTACGCCACCGCGCTCCCTACGGTAAAGATAAGAAAATGACGAGCATGGGCCAAGCTTAACATGTGCAAAGTACAGGAAATTTATAATTTTAAGTCCTTGCCGAACATTCTAAAACTAGATATACCTACCGACAGTAAATGGTAAGACACAAGGTGATAATCTCCTGGTCCCAGCGCCTGGATCTTGGGTCCTTTGATGGATTTATGTTTTTCAATTGTGACTTAAGTAGAGCAGCTGCTGTTCGGTTTTGGGACATGATTCGCTGTAATATATTGTTCAGAAATTCTTCGTCTTTAGCGCTAAACTGGATTCCATCTTTTGGAATGTCCTCTGTCTTGGCCCGTGTCTTGAGCAACTTCTTACAAGCACCACATAGGTCACCGTTGCATAACCACGGCATGATGATTTTGCAGGCAGGCGATCGCACCCTCAACTGCGTAGCATCGTCGATAATGGATGACCATCTTTCTGCATTTTCATCTTTAGTCTCAATACCACGACACAATCTGAGGGACCTGGATACTTGGATAAAAGCTTTTTCTGGATACTGGACAGTGTTAGTGGTTGGTATATCTATTAGCTTGCCGTCGATTTTGTCAATCACTGTGCCATCAGATAAGCATGCCCAGAAATGGAGCACAAATTTACCTGGATATCGGATTATTCTACCGATAGGTAGAGTGCTCAAAATATAATGGGGCGAAATAGGACCTGTCATTTAAAACCCATTTAACGCTATTAAATATTAAAATGAATTAATTTTCCTTAATAGTTCATATATCTACAAAATATCCTCTTTATGAAGATATATTTTTTTAAAAAATTGCTTCAGAAAAAGTTGGGTCAAACTCAGTTACAAATGTTAGACCCATGTTCTATTAAAATGATAGTAAAATACAAAAAGAAGCACCCCCTCATCTAGACGAATGCCTACATAAACATCATTTCTTAAATCAAAATGCATTTTCCTTAATGGTTCCTATTAGGGGATAAAATTATCTTTCTAAAGATATAAATTGCAAAAACCTACTATAAAAATAAATAGGGTCAAACTTCAGAAAATCCTAATGTCAGACCAACGAAATTTTATTTTTCCGCTTTAAAATCGGGCCTGAAATTCACAGGTAACTCCTATTGATTTTACTGAAAATGGCTACTACATGTATGTTTCATAATATTGTAAATTACTTAAGCTAGTTTATAGTGATAATTTATTTATTATTTTCATTTATTTATTTGTTTTATTTAATTTTATATATATATTTTTTTTTTAGTATGTGTACCCGACATTAAAGGCAATGAATTAATATAAGTATGACCCAAAGAAAGATGCACAAAAATGCGACCCTCAATAAATGATTTTTTTTTTCTTGTATACTTGGTCAATGTGTCGTCTTTCTTTTTTTTTTTTTTTTTTTTTTTTTTTTTAATAATATTTTTTTCCTGGGCGACACCAGTACTATAGAAGGTTGTTTTTTAGGTTGTTTTTGTGGGTTTGTTGTTCCGGGAGCACCCGAAGGCTCAACCGGGAGGAGGTTTTAGGAGAAGCCCGGGATCGAACCTGCGACCCCTGGTTTACAAGGCGAGTGACTTAACCACTGCACCACGGAGGTTTCTCCTAAACCATGTCCCTCTGTTTTGACATTTAACGAAAGCAGTGCACACACTATAACTCGCAGTGATTAAGGTGTCAATCAATTAAAATTGCCACTTTTAGCTTAATCATGTTTTCTTTATGATTGTTTTTACAGCATTGAAATTTTCGTTATGAAACGGCCACTGTCTGGCAAAATTGCCCTTTGCCCCCCATATGGGGAACTGTCACTCGGATCAGCCTAGGTATCTCGTTTTCCGGGAAATAAAAATGGAGAAACATTCCGGGCGGCAAATCACTTTGTATGTATTTATTTTTCTCTCCTTTCGGCTGACCATGTATATCAATTATCTTGACTTGACATAACATTTTGCCGAATATGTCTGTTTTTCATTTTTCCTTTTTTTGTGTCACATCTTTTACGGTCACGCGTGCTTCTCTTCGTAGCCTTGGGGTGCGAAGTTTGACTGTAAAAACAGTATTTGAGTCTCATCATGAGAAAACTTACAATGTGGTTTCCGAACAGGTACGACACAAACTGGGCAGTATAAACACGGAAGATGACTAGAAGCTTGTAATTTCGGATTTAGAAAGAAGATGAATCGTGCTAACCGTGTAGCGAAAACAAAGGCGCAGGTCAGTTGTGCAGTACTGCACAGCTGATCTGCGTCTTTGTTTTCGAATACGCAAAAGGCTAGTTTTCTGATGCAGTGGCTATTTCATGAATTTGACACTTGCATATTTGACCCCATAAAATGGGTCGCAGCGCAAGAAAGTCTATTTTCGGGTCTTGGGACAATTCCGGTATTAGCACATGATATTGATCAGAATGCATGAAATCAATTAGCTAAACACAAACGGTTTATCTGATTGTGGCATTTTTATTTCGGAAACACCGCAGATTTCTTCAAGACTGCTGACTACGATATTGATCAGAATGCGCGAAAGAGATGAAACATATATAAGATAAAATGCTTTCGATAAAATTATAATATTAACATCTTTTGGAAGCAGTGAATACAAAGTAACATTCAAGGGGAGGAAGTGTGAGCCATGTTGTGCAATTTCGGGTAATGAACCCTCTTATTAGAAGCCTCCGTGGTGCAGTGGTTATGTCACTCGCCTTGTACACCAGGGTTCGCAGGTTCGATCCCGGGCTTCTCCAGTCCGTCGGATGGGACTATAAACCGAGGTCCCGTCTCCATGTGACTTAAGCTGTTGGTGGGACGTTAAACCCCAATCAACCATCAACCAAGAACACTACTTATTATTCCGTCTGTGGTCAGTTTAATGAATCGTTTTGCTTTCATGACTTACATGTATGTTCAAATAGAAAAATTTAAGATACCGATGATCAGTATGTGCAGAAGCGCTTTTTGGTTATAATTATTATCATTATTATTATGACTTTTATTTTGTTTTTACTTTTTTTTTTTTTTTCACTTTTAAAAGTTTACGAGATCAATAGAACCATGATGTTGAACGTAAAGTTGATTCATTTCAAAATAAAATATTTGTCAATGAAGATATCCAATAGTCATATTTCAAAACGGAACAAATCTCCTACTTGTACCTTTCTACAGGTAGATCTAAACCTTAAAAATAGACAAACTCGGCGCATTCGATGCCTAAGGGCATATTACCTAGGCAATAGTTTCTACCTTGAATGTCATGACAGGTATTAGGCTCGCTAACTCCCGCTGGTATTGGAAATCCGATGGTCAAGCTTCTTATAGCAGATTAATTCCCCTGATCTTCATTTCTGCACATGACCATGTCGATATGCCCTGCTTGCAAAGCGGTAACCACAAATAGCTGTTTCTCATTCTTCTTGAAAAAGCTGGGTACAGAAACAATGCTATTCCCACAGCCGTCATTATGGATAGTGGCGAACTCACAAGATGAACTGGTAACACACACCTTTCTAATGCCAGTAAATGCGATGTACGACGTACCATTTCTGTATACACGTGTTTTCTTGACAGACGGAAAAACTGTCGGAATGATTTTGGCCATATAATCTTTGGATTGGGTGATAGTGTTGGCTTCTTTACAATGATCTTCATAATATAGAAATATATCGAGGATTCGAACAGGGTTTGAAAAGTCGTGCTGACATTCTTCATAGGTAGAGGTTAACCTGAAATGCATAAGAATCAGGATGGTTAAACAATGTTCAATTTTACATTCTAACATTGCTCAATTTTTCTACAGCTGATTTTATAGCGGGTTTCCAATTTAAAGACATCAGCGACTTCAGCTGACCTTTTTGTGGAATTGGCCAAGGTCACCAAAAGATCGTCATTTACGCTAAATTGTACATACAGATTGACTCACTGAAGCTCCATGTCGTGTTTCACTATCATATGACTTCTCGGTTTGCAGGAGATTTTAGAGGTTTTTGCTATTTATAGTCCTGGTGGCCATCTTGGTCATCCGACTCTCACTCATTTTGCAAGAACGCTCTTTTAGAAATTTGGCTTTGATTAGCTAGGCATTTTAATTTTAAGGCCTCGTCACCTAAGCGAAAGTGCATCCACGTAAACATGCGTTTAATCGCGAAAATGTATGATTCTTGCTTGTTTAATTTATCGCATTATTTCTCTGTGAACAGCAAAAACATCAACATGACCTGTATACTGGCCAGGGGCGTAAAGCAATAAATCAAACAAATATTTTTTTTTCGCAATCAAACGCAAGTCTTCGCCGAGGGACGTTCGTTTATGTGTGACGAGGTCTTATCTGACAAATACACATGTATATAGCCCTATCCTGTAATGATCCTCTATAATAATAATATCATTTTGACCAACAACGTGTTTGTTTAAGTTGAAAAGTTAAAATCATACCATTACTTAGGGCTGAGTCTTGGTATATTGTCTTTATAAATAGTGCCAGGGCTGAGACAAGCTCTTGCGACATTCCAGGATCAACTGGGACGGTGATGACCGGACGGCTGACCGTACCGTACCGTACCGTACCGTACCATACCATACCATACCATACCAATACCATACCATACCATACCATACCATACCATACCATACACCCTACTTCACCTACCTGTATGTCCATTACCCTAAAAACAACTTAAAATATTCTCTTAGATATCGGGGACGCAAAAGACAATAAACGCCATCTCATCATCATTCATTCTTTTGCCAATGCATGTCAACTCGGACAACTCATTTTGATTTCATTTGACCACAACATTTAGGAGAATTCAGAGGGAAATGGAAGAAAAAAAGAAGATAGTGGCTGTCACTGCATCGACGGGTATGGCTGCCCTCGCCGTCCATGGTACCACGATCCACCACTGGGCAGGTATCATGGACGGCAGGTACTCAAAAGAAAAAGTTGTAAAGATGTTAGACGAAACGACCATCAGAAGGATAAAGGAAACCGATATATTGATATTAGATGAAATCGGCATGGTCTCGGCATCTATTTTTAAGAAGCTCGAGTACGTTGTTAGAAAGGTCAGGGGAAATGACACCGTCTTCGGTGGCATGCAGGTATATAGTTTTTATAGCTATTTGAGCAATGATCACATGCAGCCCAATCTCTAGTCGGTGGTGGGCTTTTTACTGCATTTTGCACTTCTACGACAAAAAGTCTAAAACTCTTGTTCCACTGTTATCATACAAATTCTTTTAGTGTGAAAATAATGTCGCAGCCATGTCTTATGCAGCAAGCAAATCTAAGCCAGTATAATCTAGCTTGTGAAAATTGTGAGGTCAACTCCTGGAGACGCCCGTGGTCGAGTGGAGAATGTCGCTGATTCCATAATCGCTTTCATGAAGAACCATTGGTGTTTATCAGAAAGCCTATATCTGCGTTTCCATATACTTTAAACAACAACACAAAAGCATATGCATGTACGTTTGAGTTCCTAAAAAGGTCAAACTGTCTTGTTACTGGCTTAGAAACATTCATAGCTAATGAATATGGCGTAAACAGGTAAAGCAACAAGTAAAACAAATCATTATTATGTTTCTATGGTTAAATAAATTAATGTTATTAAATCTATATAGCATCTAATACATGAGCCTGTACATGAGAAAACGAACAATTTGGGTTCTGGCCAGGTCTGACAAAATCCAGATTGTACATCCACAGAGGCAGGCTAGAAGCTTGAAATTTTGGATTTAGAAAGTAGAGGAATTGTACTATACGAGTAGCAAAAACAAAGGCGCTGATCTGCGTCTTTGTTTTCGCATATGGTTGTTGGTTTTCCCATGCGGCGGCTCATATTATCATATCTATAATCATAAACTCATATAACAAAACAGATAATTGGATGCGGAGATTTCAAGCAGCTTCCCCCCGTCCCAGACCCTCTTCATTTGGACAACGGAGAGTACTGCTTCATGGTTCCTGAGTTTGAGTCTGCCTTCCCTAAAGGACACAGAATAAATCTGACGGAGGTATTGTTAAAAACAACAAAATGAAGAAGAAGGTACAAGTAGGCAAAGATCAGGAAAAGGCGCAATTTTATGTCAACGACTGAAATAGTAAATGAAAATTTGGTGACTCAATTGCAAAAGCCCTACTGATACAATTGTTTCATGGGCATATTTGATCTACAGCTTTATTCAAGATTGAATTTCAAATTAGTTTGTCAATCTTCCCGACAATCTTCATGCTATGATTGATTTATACAGCAAGTTAGATTGGTACTCAATTGAAATAAGCAGATTTGGCCATCTACTGTTGGTTCTCTTCAGGGTTGACCAGAGCAATTTGCAATTGATTTGAATTGTGGAAAAGTAGGAAATATAAGTCTGGCCACCATAACCAATTTAAAGATTAAGAAGTACAAACAGAACCATTCAGTCACATTGGCTATAATGTGTCTTCATTCGCTGTAAATAATGTCACCACCGCAAAGTTGTTGTAAAAATCCCGATGTTCATTTGACCCCAGCATACATTTCGTATTCAGATTATATTAAATGTTTTAAGGTAAAAAGACAAGACGAGCCACTTCTAATACAAGCAATCAAAGAGCTTTGTGATGGCAATCCCTCGCAACAGACGCACGCCTTCCTGCGGTCCCTGGACAGACCGATTGCAGCACAAGAAGAGCCGACCATGCTGTTTGGTACAAACTTTGACGTTGATTTCTGGAACCAGGAAAAGGTCGATGCCATGCCTGGTGAGGCGAGACATTACAGATCACAGGACACGGGTGAGCTTAATCCTTCTTTCTTAAGATTCTCCTAGAAATCTTTATTCTTCTAGACCAGAAAGTAAAAATAAAACGATGAATCAAAATTCAAGATCATATTAATAATCCAATGTTTAGCAGTTGCTCGTGTACGTGAGTGGCTGCATTTCAAAATGCGTGATACACGAGCCATGAGTAAAGGTACCCTCTTTTCAAAAAGACATACATGTATATACTAACCCAAACTCCTAACGCAACAAGAAATGTGGCTGAATTTTTTTATAAATAAGTTTTGCAGGCAAATCAAACTAATAGAAGTTAGTCAAAATGGTCAACAAACATTTTAAAACCATTAGTTATTTTCTACAGATTAGGGATCACTGAGCTGTGCTCCGATTGGTCAAAACGCTTTTTTCCATTTTCAGGGTATTCTTGACGTTTTGATGACCATGGCTTTGCATTTCACAATTCTGAAACGTTCGTCCATTCTGGAAAACGTTGTTGCATGGGAAAATACCGCCCCAATTTCTTACAGGTTTACTTTGAACTTAAAAAACTTAAGCGTTTTTGTGTTTCGCCCATGAACGTCTATTCATTTCAATACAAATTCAAAATCGAAGAAATTCGCTAAAACAATGATTTCCATTCATTTTAAAGTCGGAAATTGTCAAGTTGTGTTGCTTATAAATGTTACTAAGCTCAGCTCCGAAGATCGTACCGATTTGGGTTAAATCCTATCCAGAGAATTTTGCAAAAATCCAATTTTCGCCTACCATCAATCGATTGCATATCATTTCCTGGTTACTGCTTAGCGATCCTCAGAATTTTAACCAAACATGCAACGAATAACACACTTCTGCTCAGATACGTTTGGATGTCCCATAAACTTCAAACGTTTGAAGTTAATAAAGCTTCTTTTTCTGGTGTACGAATACATGTCACATGCCGCATACCGGCAAAGTCCCATGCATGTAGAATCGATTGATTCGTGACAATTATCGACTTGCTGTAAAAACTGAAGTTCCATGTGATGCTTGGATAAGCCAGCATTTTATTTTAATATGTAGTTCGGCCAAATTGTAAACAGGACGAGTGCAACTGAGAAAACAACCCACTGTTGCGTTAGCTCTTTGGGTTAGTATATGTTATATACTTTGAACATTACAAATTTTCATATGACATATAAATTATTTAAGCACCGCCCAGAAAGATCAAAATATTCCATCCACAACTATTCCTAATTCGCTAGTGTGACCGAGGCCTAAGGTATAGTTCGGTTTTGACCTCTGTCACACCAAAGATCGAACGCGTCTACTTAGTAGCACATGAAAGGAAATTGGAATGCTACGGTACAAATACTTACTGTTAGTACTACTAAAACGTAGCGTATAGTTTGTGGCATTCAGTCCCAAGTTACCTTTCACGTGCTGCAACATGGAATCGAGCAAAAGAGTTTGCTCTGAAAATGTGACGAAGGTACAATGACCCATTGATTTTACTGCATGATTGTTATGGAAAACATTAATAATTTGTTCCATCTTTTAACAGGCGACAAAGCATTGCTGACCAAATGCCAAGCCAAGAAAATCTTAACACTAAAGATTGGTGCACCGGTTGTATTACTGAAGAATTTGGGGGAAAAGCTGGTGAATGGGTCAAAGGGAATAGTGCACGATTTATTAGATGACACTATTATTGTAAACTTTGACGGAGCTTTGCATCATATTGAACGCACACTGTTTGAGCGCTTTGATACACGTGCAAATTTTGTTAGGGCCGCTCGATTCCAATTCCCGTTGAAATTGGCGTTTGCGTTGACCGTACATAAGGCTCAAGGTAGAACCGAACCGTTCCTTGAGGTTGACTGTTTCTCTTTTTTTGCGCCAGGACAATTAGGGGTTGCGATCGGTAGGGCAGTTACAATCGAGAATCTTCGCGTCCGCAATTATAACACCGAAAGCGCGACGATGAAGCATCTGCCGCACGTATATGAGTTTTATCGGACTACCTCTCAAGATGAACCTTTGCTAGAAGATTTGTCGTGCTGCCGTATGAGTAAGCGGGAAGATGACGAAGGTGAAGAGGGTAACGTTGACAGAGACGCCGACTCAACTACAGAGAACCCCTGGCCATCCTCAGCAGACATAGATGAAATGCCCTCGACTTCATCCACCGTGTCTGGCGGATTGATGGACCGCATAACCTGTAAACCGCCTGATGGGGTCCAGATTGACCAAACAAGGTTAGTTCAATTTGTTAACGTTATTCAACAGAAATTAGATACACTATTACCCGGTACTGGTAAAAACAAAGATGCATGGTCCCAGGCCTATCGTTCTTTTCACCAATACTTGGTGTCGGATGAATTCAAAGGACAGATATGCACAATGTTTCAGACTCTTTCAGTCACCCCTGCATGCAATAAATTTGCAATCAGGCTTGCCTTCCAGGTAAACGAAATTTTAGTGGCTGAAAAGGCGGAGGGCATAAGTAAGACTCAAGAAGCAAAAAATCAAGCCACCGGTAAACAGTTAGACATGTCAGATGCTGGAAAAGCAAAGATAAGATATTTGGCAGGAGCTTGTCTTTCCACCATTGGCAAAAGACAAAGATCAAAGGCACTCACAGACCTTACAAATACATTTCATTCTCAAAAAAGAAGGCACGCATATCGGCAACAACGACTTCTCAGTAGTCTTAGGATTTCAGAGGCTGAGATTTGTGAAAGCACTGAAGAACCTGCCTCCTTGAGTGAAGTACAAAGAAAGCAGTCTCCGGGAAAAGGTTTATATCACATACCAGATACTGTGTTTGGATTCTTCATGCAATTGCATGAAATTGCCAATAAGCATCTCTCTTCTTCATGTTTCCATCTGCACGGCAAGATGACTTTTACCTCTTGTAGAGAAGCTATCTTTTCTAATAAAGACCTGCAATCTGAATGGTTAAAACTGTTTGGAAAGGTTGAATCTAATGATGAGAGGGAAACGGAATTGTCCGACTGTCTCATTTCAGAGTTATATCAGCAGGTAAGTGAACACTTTCTGAGAATCAGTTTTGTGGAAGCCCTCCATACTGTAAAGGAGCAGCTGCCCAAAACTAAAAAGCAAGCTCTACGGGCTAAGGTTGAAGGTGCAACCAGTTCTAAGTGTGTGAAACCAGTCGTGAAAAGAAAAGTAGTGGAGTCGAATGAGTACTTCTGTCCAGTGTGTAACAAAATTTGTGTCGACGACCCTAAAACAGAGTTAGAAGCAAGTATAGGCTGTGACGGTTGTGACAGATGGTTTCACCAAAAATGTGCTGGAATTGTAAGAGGTTATAGGAAAAGAAAATGGTTATGTGACCATTGTAAGGGCATCTAGAGATTGCTTACTAACGAAGATATGATTTTCTGTCACATTAATTTGGTCATTTTCATGGCATTTGAAAAGCTACTGACATCAAATAAGAATCACTATATACTTCGGAAGTAATCTATACAATGTCCCAGTCAACAATTTTCTGAAATGCAAAGACAGGGTCATTGGTTCCAATGTATTTGAGTGTTTTGCTCAACATCGGATGTAGGGTTCGAACCCTCTCCAACTACGATCACCGTCAATGTGTCTTGTAGGTCGTGCGAAGTGGGGTAAGAAGTTGCAACGAACTCATTATTCGTACAATTGTTGTTCGTTGTTATTGCATTGGTTTATTATTAACGTTATTTGTAAAAATCAGAATTTCGTTTGTAAGTTTGTTGATGTGTATTTTGTTTCTCACAAAACCTTCAATTTATTTCTTTTCTTTTTCAGGTACGTCTGGGACATGTACATACATGTACGAGAGTAAGTAGTATAAACTGTGCTTATAGATGCAACTACGAGTTGATAATCAAAATACCGTATGTACGTTTGTTTTTCTGCGTTGTGGTTTGATGTCAGTCAATATATTAGTCATGTCGGGACAGAGCCGCAACTTTCTGGATTTTCACACGAGTTACATATAACGTGTCTCACATAAAGACACAACTCGATGCAAAAGTCAGACGTGTTAATGAAGTAGCACGTGAATGGAAAATCAGGACGAAATGCCGCAAGTTTTTTCCTTCACACTTCGGTTGCACGAACAGTGAGTATTTGCACTGCCTTTCACAATCTGAAAACCCTTTCACGTGCTGCTTCATGGACTCGCCTGACTTTTGACGCGCCAGAAGTCAAACTCGAGTTTTACCTGTAGGCGTGGGTCAGGGGATTATTGTGTGTGTGTGTGTGTGTGTGTGTGTGTGTGTTCTTTATTCCTGAAAAGATTCACGTATAGATTCACGTATCTTAGTACATGTGTGCAGCTTCGCTTAATTTAAGTGCGTGACGATGACAATTTCGTAGTTGCTCTTGCATATATCAAGGTTGATAGGATATGAGCTACGGTCCGATAAAACTCATAATTCGTGTCGCAGTGTTTTGTCAAAATATTCCGCTTTAATATTGTTTATATGGCGAATTACGTAATTCTCGTTACCGGTGTCTCAAAACGCATCTGGCGGACAGTGTCTTAACATTACTACTTGTCGATATCAGGTCCCGTTCGGGTTACTTTTTCTATCCGATCACAACTGAGCTGCTGACAGACTGACGGACGTATGTTCCGTTTGACTTCTTGTTTTACGTCCCAGTTAACATGTCAAGACGAACTGCATCCATTTTATGAAAGTTCTTCTAAACAATGGGATATCATTACATGCAAAATATGCTTTGAAATATCATTATGAAACCACGCCCATGTAAATATATAGAAAATTTTTTGGTTGTAAAAATGAAACTTTTCACTTGAAAAATTTTGATATTTTTCCTATGTTTGCTCAAAACATATATTGTGGGTACACGTTAGAACCGCCTTGCCGAGGCGGTTCTAACGAGTACCCACAATGTATGTTTTGGATCAAAAATAAGAAAATCAGGTATACCCCTGCAAACCCCAGTTTTTGTATATAAAGTAGGGGTTTAAGGGGGTATACAGTTCACGTACATTTTTCCTGATGTTAACATAATTTTATTTCTACTGATGGATTGACTAAACCATTTTTCCTCAGTGACAGGCTCAGACCTTCACGGATGGTTGGTCCGCTTGAGTCTGTTATAAGCTTTTCCTGGAGGCACATGCAGCCATAGTATTAGTCATGACCGCTTTTGGTGGGGACCAAATTCACACCCTGCCTCTGACGGACGTATGGGCGAAAATTTTGACTCTTACATGAATCCTGCGCATGTGCAATAATTACCTTAAAATTCAGAAATATTCGCGAGATCGTAATTTTCGCTAATATTCGGATTTTGTTGTTTTGCTAATTTAAAGTTCCCGCTAATAAAGAATTATTATAAGCATGAGATTGAAGAATTTGCTAATGAATAAGGCTACGTGTATAGTTGAGAAAAAGACTATTTGCGAAATAAAGGTCACGCGAAAAATTCCGAACGTTAACTTGATAAGATAGTTGTCAAACTGACTACATCTCCATTTTCTTGTCCAAAAACATGTTCATGTTTCTCCTGAGGTGTTTCAGGAAAGAGAGATTTCGAAAAAGGCAGTTTCTGGAAGATGGTGTTTGGACAGTAGGTTAAAATTCTCTCCAAATCTATATTTAGATATTGAATTATCACAGTGTCAAGGGGCGCAAACAAAACTGTTTCTGTGGTCAGTATATGAAAGATACCAAGACGGGGCTCATTTAAAAACAACTTGGAATTGAATAAAATAAATAATTATCGAAACACGATCTCTATCGGGAAACTTGAAAAAAGACTAGCATTTTTTCTCCTCGGTTCGATATCCATTTAGACTGCTACATGCAATAACCGCATGCGAACAGTGCGCACCAGCACGTTTTTACTTATAATGTACATGCAAATAAGCAGTCAATTAAGAAATCAACGCAAACGCCAACTTTAACATGATACGCTGTAAAATATATATTTTTGCCTCGGTGGTTCTAAAGAGTACCCACAGTCTTTGTTTTGGATCAAAAACATATTTAAAAAAATGCGCATAAGGGGTATTCCTTGCACGGACGTGTTTTCATGGTGGTTAGGTTTGGCCTACGAAAAGTTTTTTGGTCCCATATAAATGGGTATTGCATTATTCTTGTTAATAAGTGACATGATTTGAATATTTCAAATATTTCAAATTAGTTGTGCATGCATTTTAAAATGCCGCATGGGAAAACCAACAATCTGCATAGGCGAACACTAAGGCGCAGATCAGCTTCGCCTTTGTTTTCGCTACATGGATAGTATAATTCCTCTTTTTCTTAAATCCGAAATTAGTCCGAAAGTTCAAGCTTCTAACCTTCTTCTGTGACTGTACAGCCCGGTCGGTGTCGGACCTGGTCGAAACCCAAATTGTTTGTTTTGTCATGCACAGGCTCATATCATATCTAGCATTGAGTATTTGTGTCAGTGTTTGCGTCTGTGCAATGCTCGTTTGATTTTTTTTATAACTATGTTAAAAGTGGCTGTTTCTGCTATATGCAGTAAGAAACGCTATATCTAGTTCATGTTGAGATTCACTGATGTTTAGAAAGTCATAGAACGAGTGTGCATTCATCCTCAGTCGCATTTTTCAAAATTTTCTGACCCTAATACATTTGGTGGGACTCAGCATCTTGTTATAGATCTATTTATTTAACCCATAAAAGTTTAGAACATAGTATATAGAATGTTTATAAGTCCTATGTGCACATTACGAAAACATGTCCATATAATATACTGACTTTTCTAAATTAATTGTAAAAATTGAAAATGTATTATGTATATATTTTTTTTTTGATATGTTTGTTATTTATGAGGCGGTTCTAACGGCTACACACAATTTATGTTTTGGATCAAAACTAGAAAAATATTTTAGCCCTGTAACCCTCCGTTTAAGTATATAAAAGTTGGGGTTAAAGGGGTATACATTGCATGAACATGTTTTCTCAAAGATATGTTTACTTGAAAAATAAAAATATTAAAACAAAAAAGTATGTGTGTGTAAAAAAGTATGTGTAAATGTGTATTTACATGATGTGTATATATGTGTGTATACTGATGATGAGTGTAGATGTATATTAAATCTTTTGAATGAATTATTAAAATCAGCTACAGGTCATGCATGATCGTAGAAGACTCACGTCACAGATTTTACCATTCAATGACACACACGTTTCTATTGGTCAATAAACATTCGTTTAATTATTTCATATTCGTGACGGTAAATCTGTCTACTACGGTCGTTCAGGATCTATATAGATATCTTTACATGTTAACCTCATCTTCATCATTTTTTAATCAAATGTGTTATTTTCCGTCACCTCAGTATGCTGCCTGTTTTATCATTTTGTAATAAGAACCACACTGTGACAGGGTCAACTTTGTGTCACATGCCAACATTCATGTCTCAGATCGACTTGATTTCCATCTGTATCATCGCAGTTGGCTTGCTACAATGACGAGGGCACATGCACACCGGCAGCAAGACCATAATCGACGTTAAAATATATTTGAAAATATTTTGGTCGTCATCTGACGGTTGCTACAATTTTGGATTTTATACAGTTTGGTTCTTAATTGTTATATTGAATACATGGAAATTAATAATTATAATGGTTTATAAATGAGCCGCATCGTGAGAAAACCGGATTTTTGCCTAGGCGAAAACAAAGGCGCAGATCAGCTTCGCGGTAATCAGCGCCTTTGTTTTCGCTACTCGGATAGTATAATTCCTCTTCTACTCATAGCCAAAATTTCAAGTATCTAGCCTGCTCCTGTGACTGTACAGACCGATTTGTGTCGGACCTGGTCGGAAACCCCGAAGACCGGTTTTCTCGCGTCGCGGCTCATTAATGGTGTTATAGAGGGCCTCCAGGCTTGTGAAGTTTGACCACTCTCTATAAATAAAGATTTAACAGAGTGCCATATAGTGTTCTTTCATCGATAACACGACAACTCACCGACAGACAACAGACCGAATAACAACTAGGTGACAAAAACTCACCGACAGAAAAAAACTCGCAGACAAACCAACTGATCGACAACGACAAGTCACCGACACGACAACTCATCGACAAAAGCCTATTATGTCTCAATGCAAAATTGAATGCAAATGATATAATCTAATGTTCAACTCGCATTATTAACTGTTTTTTCTGTAAAAATATATTTTTGTTCATTCGTTTTCGGCTCATGAAATGGCGAGCGCGTTTTCTTATATAAAATCCTAAAGAGGGAAAGACAAATTAATATTTAATGGGTACATCTACAAAGATAGATCGAGAAACGAAAAAAATATATATGCTCTATATTGTGCTATTGTAAACAGAGAGAGAGAGAGAGAGAGAGAGAGAGAGAGTAGTTTACATGTGAAACGTCAAATTAACAATTACCACACCTGCGGAAAATAAGTCTTGACCGGAGGGAGTCTCGAGCTCTCACAAAACCCAAAACCCCATCTCGTATATTTTTTTTCTGCTGTACTTCTGTCCGATTCACTAGGCTAATCAATATTTCTATTTAAATAGTAAAAGAGAGAGAGAGAGAGAGAGAGAGAGAGAGAGAGAGAATTATATATCAGGTGTCATTGTTTAAAAAAAATGAATGTCCTGTAACCCGGGGTGGGGGGATACTCATTTATAAAATGTGTATCCCAGTAGGTTAAAAGTAAGGGAACTTACAGAACTGAACTTAAAACGTGGATGTTTTCAGAGCTGATAGAACTGATCCAACTGGGGAAATCAGGTGGGTGATTTTAGAAAACTTTGGTCGATACGTGCTTTCAGAGCTTAACAAAAGGAGTGGGGGGGGGGGGGACAAAAAGGAGAGGGGCTTTAACGTGACACATACAGTGCTGCCTTAATATAGGAGCACCCTATCCGCCCCCCCCCCCCCCCCCCCCGGACGGGCGGACCGACGGGACCAAGGGAGGTGGAGATAGCTGATCGACTGACATGCATTGGACTTTGATTAGTAATTTTCCTCTTTATTTTGTCTCCTGTGTTTAAAAACTAGCACAAAAAGAACACTTTTCCATTGTCTTCCTTCTCTCTTTTAATCTTCTTGCTAAATCCTGTCACTGAACACGTCAAATATATTGCAGGCCATGAACTTACCACAAACATGCGTCTGAAGTCATTTTCCCCGAATGGTGCCTCGCGACTTTTCAAAACACAGAGCGCGTGACCCGTTATTGGAAATTCCGATAAATTCAAAATAAATACACACTTCAAGGACAAAGTTGAACCGGGATGCTGTGTAAAATATCAGTTTGTGCATAAAGAAGTGTGAAGGGGATTTATTTCTTGTGTTCTTTGATTTTTTCCTGAAATGGATTTTGAACCAACTTGCGATCGAACGTTCATTTACTCCGGCAACTGGAGCCAAACCGGAACTTGCTGATGGAATGCCTAGGACAATTTTTACTGAAATTTTGGCTCCTGTCTACGTCTGTTTGTCAGCAGATTTGAAAAAGTTATCCATGCCTCCTAGAAGCTCTTTACCCGATTCTTCAGGAAAGCAAAGGAGACCTTGGTACAGCGTCAGGTAAGGTCGCAAAAGACTCTCCAATTTTGGCATGTTTTACTTGCATACCTGGCAATACCTACGGTATTGCTATGTAGACACTATTGTTTTTGGGCATATTTTAATGATTTATGGCCATAACTTCAAGCGCCTGTGATCGAACACGTGCCAAAGAAGGACATGAACCTTATTACGCGGGAAGTCTTTGAAACATTCACACGTGTACAATTCGAGTACGAGGATGGAGAGCCAGTACTTAAGCCTGGGTGGAAACCTTTGTGCGAGTCCATTGTACAACTCATCTGTAAGACGCCACCCAGAAACGCCGAGGATGACCTTTATGTACTGTAATTCTGTATCACGTTTGACTTGCGGTAATAAAATACGCACCTTGCGGTAATGAAATACGCGCACAAATGTGGACGAACGCGAAGTAACGAACATAAGTGAAGAGATGTTTGATCATGACATATAGATTACGTACTTTGAATTTGAATCCAATTGCCCGAAAAGGGTAAAGAGACGTTGTAGGCTGACATAATCATACGTCACCGTATTACATTCTAATACGCTCACAAATGCGGATGTACGCAAAGTAACGAACAAAAGTGAATAGAACTTGGTTGCGATCCTCACCAATATATGGTACGATATACACTGAAAATTTTTAATTAAATGTAATTTTATATAGTTGTGCCGCATTCATTACGAAAACACGCCCATGCAATATATAGAAAAAAAGGGTTGTAAAAATAAAAATTTTCTTTAAACATAGATTGTGGGTACACGTTAGAACCGCCTCGTCGAGGCGGTTCTAATGAGTACCCACAATCTATGTTTTGGAGCAAAAATAAGAAAAATAGGTTTACCCCTGCATACCCCAGTTTTACTATATAAAACTATATATACATTATACTATATATGGGGTTCTTGGGGGTATACATTACACGGACATGTTTTCCTGATGTTGGTGTACGGACCGATAATATCATCAGATCATGTTTAAATTATTACATGCACATGCCGAATATAACAGAATGTATGTAAAAGGATGAGTTTGAAGCAAAGTATGGTAAAGTATGAAAAACGGACGAGAAATATTTTATGTTTTATTATTTTTTATTTTAAATCTAAATGAACAATATGTGATGTACAATGATTTCCTGTTTTTTTTTTTTTTGTTTTGTTTTTTTTGTAGAAAACAAATAATCTGCATACGCAAAAACAAAGGCGTATATCAGTTGTGCAGTAACTGCACAGCTGATCAGCGCCTTTCTATTCACAGCAAGGATTGTACAATCTCTCTTCTTCTTAAATCCAAATTTTCAAGCTTCTAGCCTGCTTCTGTGACTATACGGGTCGGTTTGTGTCAGACCTGGTCGAGAATCCAGATTGTTGGTTTTCTCATGCGAAGGCTCAAATTTCAATATGTAATATTGACTACTACTGAATGATCATGAGTGTGACTACGTCTATTACTATATGAGCCGTCTCGTGGGAAAACCAACAATGTGGTTTCCGAACAGGTCCGACACAAACCGGGCTCTACAAGCACAGAAGACACCTAGAAGCTTGAAATTTCGGATTTAAGTAGAAGATGAAATGTACTATCTGAGTAGCGAAAACAAAGGCGCTGATCAGCTTCGCGGTTACCGCGAAGCTGATCTGCGTCTTTGTTTTCGCATATGCAGATTGTTGGTTTTCCCATGAGGCGGCTCATATAATATTATAAAAACATGCCCATGCAATATACAGTGAATTTTAAAGTTGTAAAAAATGAAAAATTTCAGTGGAAAATGTTTGATATTTTTCTTATTTTGCTCAAAACATAGATTGTGGGTACACGTTAGAACCGCCTCGGCTCGAAATTGCGCGATTTGGAGCACAGATAAGAAAAATAAAATAGGAATACCCCTGCAAACCCCAGTTTGTTTGTTTTTTCTATATAAAAGTGGGGTTCAAGGGGGTATACTTTTCATGGACATGTTTCCTGATGTTTGTAACATAGTCTAACAGAAGATTTGATTTTACTTGTAAAACAATAAGAACTATTTTTCCGGAGTAACACAGCTTTTCAAACTTTATTGTTTCTTTCAGACTTTCGTGTAAATATGTATAAAATGCTTTGTAGACCAGAGTTGCTGCTGATAAAATAATAAATATATAATATTACGAGCAATGTTATTGCCTGTTCCTGTTGCTACAAAACGTAGATTGTGGGGACTCGTTAGAACGGCTTTAGCGAGGCGGCTCTAACATGTATCCACAAATAATGATTTGAACAAAAATGAGAAAAAAAATATTGAAAACTTTCAACTAAGATTTTCAATGCTAATATCTGTAAAAAAATCTCTATTTCATATGCGTGTTTTCATAACGATTACAATTGGCTCGCTCGCACAAGCCTATCAGCCCCGTCCGGCTTCACGATTTCTGTATCTGTAACATGTGTAACAACATTTGGCGGCAATTTCATCATCCTGGCAGTTCTGTACACCATATTGTCCTATGTATTCAGCGCAGTCCAGGATCTCTGTTCCAGTACTGAACTGTACTGGAGAGTCTCCATACTCACAGCCTTAAACATATAAAGCATGTATAACTGCAACAAAACTATGCAATATTAGCAGTTTTTGGTGTAAGCATTTGTGATTTTTACAAATTATTTCATAACAAGAACTCCGCGGAGGTCGATATCGCACCTGCATCGGGCAAAATAACTAAAAATGTGAAATATAGGTCGAGGGCACCAGGTTAAGGTGTGTTATGAAAGGGTATGTGAAGGACATTTACGGTACTATGCAAGGTTTCACACTCGCAGCTATCACTGATGCAGAGAAAACTAAACTTCGACGTAAAAATTAACAAAGTCAATGGACCGTGAAATATAGGTCAAGGTCAGCGGGTCAAGGTGCGTGCTTGAAAGGTATGTCAAGGACAATTACTATGCAAGGTTTCACACTCGCAGCTATCACTAGTGCAGAGAAAACAAAACGTCGACGTAAAAATTAACAATGTCAATGGACCGTGAAATAAAGGTCAAGGTCAGCGGGTCAAGGTGCGTGCTTGAAGGGTATGTCAAGGACAATAAGTATGCAAGGTTTCACACTCACAGCTATCACTGATACAGAGAAAAAGAAACTTTGACGTAAAAATTAACAAAGTCAATGGACCGTGAAATATAGGTCAAGGGCACCGGGTCAAGGTGCGTGCTTGAAGGGTATGTCAAGGACAATTACTATGCAAGGTTTCACACTCGCAGCTATCACTAGTGAAGAGAAAACAAAACTTCGACGTAAAAATTAACAAAGTCAATGGACCGTGAAATATAGGTCAAGGGCACCGGGTCAAGGTGCGTGCTTGAAGGGTATGTCAAGGACAATTACTATGCAAGGTTTCACACTCCTAGCTCTCACTGATGTAGAGAAAACCCAACTTCGACGTAAAAATTAACAAAGTCAATGGACCGTGAAATATAGGTCAAGGGCACCGGGTCAAGGTGCGTGCTTGAAGGGTATGTCAAGGACAATTACTATGCAAGGTTTCACACTCCTAGCTCTCACTGATTAGAGAAAACCCAACTTCGACGTAAATGTTGACGGACGGACGGACGAACGAACGAACGAACGAACGGACGGACGGACGGACGGAAATTTGGACTCCTATATCGCACCCTGCTATAAGCAGGTGCGATAAAAAGTTCGATGTTTTATAATTATTGTATACGACAAGCTCAGCAAAAGTCATGCTAAATACGAGTCATTATGCTTCTAAGTTATAAACTTTTCGTCAGGATAACATGTTCGTAGACTATATACCCCCTTATACCCCACTTTTACATAGCAAAATTGGGTATGCAGGGGTATACCTATTTTTTCTTATTTTTGCTCCAAAACATATCTAACGTGTACTCACAATCTATGCAAAAATAAGAAAAATATCAAAAATTTTCTACTGAAAAATTTCATTTTTTACAACTTTTGTATATTGCATGTGCATGTTTTCATAATGTTAAGCTGCGGAGCTTCTGAACTTTGTATTGTGTCACATTCCTGTCTTGCGTAAAAAATACCAAAATAACAAACAAATTATAATCTGTGTTTTCATATGACGATAAAATTTAGGTTTCACTGGCTATATACAACACTTTACTGGCTATATAATACTTTTCATAAAAGGTGTGATGCTTCAGTTATAATTAATGTAAACGACAAGTTCAGCAAAAGCCTTGTTTTGCGAGTCACTATGTTTAGAACTAAGTTATAAACTTTTTAAGCTGTGAAGTTTCGGAACTTTATGTTACATTCCGTCTTAAGTGAAAGACAAAAATTACGGAATGTTTTGTGAAAAGATATTTATTTATTTTCCTATGCCTAACATGCATATAATGTTGAAACTTTTTTTTTCACTTCCCATTATGTTCTGAAGGCAGTTAAGATATGCTGATTCTTAATATACGACAATAAAACAAGAACAAATTTGCTCAAATCTAAAGTATTGGATAACATAAAAGAATAATAATAATAATAATAATAATAATAATACTTTACCCGATATTTCGTCTCTCATTCTGGCCCTCAGTCGTTTACAAGTGGCACAGCAGACCTCCCGAACAGCCGGCATGTAACAGTTTAATCTCACCTGGCCATTCTCGTCAAAGGGGTGGCAAAGTTCCGGACTCTGGTTACCCCACCGGCAACCTGAATGGATTGCATTCCGTTTAATTAATATATTTTCATCTTCAAAGGTAGAGCCGGAATTCCCACTGATGACCTTAAAATATTAAGATACAGTTTTACGTGCTGTATGAAATGCCTAGGCATTTCATACAGCACGTAAAACTGTATCTTAATATTTTCCAATGACTATCAGGATATCCTCTGCTGAAAGGTCAGATGAACGTGTGTCTAAGTTTATTTCTCTTGTGAGATATTGGGACTTATCCCCTCCGCTCAAGCCCCAATCACTGGTGTTTCACCAATAACTATCAGAGACTTAAATGATATCCTCTGCTGAAATGTCAGATGAACGTGTGTCTAAGTTTATTTCTCTTGTGAGATATCGGGACTTATACCCTTCGCTCAAGCCCAAATCACTGGTGTTTCACCAATAACTATCAGAGACTTGAATGATATCCTCTGCTGAAATGTCAGATGAGCGTGTGTCTAAGTTTATTTCTCTTGTGAGATATCGGGACTTATACCCTTCGCTCAAGCCCCAATCACTGGTGTTTCACCAATAACTATCAGAGACTTAAATGATATCCTCTGCTGAAAGGTCAGATGAGCGTGTGTCTAAGTTTATTTCTTTTGTGAGATATCGGGACTTATACCCTTCGCTCAAGCCCCAATCACTGGTGTTTCACCAATAACTATCAGAGACTTAAATGATATCCTCTGCTGAAATGTCAGATGAGCGTGTGTCTAAGTTTATTTCTCTTGTGTGTCTAAGTTTATTTCTCTTGTGGGATATCGGGACTTATACCCTTCGCTCAAGCCCCAATCACGGGTGTTTCACCAATAACTATCAGAGACTTGAATGATATCCTCTGCTGAAATGTCAGATGAATGTGTGAGGCTAAGTTTATTTCTCTTGTGACATATCGGGACTTATCCCCTCCGCTCAAGCCCCAAACACTGGTGTTTCACCAGCAATGCATTATGCTTCTGATTCGTTTTTTTAAATCAAATTACACCGGCAAAAATCATAATAGCTCTGTCACACATTCACGTATCAGCGGCGTATCGCTCACGTATCTATGAAAATGTCGATACGCCGAGGTCTGAGCCGTATTTTGCTCGAGAGACGTATGTACCACGTACGTGTGACGTCCCTGCTACGTTCCCGTGGCGTATCCGTGACGTAACTGTATTCGTATGGAATTTCACTTTCGTATGTACGGCGTATCAATGCGTATGTGCTACGTACGTGTGACGTATGTATGGCGTATGAAGTGTACGCGTGACGTATCTACGGCGTATGTACTGCGTTCCATTCTTATCTGCGGCGTATCTGTTCTGTACCAATTGCTTTTTAATACCTATGAGAACAAACGGTTGTGTTCACTTTGCTCATGCAATTCGCACATTATAGTTATCAAATATGAGCCGCCGCATGGAAAAAAAACAACAATCTGCATAGGCAAAAAAAGGCGCCGATCAGCTTCGCATTAACTGCGGAGCTGATCAGTGCCTTTGTTTTTTCTACATGGATAGTACAATTCCTCTACTTTCTAAATCCAAAATTTCCAGCTTCTTACCATCTTCTGAGACTGTACAGGCCGGTTTGTGTCAGACCTGGTCGGAACCCAAATTGTTGGTTTTCTCACGCACAGGCCTATAAAAGAGGTCGAAGATGCCACCGGAGAAATCTAGATAATCTAGATTAACACCGAAAAAAAAAAACGTGGTGGTGGTGTTGGTGGGGGAACATCTTCAAGCCTTCCATCCTGGTCGTAAGACCACACGAACAAAGACGGAGGCTACACCAAGCGTAGCCATGAAAGAACCGGCCTGCACGACACCCCGAACCGTGAGAAACATTTGATCCATGACTTCGGAAAAGCGAAAACATACATATAGAAGCATTAAGATTTAATTGAAACGCCACAAAATATTCCTAATACTCCTAATACGTCACACATACTCCACAGTAGCGAAACGAACGTAGCACATACGTAGCACATACGCCATTGATACGCGTGATACGCCACACGTACGTCGCTGATACGCCGTAGATACGAAAAGACATTCGAGGATACGCCACACATACGTAGCACATACGAAAGGTACTTTGTACATACGTCACGGTTACGTGGCATTTTAACGGGTACGTACGTGTGGCGTATCAGGAGTATGAGCTACGTATCTACGACGTACCTGCCACGTTGCTTTCGTATGTACCACGTATGTGTGACGTATGTACGGCGTATCGGACCTGCTACGTACGTGCTACGAATTTTTAAGTGCACACATAAAAAAACGTAGCACCTCGGCGTATGAGGAGTATGAGCTACTTATCGAAGAGTATGAGCTACGTATGCCCACGTATCTACGACGTACGTGTGACGTACCTTTCGTATCTCGATACGCCGTAGATACGTGAGTCGATACGCGAATGTGTGACAGCCCTAAAAAGCAATAAACATTGCGGGTACCACTTTTTCTACTGTGTAATCTAGGCCTTTGAGGCTCACCTGGTTCTTCATGATTCGCCAAACTGGGACATGTAGCACAACATAACCTCTGATTCTCAGGAAGATAACATAAGTGTGACCTCTGACGAACATTTAAACATCTAGGGGTCAAATCACCGTACTCACAGTTCGGGGCCGCTGAAAAATACACCGGACTGACTTTTAAAATTCAGAAGACATGTATTTTTATTGTAACAGTTAACAATTCATGGTCTTTGTTTTCTATCTATCTTCTGATACTGAGTCGATCAATTTCTGATCATCACCTCAGGTATTACTTATAATATAGCCTCTAATGGTTTATTTTAATTTATGAAGAATCGTTCGAAAAGCCAGTTTTATTATACTTAACGACACTTCTAACGCTACCAATAAAGGATTTTCAACATCGGATAAACGGACAAAGCAATTTTCTTGAAATTTTCGCCGTAGTTAAGCCAATGACACAAACACTGAGGTGAAGTTTATCGAAAATGGTTGCGACATTTTGTCATTATTCGTTTGTATACTAGACAACCCATATGTTTAAAAGTCACAAAAGCTCTGAGTAATCACAAAAAATTCTCCGTTTTTCACTCTCCGTTTTTCTTTCCACAACACATAAAGGAATAACAGGTCTGAGAGAAAAAAATATATATACACGGACTGTACAAAATCTATTCAAGATATCATAGGGGCATGCGTTTGATGCACGACGGTGTGATGCATGACTGTAAACTTGCTGCCAAACAATCAGAGTGGCTATTTTTCCTTGGCCATCATGGCAACTCGCCTGATCTAAAATCCAAATAAGCATATTGGCAATTATCGTTAGCGTATTAAAGAGACGAAACCCCCCTGCCACAAAGGATGAGTGGATCGGTATTTCGAGCTGTACTTGTATACGTTCGTGGCTTCGATGCGTAGACGCCGCCAGACCACCATTCTGTGTCGGTTATACACAATATTAGTAGATTGGATAAAATGAATGTGCTGTAATATCTAAGTTTTCATTTTTTTTCCATGAATGGGTGTTGAATAAAAAGAAAAATAAACAACAGGGCCCAGTTGTTCAAAACTAACGACGTCGTTAGTTAACGATTCGTTAAAATTTCAAACATTAATATTACAAATACATTGTTATTTTTTGTTGAAAAAAAATGTGAGAATCCTTTGCAGTAATGTGAGAATCCTTTGCACTGCAAAGGATTCTCACATTTTTTTCAACAAAAAATAACAGTGTATTTGTTACTTTAGCTGATATTTGCTTAACAAATTTATGTCTTAACGATATCGTTAAGCTAACAATGCTTTGAACAACTGGGTCCAGGTTATTACATGTATATCACAATAAATGATTGGTATAAACGATGAAATAATGTTGTTTTCAAGCACTCTAGTTTTGCGACTTTTGAAAACGAGGTTTGGTGTGTTCAAATGCCCAAGGCGTTTAAAAATAAAGGTTTGCGGGCATAAATGTGACCTCTATAGACGTCTAATGATTTTTCTAACGTCCCTGCAAATTTCTTTTCAATATCTCTAGTAGTTTTGGAATTACAGCAAAAACTCTATCGGTAGCGTTGGAAGTGTGGTTAAGTTTATTTTTTGTTTTCCTTTGCTCGTTAAAGGTTTAAGCTGGTGACGAATCTCGCACGTGAAAAATTTGGTTCAGTTGTATACAAAGCTTCTCTGTGTTTACGTATACCTGATGCTTGCATTTGATCTCTATATTCTTTACATTTATCGCAGCAGATCTGACGGTTTCTCTCCACATAGCAATCGAAGGGTTGAATATTTCTACACTGATATGATCTGTCCCCGTATTCACAGCCTGGTCATATATAGTTAAAAGCAATAGCCTAAGGTTAAAACAGAATTCTTTTTCTATTCAGTTAAACATTCCTTTCAAGATTATTTCAGCTCATATGAGACGGGTCAATTATTTGTAGGGACAAACACGGGGAAACCCCGAGATGGCACATCTGCAAGCAGAACTTGGCTTGTTTCACATTTGGGGCTCGAACCCACACCAGACACCGCGGTGAGATGATCAAATGGTTAAGTGCGGTAATGAAATATCAGAGCTCTTAACCACTCGGCCACTGGGACCGCCAAATCTTAATTATGCTTTGTGACGCATGTATCTTAAATTGACAGGAATATGTGTATGCAACCACACACACACACACACACACACACACACACACAGAGAGAGAGAGAGAGAGAGAGAGAGAGAGAGAGAGAGAGAGAGAGAGTGATCACCGTTAGACAATGTTGAAAAGTGATGCATGATAGAAACAATTCTTGAGCACACCGTACATACGGCTCGTCAAATTCCAACTGGTACGTCAAATTCCAGATGTTTATGTCAGCGCGTGCGTTTTGGCGGCTAAATTATTTTTGTTGTTTTTTCTTGTTTTATTATACTTTAGCTAATGGTTTCAAAAGAAAATAATAATCGGCAGTCTTGTGTGGACCTCCACGCATCTGTACATACAGGTGTCATGGTCAGCTTATCCGTGGATTGGCGAAACATTGCACGAAAGTCTTAAAATGGCACGTTTTCAGAAAACATCCATACTTTTTGCCAAATATCTCCATGATAAGAAATAATTGAAAGTCGCATGCTCGAATATATATAGCTTAGTATCTATTTAAAAGCCTGATTTAAGCTTTTATTCAAATTAATTACTACTATTGTTAGCGCAGCTCATTCTTTTGAACCATGTGTGATTTTACATGATACGAACCACGACAGTCGCTATATACTTGAAAGACCAGACGGACAATAGCTTTTGATACGTCAAATAACAGACGTAGACACGACTTTGGATACGTGTCGCATCAGACGTGTTGAGTGCGATTATTTCAAATACCCATTGCACCCTGGCATTGTTTGGTCATCTTAAGCGGTCAACTTGGAAGTATACGTTCAAAAAATAAATTGTATTTCTTGAATTGGAAATGTTATGGATGTCATACAGTTATAGATGGGTATAGAGAAAATGGCCACCTTAAAGACACACGACATTGATTCACTATATCAACATTTGCACAAAATGTTGAAACCGTAGAATCAACATTAAGACACACATTGTTGAAATAATGTTAAAATAATGATGTTTCGGACAACCGTTAAACATTGTTGAATCAATTCGATTCACTGAATCAACATCGATTCTACAACATTGTTTCAAAGTTGATTGAATCAACATTGGTTCGAAATTGTTTCAACGTTGTGTGTCTGCTGTTTCGTTTCCACTCAAACACAGTATAACTTTATGAGAGTGATATAGTGGTCGGGGTTTGAAAAGGTACAAGCAGGCAACGAGCAGGAAAAGGCATAATCAGAAAAAGATTCCCACCTGATTGTCTCAGTTCTTGATCCTTGGTTAATCTTATTTTAAAGGCGTTGATAGTCAACGACCTTAACCACGGCCTGTTGTGCGGTCGTGTGATGTAGTGGGTAGTTAGTTCCCATCATCCTCCAGAGGTTGTGGGCTCGAACCCCGACCGACACATACGCGTGTCATGTTGATGACTTTTGAGCCCCCGGACACTGTGGCAGTATGCAGGATGCACAATATGTACATCAGTATATGTAGTTGAAGGTGGTCGGGTTGCGATATGGGCACTCACCCATTGGGGGGCTAAAGAAATAGATGGGCTGCTTGTACATCCAGGTAAAGCTTATACACTACTGACCGACCATCTGATTACTGGTTAACCACTCTGGTCTGAACTTGCCCAAAACGTGGTTCAAGTCATACCATCCATACGTATAAGCCTTTTTGGCTTAGTTGGATGGTTATATTTCAAGCACTTGTAGACGTCGCGTCAGAAGTTGCCGTCATACGGAAAAGTCGACATAACGATTTATGAATGTACGTGTAACATACTTATTTGTGGAGGTATTCTGCTCAAATTTCAACAAAATGCTCGTTTTGAAATGCGCAATCCGATAAATGTTGAATTTATATTTTGTTGCGTCGCATTTTAGCGTGGTACAGATTTTCGGCGCGATTTTGTCTAAAAACCGGGCTGTAAACTTGTAACAACGGTCTGCACTACCAAGCATTCAATTAAACATAGCTCGGTAATTATTCCGTCGAATTTAACGCGGAAGCATTCTGCGTTTTTACAAATGATTTTTGGATGTGGCACACATTTGCATTCTTAAATGCGTTGACTATAACGACCGAAGATAAAGCGTTTAACGTATGTCATAACCTGTAAACTTTGCGTTTTTAAGAACATTTAACTGTGATAATCTCAGTTTCCATGGCAATCAATTTAGTTTATGTTACGCATTACATCATTTTAATTTATATTTATATGAACAAATAGACATGGAGTTGACTAATATTATTTTTTTAGTTCTTAACATTATATTTTTCGAAATATGAGCGATTATTTCAAAACGGAAAATATGTCACAATTTTCTAAAAGGGCAAATCACATTAGCATACAAGAAATATAATCGTAGCTTGCCTATTCTGACGTGTTTGCAAACTATTACTTCACAACTCGTATGCGTTGGTAAAATGTTTGGCGCATTTTATTTAACTTTCAAGCCAATTGACGTTAGAGAAACAACACATTGCCGGTTGTTTTTGCGTTTGATGGATATGTCACAATATTAGAAAGTGACGTTTTTTCTTAATATTTGATCCTCACACGGATTTTAAATGCAGAATTGCAGCGGTATTTTAGTTGCTATTATTTACCTTCATACATTGATCAAGTACTAACATAATGACTAACATTTAAATAAATTTTCATTTGATTATTTGTACACGTTACAAAGAAGAGATGCAATGAAAAGCCGTATGTTCATTTGTAACAATTTTCAAAAACCGTCAAATTTTGTGAAGTATCGAAACTAGCTATGGTATTTGCAAACACAAGACGTAGTTATATGTAGGCATATCAAACAAATAAAGTGATGACAATAATCCTCACATACTAAAATCGTAGTGTATGAAATTTTGTCCTAAAACTGCAAGTATTAAATTGTTGGCGAATTTTTAAATGTACGTTTACAGTTTGTAACACAGACGAAAAATGACGTATTTTTAACGTCGCGTTATATTTGCGTTAAATACTGTCATCAAACATGCTATCGTAAAGACATGTATCTTCATTTTATGTGATCTATGAAGAGCACTTGTTAGTTAATAACTGAAGAATGAACACAAAAAATGCTGATAATCTGCCTCAAGTATGCATGCTATAGGACAGTGTGGTTAGCATGACTTTTAGCTTCCTAACACGACTGGAGCCTGCTTATTGTGGAAGTAAAAGCTTTTACTGTACATAAATCACTCTACTTTCTTTTTCGTCCATCGCTGTTACCACGCGCTTCATGTTCATGACATACTATGGCATTTGGTGAGTAACTTGAAGAAGTTATATACTCTTCGAAACGAAAACATTAACGTTCACGTTCAAATATGAAACGCCGTAATTTACGTCGATTTTAACGTTACAAACATGAAGGCAATACCTGACGCGACGTCGTAGGATGTCATGACATTCTGCGTAAAAGTCCCATAAAATAGAGGCAACGTCCCGACATGACCTTATCTGTTGACTGGGATATAAAGCATCAATTCAAACAATCAAAAACACATGTTTTTGTTCCGTTGGTATAAAAATTAAATTCCATCAAAGAAGCATATTGGCAAACAAATAAAGCACAGGTTATGCCATGGTGTTTCTAGGGCGAAGACTCAACCGAGCGAATGCGTGAAGACACGTGATGCCTAACAACGCCCCTGGACATTGGAGCATAAGGAAACCAACAATCAGTTTGAACCCTGGTATGTCCAGGCACAGACCGCAAAGTTTAGTTCCGGCCCATGACATACTGAATTTATAATCAAAATTAGGGGTATGCATATAATTAAAGCTAGAAAGAATGCGCTATTCGTAAATAATTCCCCGTCTCATGGCGCTTATACATGTACGTGTACTGAGACGCGTAGTGTTCTATTTGAATATTTAACATTGCTTTGCAGTAGCCATGTATCAGTTAAGTTATGTGGAATACTATCAAATGTTCACACTATCTGCTTTCATTTTTTTTCTAAATTTATATATAGTCAAAAGTACAATCAGCTTTTTGCTCATCGACTGGCCATCTTGAGTAAAAAAGCGGCATTTATTTCCTTTCCAAGTAATGTTTTCTTTATGCAATTTATGGTTTGTAGCGATGCAAATTAAACCATATACTGACTATTGCATAACAAAGAAGTGTTTTAGTAGACCCGTATCATAAAACGTTGATCTACCGTCTGGGTCATTCCGTATCGGCCGTCTGTAATTTCACTTATCATATGACATTCGCCCGTCTGTACTTTGGCGTATTGTTTTTGTCGCCAAGCGACAGAATAAAACGATAAATACACTGTAAAAGTTGATTATCAATGATCCTTCAGATGGAGATTGAAAAAATATAAGCCTCAATAAGATTATACCATGAAAAGTTTAGGTATTCTTTGTAAAATACAGCAAAATAACTTACCCGCCAAAACGCACGCGCTGACATAAACATCTGGAATTTGACGTACCAGATGGAATTTGACGGGCCGTATGTACGGTGTGTTGAGTGGAATTCAGAAGCAATGCGTTATATATGTATTTATTGATATCTTTGTTTTTGAATAACACGTATATAACTTAATTAAAGCCTAATGTCCAGACATCACTTCTGTATGTGTGGGATTTCGACGGCATCAAGTTTTAAACTTGCCTTGTGTCATTCAATGCCAGGATTACAAATATCATTAAATATTTACATCTACATTTATTAACATGATTAAGGGGAGAGCTTCTGAAGTAGCTAAAGTATAGTACGGCTGTTTATTCGATTTATTGACCCAGTTGGTCTTCTCTTACATACCAGCGTGTGATGGATTCTTTACTTGAAGGCATCTTTCACAACACTCCCTTGACACCCTTTCATAGTTATAGCAAACAAAAGGACCAAGTTGGCGTATAGCATCATTACAAAGTAGGCCGTTTATCCTCACACGAACGTTGGTTGACGGACATGTCTGAAATGAAAGATCAGCCAAATATCAACTGATGTTGTATATGCTCTACATGGACATGAAACAATATACTAAAGTCTATAGGTTTTCATAAGATAAGTACGTTACGTTGTTATAAAACAAAACTTTGGTTTAGTTATGTTAAGTTGTGTGCATTTTCTTCTTGCTATTGGTAAAAATAGGTGATGCTCGTGCATATGACATTTCTAGGATTGGATTTTATGGTTGTTTTTGAAGAAGGCAACAAGACGACATTGCTTGAAACACTTTTAAAACGTCAGACAAAATAACTTTAATCAGACATTTAATGAATCAAGTGGATATATAGCTGAACTACATACCGGATCATCGGAAATCTGTGATATAATTGGGTCATAAGCAGTTGGAAGCCCCTGCTGTGTAATCCCAGTATTGCTACTGGAACTGACAAGACGTCCGCTATCATCTCTATGTCTGCCATACGGATCCACTTCATGCCCGGCGCTGTCGTAATAGCGTCCATTCTCGTATCTGATGCTGCTACTGCCGTATTGTCTTCCTGAACCTGTGGATGTGCCATATGATTGGCTGTTAGTCTGTCCAGATCGCGATCTGTATCCTGTACTTGTGCTATAATAGTTTCTATTTCTCGTCCCGTATTGTCTGGATGGAGAGCCCGCTGGCTGACTGTATGTGTTTGTGTCGCCACTTCCACCGCCGCCATAAGTGACAACACGTCTTTGTGATTGTGAATCGACACCTCGCCCATCTGACCCAGATGATCCATACACCACCATTCTGGATCCCGATTGTGTCTGGTAGCTTGATCCTGTGTCAGGATCCGACCCAGCGCCGCCGCTACCGTAAGCAACCAACCGAGTCTGAGACTGTGTTTGATAACCAGGATTTTGGGATCCCACACCGCTGCCACCACTGTATGTTACGGTCCTTCTTTGCGTGTTACTTTGATAATCCGTTCCGGTATCTGCTAACGATCCGCCATAGGTTTGCACACGTCTCCTTGTCAGTATTTCGGAACCACTCGGAGTATATTCACCACCGGATGACGTGTAAGCTTCTGATTGGACAGTACCAGTTTGGCTGCCAGAGGACGCCTGTCTGTCACTTGTCGTCTGATACGGATACCGAGCAGCGTATCCTCTTGTTTGTGACCTACTTCTCGACGAGGAACGCTGACTTTCCTCTACTTCACCACCTTCTGTAACTTCTGACTGTGATTGCGCACCAGTGTCATCTTCATCATTTACTTCTGGTTGGAAAATAGTGTGACTTGTATCGAAATCATCTCCAAGTAATGACCGTGGAGCGTCACTTTGCTCTGCTGCTGCTAGACTGTTCGGGTCAATGGGTTCAGAAGCTCTGTACGTTCGACCTTCAACATACGGTAGTTCCTAGAAGAACGAAGCAGTAATGTGTATCAGTTGGGCCTGCAGCATATCCAGGGCCACTGTAGGACACGAGTGGTCAAATTTTAGCTCGGTCAAGTTACAAAAAAACGACAAAGTTAATGCTCATCACAATAACTGTCGCATTGATACCCCATTGACTGACCGAAACAACTAACTTAATAAGCTTCTCTGTCTTAATGATTTTGAGAAAATAGTGCGGTACATGAATCCTGTACGACGCTTAAATCGAACGAAAAATGCACCTTTGTAGGGAAAGGTTTAAATTAGTCTCAAATTAAAGCTCATCATCTCTTCTTTCATTTGCCGGTTGTCGTAGTGTCCGGAAAGTGTAGCGTCATATTGTAAAATGGGGAGATAACTCTGTACTAAAATCTTATAAAATACAATATTCTAAAGGGTGCATAGTGCTAAATCGTCCATATCTCCACTGTTAGTTATCCTAGATGACTAAACTTGGTCTCATTCTAAAGCGTAGACATCCCCCTTTCATCTACAGGTAAGTTATGCAAATTATCTAATTTGCATATTCATGAATATTGATAAAATCATTAAAATGTCATGACAAAGCATGTTTCAATATCATTTAAAATATACTGACGTCAACAAAAAACGCCTCAGTCAACTTTGACACGACATACTGCCAAGATTAACAATTATAATTATTTTAAATATTGGTCATATCTTTTGCTAACCTTTTACGCATTCGGCAATGCTGATTTGGAATTATTCAGACAGCTGCTTGAAACATGACAGGTTGTTGAAAACATACACCCCTCGCATAATCCCTATTCTGTTCATGAACCGGTCTATCAGGCATTGCTTCTTTCGATTACTGAAAGTCTCCTTTGCAATACCAACACATTAAGCCATATAGTGAGATATCCATACATGGCCATATGTTGTTGAAACACATTTTTTGAAAACAGAATTTCATTCTCTAGCGTTATTGACGTCACTACAGCTAATGTTCAATGCTTAAATGGTAATCGCCGTCAAAATCGTCAAAAGTTTTCAAAGGCTATCCTCGCATGGCTTTTTGACAAGGAATAGTTTCTATTGTTACTTCTCTTGTCTTTTAGCGTGAAACGAACGTCCTTACGGATAACGTGTATTTGACGTCTAGGAAAATAAGCGTCAGAATACCATTGCTCCATTCTTGCCTATTCATTTGAAATAATGTGACTACGTTATTAAAATTAAATCAAGGTGTACATCTGAATAAAACGGCATCAATTCTAAAATGATTCATCTGTACAATTCGTAAGCATAAGAGACGTCGACGTCAAAAAGATTTTGCTACAGAAGCGTAGGCGAAAGAGCTAGGGTAACAAAAATCAATAAAGGGAATCTTATGCCGATGCGAATGATGATCCCAGACTATGGAGACGCTTCGAACGCAAGAAACCGAGCAGTATCTTTTTTTCGTTCCGTCTGTTTCTTTTCTTGTGAAAAGTCCCTATGTTATTTTCAGTATTTCAACTTCACGTAGCCCAGTGATGTCACGTTTCAAACTTTTGATGATCACAAGTTTGTAAAACGACTTTGCACGACTTTCAAGAATTTTTACGTCAAAAACGTCTCTATAATGACGTCAGGGTGCATTTTTAAAAATGGTGCACCCATGCAATTTTTTAGAAAAGTGCGCATCTTAACCAAATTTGGTTTATGCTATACCGTGAGAGAGAAGGTAAAAATAAGGAAAATGCAAAGTTTGTTCATATTCTTTAGCTTTTGGCCAAGTTATGCAACATTTTCGATGAGGCGTTTTTTATTGACGTCAGTATAAAAAGTAAATCAAGTAAGACCAAAATCACCATTGTGGCGAATTTTGATTGCACCGCTAGATCTAATATAATTTGACAAGTTCTATCGTGTTATGAACCTGTAGGAAAATCGTCTCATTTGCATATGTATGAATATTAGTAAAATCCGAGATCATGCAAAAATTGAGGGACTATACCTACAAAAACACATGTACCTGGGTTGTTGTTAGACATAGGGTTTTGAACGTAATTTTCCAATGAATGCTCAGACAATGAACTTTTCAGTTATACAATCATGATATTTTAGTTTCATGAATATTAATGAAAACATCAAAATGCAGAAAAATGCGGAAAAAACTAAACAGAATACTTACAAAAATGACTTGCACCTCGGCCAGAAATAGCAACAGAGTGCTAAAAAGCATGTCAAATTAAAGATTATTGTCCCTCCTATGTGTTATTTCTTATTGCCGTATCCGGAATGTGTACCGTCATATCGTTAATCGGGGAGATAACTCTATACCATAACACTTAGAAATACATGTACAATATTTTGTATGTATGTTTCGTTTTGAGTGTAAAATACCAAATCAATATTATTGCCACTGCTAGTAATCCCAGACCACCAACCTGGTCTCAGTTTAGAGCTTGAATATAGTTTTTTTCCTTCTGGTTAATACAACTAATCTAATGCATATTCATGGAACATCAATAAAATATCAATAATGAAAGAAAAGCATTCAAACCCCAAATATTTTAGACCCAAGACATTATTGTGGCACATTTGACACATTTGCTAATAACATGGACCTGAATAAGCTTATCTTACATGTATGTTTTATCTTATGATTATTTATGTTTTCCTGCTTCCAAAGGGTCTGACAATTATTTTCATTTGCTATTACTGCAGCTGGTGATGTGCCGTGCGGCGGCCCTAAAAAGTCTCCCCGTACATCATCCATAGTGCTGATTATATTTTTCTTTTGATCCTTTTGGATCAGTGAAAATATTTGGAGTATTTCAAATATATTGTACGTTAAGAATCATCTTCTTAACAGTATTTTGATTATTTGGCCCCTTTGGGAATATGAGTCTTTGATTTAGACGACACAAATGTAAATTCTTGAAATTGCAGCAAAATGTCTGGCTTTCGCTGCCAGTTTTGTAAAGGGTCACTGATGAAGGTTCATTACCCGAAATTGTACAATATGACCCATCGTCTCACTTTGAATGTTTTCCTGCTTCCAAAGGGTCTAACAATTATTTTTATTATCTTATTTACATATCCATTAATATTTATCAAAACGTCGACTAATCAGGGAAAGTAATTGAATATCTGTCACTAAAGAGATTGGGCTGGTATATGGATATAAAAAGGTACAAGTAGGCAAAGATCAGGAAAAGACGCAATCAGAAAAAGATTCCCACTCCAAAAACCGAGGTGGGAAAAACCAAAGTAACAATCAGGCACTTTATACCATAAAACATATCGTAAGCCGAATGAGCAGCTATTTTCCCAATAGGTGGCCACTCAGTTACCTTAACTCAACCAAAAATATGAAAACATACATAAGGCGCCAACAGCACAAAAAATTAAAGACCAAGACATAAAACAAAAAGAACCGCCACAGAAGTATCGACCTGGAACCATCAGCAACACAAAGTTACTGGCGAGCTTAAACCGGTTTTACAGGTACCTAACCTCACCCTCAGCTTCTGCAGTGGTTCATAACATTTAGTTAGTTATTTGGTCCTTGTGGTGAATCTCTAACTACTAGTCAATGAATCATCAAGAACAAACAAATAAATCATGATAAATATCCTGATGAATCAAAACCCAGGACTCACAGATTGAGTAAGCTGCCCCACGATGGAGATCCCTGGGCGCCGAATAACCTACTAACTCCGGAGCAAAAGAAAAACACCAGTTGGACCCCGGTGACCTTATTTCTGTAGATCGATTCCTCACATATATCAAATTGTTATTGTTCAGAGGGACCACCAAAATGCAAAAAGTATGTCCCTGGTAGCGAAACGTTGGAATGACATAACATTACAAATATTCCATTATTTTCTACCCATAATATAATTCGTTTGAACGGTGTGAACCTACTAAATTGCTAATTCTCCATTAACAATTGACAAAGTTACTAAGATTTGTATTATATTAATACTTGGACCTGACAATTTTACCTGGGCTGTACACAAACATAGAACACTGAAAATAATATCAAATACATGCTATGGTAATATATTAAGCCTAACCTGATTTTCAATTTCATGAATATTAATGAAAAATAGAAATTGGTTATAATAAACTTGAAAATTAAATGGGTATACCTACAAGATGACTTGTATCTCAGCAACCAAAAGGTCTGATGTACTGAAATTGGTGTAAAATATTACATGTAAAATATTACATAGACAATATGATACACCCTGCACTATAAAATATATGTCATATGACTTTCGTTTCATGACTATGAATAAAATCTTGAGAAATCGGAGAAATATTGCAGAAAAAATAAGGGGGAATACCTATAAAACCAAACGTATCTTAGCTAGTAATAACCCTAGAGTATTAGACTTTGCATTTGATAATAGCTACGACAATGCACTACACACATTTAATCTTATTGATGATCATATGAATGTTTGCTTCATGAATTTTCATGAAAACCACAAAAATATGTGAAAAATCGAGGAAAATTGAAGTGGTATACCAACAAAATCATCTGTTTGTCAGTTGTAAACATCCATATATTATTCAAAATTGCATCAAATAATTTCTACGACTACTAGTCTTTGTCATATGGCCAGATTTACAATATTAATTGGTTAAAAACAAATGTACAAATGATTTTGTTTGAGCACAACCTTATTTTTTTCTGTTTTGTTAACATTCTCTGATGTTTTACGTATCATTCACTTAACGTTATCTAAAGTGGTTAATATATCATACTGCAGGGCAATAGTGCATCACATTAGAAATCCTTTGGTACCATTTACAACACTCTAAGTTTTTTGCTAGTTGAGATATAAGCGATTTCGTTGGTATAGTCCCTCTACTTTTGGTGATGTTTTCTTCAATATCTAATGTTCCAATTAATATTCGAACAACAAATACTCAGATGATTTATATATCTTATAAAATGGATATAGAACATTGATCTAGCAATCAATTTGTACCATTTTCAAACGCTAAGACATTTGGTAGCTGAGATAATTGTGATTTTGTTGGCATACCGCCCTTCATTTTTTTGCGTTTTTTCTCTATCTATTTTGTTTTCGTTAATGTTCGAACATTAAAAAAGTCAAATAGCTTACATATCTTATTACATGATTATAGGGCATTGTCCTAGCAAGTTTTTGGTACCATTTTCATCACTCTATAGCGTTCGGTAGCTGAGATATAAGCGATTTGGTTGGTATACCCTCTTCATTTTTCTGTGATTTTTCTCTAATATCTATATTTCATATTCAAATAAAACAACAAGAATTCAGCGTATCAATAGGTACAAGTAGGCAAAGATCAGGAAAAGGCGCAATCAGAAAAAGATTCCCACTCCAAAAACCGAGGTGGGAAAAAACCAAACTAACAATCAGGTACTTATACCATGAAACATATCGTAAGCCGAATGAGCAGCTATTTTCCCAATAGGTGGCCACTCAGTTACCTGAACTTAACTAAAAATATGAAAACATACATAAGGCGCCAACAGCACAATTTTTTTTATACACCAAGACATAAAACAAAAAGAAAAAGAACCACCACAGAAGTATCGACTTGGAACGATCAGTAACACAAAGTTACTGGCGGGCTTAAACCGGTTTTACATGGCCATAACCTCACCCTCAGCTTCTGCAGTGGTTCATAACATTTAGTTAGTTATTCGGTCCTCGTGGTGAATCTCTAACTAGTCAATGAATCATCTAGAACAAACAAATAAATCATGATAAACACCCTGATGAATCAAAAACCAGGACTCACAGACTGAGTACGCTGCCCGACGATGGAGATCCCTGGGCGCCGAATAACCTACTAACTCCGGAGCAAAAGAAAAACACCAGTTGGACCCCGGTGGGCCAAGCAACAGACAAGAAGCTCCGGCCCCAACCAACTAAAATGAATAGCTTTATGTCGCGGCCATCATAGAGTCTGACGCCCGACCCACCGGCGTGCAATTAAAGAAGGCAGCATAGTTATCAACCATCAACAATATATCTTTTTACATGGTTATAGAAAAATGTCATAGCAATCATTTGGTACCATTCACAAAAATCTAAGGTTTTTACTAGCTGAAATATAATCGATTTTGTTGATATACCCCTTCATTTTTCAGTGATTTTTCTCAACACTCTTAAGTTTTATTAACAATTGAACAATACGTTAGTCAGCCGATTTATATTTCTTAGTATTTGGTTATAGTCAAGTGAACAATTTATTCAAATTTCAGCTCTCTGGGTATATCAGTAGTCAAGATGGGTGTGGTAATATAGGTATACCCTCTTCATTTTTCTCAAATTTCTACAGATTTGATTAAAACAAAAATTAAATGACTAAGATATTGTAGAATTGAGTGATATAATTTTGCCATAGCAGTCGTTTGATGCCAATTTCAGCACTTTAGGGTTTTTGGTTGCTGAGAAACAAGTCATTTTGTAGATTTTCCCGTTTATTTTATTTTATTTTTTCCCTCCGATTTCAAGTTTTCATTAATATTCATGAAAAAGAAAATCAGGTTAGTTTTATATCAGACATGAAGGTGATCTATCATTGTCTTAGCATTCACTTGATACCACTTTCAATGTTCTATGTTCATAAACAGCTCAGATTCGAGTGACTCTGTAACTATTCCCGTATATTGTACCGATTTTCTTATGTTTTATTAATTTCATGAATATGCAAAACCAATGATTTGAATAATAATATGTATTTATGTAAAAGTTTTATGTCCATGTATAACTATTGGAAAAAAGATAATCTTCTAGAGAATAATGTTGATGGTATATGAGTAAGTACACCCCTATTATTTATGATCACATTCGATGTGGGTTGGGAAACTATAACATTTACATCATATAAATGTGTTCAGTGTTGAAGGTAACACATTTGGGCATTCTAATATTCTTCTGACAAAACCGGCCGCCATAAAAACCGGCCTCCATAAAAATGTGTCTAAGAGTGTAAGGTAGATCATATTACCCGCCCCAAAGTATTCAATGGCAAAATATTTTCCCCTAGTTTTTCCTGATTTTTGAAATTTTCATTAATATTCATGAAAATGCTAATAATATAATTTTCATTTAGGTACATGACATCAACAATTGTGTCAAATGGTATTATTGGTGCAATAACAATGTGTCATAGTAATAGTGTATATATGAAATAAGTTAATTTATTGTTTTTATGATTTATACTGTCATTTTGATGAATTAATTAAAATTCATGAATATGCAAATTAGATAATTTACATTGTTTATCATACGATATCAGAAATATGTCTCCGCTTTAAAATGAGACCAAGTTCTGTGATCTATGATAAAAAAACAGCTGAGATATGGTCCGTTTTCCTTGTGTACCCCCCATTATCTGTTCACTAAAATATGCATGTTTTTAAAGGGGGATGCCGTACTTCAAAGGGATATAACTCAATAAATAAAAATTGTACAGAAACGTAGTTTGTATGGCTGAAAAGCTTATGAAATTATCTATACGACTAAAGAAAATTCGCTTCAAAACAATGTTTATGAAATGCGCAAATTAAATTGAAAATATTCATTTACAACGATTTTATGGGTATATTACGTAATATTACGTAATAACATCGTCTTGGCGTTCAAGGAACCTAAACAGCAACCAATCGCCGCGAAATACATGTTTGTATTACATAATTTGGAAATGCACGTTGTTCCAAAAATAAGTCTATGACTTTTTCTACGGAAACAACTGTCTGTCGAAACTTGCTTTGTTATAGTAGGGAGTTATCTCCCCTTTTTCTAATATGACGCTACACTTTTGGAAAGCTACGACAACCGGGTATCAATAGCAGGGGTGATAAGCTTTCATTTGAGACCAAGTTTGTCCTTTCCCCTTATGGGTGCATTTTATCGCCAAGTTTCAGTTTCATGTACCGTACTAAAAAGAAAATCCGTTGATAAAACCGTGAAGAGTCAAACCTCACCTGCCTGTCCAGTGGAACATCTCGTTTGACAATAAGTTTAAGCTCAACCTCTTCTTTTGGGCCTGCAACAGAATGATATTAAATTTCATTTGTTTCTGTAATTAGTAGATGATGATGATGATGATGATGATGATGATGATGATGATGATCTAATTTCTGTTGGAAATGAATATGATACATGATGATAAAATGAATAATTAACTTGCGTCATCATGCACTTCGGTATCATAGATGGAATTGCATGACATGCATGGTATTGGAGTTTATTTTTTCATATTTTAGCCACCTCGTGGGAAAACGGCCAACAATGTGGTTTCCGAAGAGGTCCGACACAAAGCGGGCTGTATAGTCACAGAAGCAGGCTAGAAGCTTGCAATTTTGGAGTTAAGTTCTAAGAGGAGGAACTGTACTATCCGAGTAGCGAAAACAAAGGCGCTGATCAACTTCGCGGTTACCGCGAAGCTGATCTGCGTCTTTGTTTTCGCAAATGCAGATTGTTGGTTTTCTCATCAGGAGGCTCATTTAAGATGAAGGAAAAATTATATGATTTTTTCTTATTTCAAGTGACATAGGATTAATACTTACCGGTGTCCTTTTCTGTGCTTCTGCTGTTAGAATATGGTACAAAAGACACAATCAAATTCATTAGAATACAATAATTAATGACACTTAATTCCATTCTTCTCAGTATTCCAATAAAACTCCAAGCATCAGGAAAACATGTCCGTGCAATGAATACCCCCTCAAACCCCACTTTTATACAGTAAAACTGGGGTATGCAGGGGTATACCTATTTTTCTTATTTTTGCTCCAAAACATAGATTGTGGGTACTCGTTAGAACCGCCTCGGCGAGGCGGTTCTAACGTGCACCCACAATCTATGTTTTGAGCAAAAATAAGAAAAATATCAAAATTTTTCTCATGAAATTTTCAATTTTTACCGGTGAAAAAAATCCCTGTATATTGCATGGGCAAGTTTTCGTAATGAAACAATGTATACCAATGAGAACACTAAAAAGAAACAAACTCCGTGTGTTTGACTTATTAATGCAGAAATTGCTTCAACACTGCACTATAATTGCGGAAATAAAAACACATTTAATTGAATTTGCAGGAAAACAATTTATTGCGCAGCGATAAAAGCGTCTGATCCACGACGACGTTATTGTTTATTTGTTGGTTTCCGCCCTGCTTGTGAGTTCCATAGTTCAATGCTTAGAACAGGTGTCTCTTGTATATCATATAACATGGAATATTGCCTTCATACATTTTTTTTTACTTTTTCCGAGTTATTGCATACGAACAGTTCCAAACAAAAACACTGTATGCCGGTATAGCCCTTAGTCGCAAATTTGATGTGATTGATTGAATAAAACCATTTGTTGGTTTCCGCCCTGCTTGTGAGTTCCATAGTTCAATGCTTAGAACAGGTGTCTCTTGTATATCATATAACATGGAATATTGCCTTCATACATTTTTTTTTTACTTTTTCGACTGTTATTGCATACTTTAAAATCGAACAGTTCCAAACAAAAACACTGTATGCCGGTATAGCCCTTAGTCGCAAATTTGATGTGATTGATTGAATAAAACCATTGCACTCCCTCCGGATGAAAAACGAATAATCTGAAAGTATCTATTCTCAATACACAGCTTTATGATATTATTGCAAATCATAAGCACTCTCGCTGAGGCATATCAGTAGTGTTAAAGACATTCCGGAGATTATTTGATTACGGAGCACCGTTTAATATAATTAGGAAGCAGCGTGCCAAATATTGTCATAAAAAGTGGCCTGTACTTAAGACACCGTCAAAATAAACTGATCAAAAGAAGTTAAGCCCCAGCTAAAATTTATAAACTGAATTCAGTTAAGGTAGAGTATGTGATCGCTTTTCGGGAAATAGCTGATCCCTAAGTTAACCGTTTTCATAGATTTTAGCGTTTCCATTGCGCGATTTTGGTTTTTGGCTGACAATGTGCCGAATTCCGGTTAGTGAGCCCATGAAGCTATAATGACACTCTGATACCTCCATGGTGAGCCTGACTCCAGGTCTTGGTTTAAACAATATTTGAGCCACCTCGTGGGAAAACCAACAATGTGGTTTCCGAACAGGTCCGACAAAAACCGCCCTGCACAGTCACAGAAGACAGCTTGAAGCATGAAATTCCGTATTTAGGAAGTAGAGGGATTGTACTTAGTATCCGTGTAGGAAAACAAAGGCGCTGATCAGCTTCGCAGTTACTGCGAAGCTGATCTGCGTCTTTGTTTTCGCCTATGCAGATTGTTGGTTTTCCCATGAGGCAGCTCATTTACTTTTGAATCAAAATAACATATCGATTCACATTACATAACAAATAAAGTGTCAGGATTGGAAAACAAGTCACATGGCTTATAAACATCATCTCCGGGCCTTGAGTTTTAGCAAAGGTGAATTATTCTTACTTGACCCATACTTGAACCTTTTTCTGATAAAATTATCTCCCCTACTAGTGACCTCTTTTCTGATAAAATAATCTCCCCTACTAGTCAAAATCTCAACTCATTTGTTGGGCCAGTCTAAATTCTAGTAAGTATTTAAAATTCATCTTGTACTCTGTGGGTATTCAGCCATTGAACTCAATTTGTCCTTGGCGTGGTCCCGACTTAGATCAACATATAGTGTTTTTCCCTGAAGAAAATAAAACTATGTTAAAGTTGGAATCATTCTGAACACACCCTTGTTCTTGTGTCCCCCCTGAGAACAAAGATAATTGTTTGCACAGACTTATCATACTCTCTGTAGTTCTAAATGCAATCTTAATATTTGCTCCACCCAGGTAATATGTCTCGAAAAAAAAGGTTCGTGGAACATTATTCAAAGGACGAATGTGAAACGCGTTTACCGAAGTATATCATCAGTTTAATACATATCTATTAACTGAGCCTGTGCATGAGAAAACCGACAATTTGCATAGGCGAAAACAAAGCCGCAGATCAGCTTTGCTGATCAGTGCCTGTTTTCGCTACACGGATAGTACTATCCCTCTCCTACTTAAATACAAAATTTCAAGCCTCTAACCATCTTCTGTGACTGTACAAGCCGGTTTATGTCAGACCTGGTTTGAACCCAAATTGTTAGTTTTCAAAATATCTATTAACTGGTTAGAAAATTCGTTAAAATTCAAGGTAACGTCATACTGTCCCGATTTTGGCACACGAAGACCACAAGGTAAGCGCGAAGAGTCTTTGTTTTCGCAGCTACAAGGCTAGTACAATTGCTCTACTATATAAATCCGAAATTTCCAGCCTCTAGCTTTGTGAGAGACTTCTTGGGATCAAATACCAAACATGGAACTGCTTGACCTGTATAATAATGAGCCGCGTCATGAGTCATGAGAAAACCGGATTTTGCCTATGCAAAAACAAAGGCGCAGATCAGCTTTGCAGTAACTGCAAAGCTGATCAGCGCCTTTGTTTTCGCTATGCACCAGTCATTTGTATCCACGACTCTCCTAGGGCCGGGGAATAGCGGGGCTTTTAACTTTTTGAATTTTTAAAGGCCCGGCACTGCCGGGTCAGATTTGTGGTGAAATCCCTGCTAAAACCCCCGGCTCTCCTGAGGCTGACAATAACGTGGAACAACACCTGAAAGTTGTTCTGATGAAACTGAAACACGAGAGAAGGGCTTCAATTTATGCGTGTGAATGTTTAGCTGCATTTGCAAATTAATAAGTACCATAAAATAATTAAATGTTAAAAATACCATTGATATCTAATTTGAATTAATGTGACCGTGAACTGGCGGGAAATGAAAAACTCGGGAAATCCCCGGCAGTGCTGGAACTCATCAGCGGTTAGATCCTGGCACTTTAGCCCCGCTGTGTCCCCGCTATCCCCGACCCTAGGGGGTGGGGGGGGGGCGGGGAAACAAATAATTGGTGCACTACTCGTATAGTACAATTCATCCCCTACTTATACCCAAAATTTCAAGATTCTAGCTTTTGTCTGAGAATGTACAGGCCGGTTTGTGTCGGACATGGTCGGATACCCCGAAGACCAGTTTTCTCGCGTCGTGGCTCAAATGGTACAGCACTGTCTTTAAGTTCTTGTACTGGTGTGTCATTACTTATGTGCTTACATAACTTATGCAACGGACCTGTAAATCGTTCCGATTCACTATGCGTGACTTCGGGGTTCTCCAATGATACCATTGGTTGGTATTTAATTGCCAATAGTACCATTGGTAAAGAAATTGGTGCAAATGGTAAAAATGATAATACCATTGGTTCCAATGGTACAAATGTTACCAACCAATGGTACCATTGGGGGAATATATTAAAAGTGCTTTCTATGATCTCCCTTTTGATGCAGCAATAGCCAGTGTGAGGTTAGGTCCCATCATGATGGTCATCAGAAAACGTGTCTTCTAGTGCGAAACTGGCCAGACACACATTAAATATGAAAATAAATTTTTTCAACAGCATCGCTGTTAAAATCTATAATGTCAAAAATTGACTGCTGCGCCAAATTTATGCAGAAAACAAAAACGGCAGATAAGTTTAAGAAAATACTAGATCTCTTAAGGCAATTTGACAATCAGACTTAAAGGAAATAGAAAAATGTCGACCGGAGCTAAACCCAAATAATGATTATTTTGATTATCTGTCTGAAACTTAAGTTATATTGTCATATTCATATAAACTTCTCATCTGTCTTATCCATCATGCTAGACCTCTTATTATATCTTTAAAGCTTACTGTCCTCTTCTACACCATGAATGTATATACCCAAGCATAAACGACCCTGATTCAGTCTTCAGACCTTCTCCTGGATCAGCGGTCTATGCAAGGGTATTGCATCACTAGACCTATGCTTCCTTCTACAACTCTGTAATATGAATAAAATTATGTGTAATAAAATTGTTTTTACATGTTAAAATCTAGGCAGGCAACTCTCAGCAGCAAAAAGCTATGAAACGATTTGATATCGTGTTCCTTCATACTTCGAGGAGATCTAAGCTCTGCGATATAAACACTTCAGTGCTTGGACCCTCCAGATATGAAGGAGATTAACCCAGTTTATTACTAGTAACTAGTAAAATCACAATACCTATATTTTTGTAATGTACATTTAAACCCTTGTACTTTAAACTTATTTCATTTAAACACAAATGATAAACAATTTAGAAAAAAGTTTGTATGTGGGTTAGGTGAAATAATAATGTAATAATGCAATAATATGTGAAGATAAATAAAAACAAATAATGATGTGCTATCATCATTAAATTAATCCATTATCATTCATCATTGCCATCTTTCTGTCTTTTCACAACACCTTCATCCCTCGGAGAAGCTTGAGAGAAAAAAAAAAAAAAAAGACACATTTTAATAGATTGTGGAACATCCTTTTCAAAAAATTAAGGACGATATTTTTTATACTGCAGTGTATACCCACAAACTGCGAAAACTAAAGTGACTTATCCAAACATATTTAGCATATCTGCGCCGTTTTATATGCTAAATTCATGTTTTTTCATGAACATGACAATTATTTCATTATTTGAATACTGAGAAACCCAACAATGTGGTTCCCGAAGGGGTCTGATAGAAACCGAGCTGTACAAGCACAGAAGATGGAAATTTTGGATTTAGAAAGTCACTGTATGTAAAACATTTGTTTTCTCATGACGCAACTCTGATTTTTCATCTTCTCTAATAATTATAAAACCACTTGCTTCTATTACTTATCATATATATTTAATGAGTATTTTACCTGCGTGCTTGTGAGTTCAAGGTGTTCTATGAAAATATTCTTCGACATAAGTAAAGGATATCAAAACAGGCTTTTGTTCTTTTTTCTCATTCTTTCGCGTTTTGGGCTTTCTTTGAACATGTATGTGTGACTTCAAACTGACGAGGGTCCCATTGGGGCCTACTTAAAGAAATAGATGGGCTGCTGTGTCTCCAGGCAAAGCTTATACACTACTTACTTACCATCTGATTACTGGTTTACCGCCGTGGCATGACCCTGCACTGGAAATGTGGTTCAAGTCAAACCATCCATAGGTATAAGCGCTTTGTGTCTTAGCACTGTGTGGCTTAGTTGGATGGTTATATTTAAAACACTTAATGGTTGTCATGGCATTCTCATTTTGGGTAAAAGTCCCATAAAATGGAAGCAACGTCCCGACATGATCATAGCTGTTGACTGGGACATAAAGCATCAATTCAAACAAACAAACAAACAAATTAAACTGACGAAGGCGGCGTGAAAATCTTCACGAAAGAAATAAGCCGCGTCATGAGAAAACCAGATTTTGCATAGCGCGATTCCTCTTCTATAATCCAATGTCGTGGCAAAGGTCACTTTGGTTCCGTGTTCCGTTAACTTAACAGGTAAACGGGACACAGTTGGTCACGGGGAGGTGACAATCAACAATGCAAGGATTATACCTGTGTATGCAATTATATTAACGCAATGAAGTTTATTTTCGTATGGTGTACGAAAGGGGTCAAAAGCATCGGTTATTGATGCGCTGTCAAGTTTCAACCAGCCCTCCGTATTCAAAGTAAGGTGTGCACCAGTATCACTGTAACAGTGAGATCAATATAATTATTATAGCGTACTCATACTTAAAACGCTTGACTGAAACACCCAAAGTGCCATATTTTCTCACCCACCAGACAAGCATATCCCTTTGTGTGCCTGTCTGGGATATTTCTGTCTCAGTACTAGTACAATTTTAGCTGTCTCAAAATGTCAATCATTTCTGTATTTAGCTAATAGAAATGTACACCTCATGCTTACTTCCATATAAGGAAGTGATGAGCTAGGTGTCAACAGTCAGAGACAAAAATAGCCTATCAGGTGTTAATTTCAGGAAGATATCAAGAGTAATTGTAGTCTGCTGCTCTCATAAAAATCTAAAAAATAATTTTGCCGGGAATTTTGTAAATAAAACAAAATGATGATTTAATATTTTTGTAAGGTGAGTACATATGCAAAATTATTTTTGTTTGTTTCACTGGCTAATTTGCATATATTTTATGTCCAAACAAAATGGCTGCCTGAACAGAACTTGAAGCCTATTCAGAGTCAAAATGTTTTAAAAGCTGGGTGAGAAAAATAATCAATGATGGTGTTGAAGCCTCAACAAGGAAATCTCAGGCTCGTTTTCAGATTATTCGAGACTCATCCTCGGCAGAGCCTCGGATGAGACATGAATAATCTGAAAACTTGCCTGAGATTTCCTTGTCTCGGCCTCAACCCCATCATAGATTCTTTAAATCCTTCACGATAACATGTCCGTATAATGTATACACCCTTAATATCCCTTTTTTGTTTAGTTAAATTGGGGTTTGCAGGGTATACATTTTTTCTTATTTTTTGATTCCAAAACATAGACTGTGGGTACTTAGATCTAACGCGTACGCACAACCAATGTTTTGAGCAAGCATATGAAAATATATATATATTTTTTTTTTCAGTGAGACATTCAATTTTTACAGCTGAAAAAAATCAGTACATTGCATGGGCAAGTTTTCGTACTGAACATGAATTTAAACGTGAGAAAAAAAATCACTTTTCAAATCCGTTCTTTTTATTTTCCAAACATTTGGTGAATAACAGATTTACAAGTTAGATACACGCATACAAGATACACGGTTTTCAAATACTCTTGTAACTTACAATACAAAGGGCATAAAGTTAAGCATATTATTATAAGCTGCTTATTTGCCTGTTTGTCAATGACCACTGATGAGGGTTCAATACCCGAAATTACAGTTCACCTTTAGCTGTTTACTGCTCAGTTCCAAACGATCTAATAAAAGTATTCTAATTCCTAATTTGGACCACTAGCACTCAATTTGAGTAAAAAGTTTAGAATTAGATGTGCTTTACTTTAGTGCCAATAGTATATATATCATGAAGTCAAATGAGCCGAAGCATCGGGAAATCAACAATCCGCATATGCCAAAACAAAGGCGCAGATGAGCTTCACAGTAACTGCGAAGCTGATCTTACTGCGAAGCTGATCACCGCCTTTGTTTTCGCTACACGGATAGTATAATCCCTCTTCTTCTTAAATCCGAAATTTCAAGCCTCTAGCCTGCTTCTTTGACTGTACAGACCAGTTTGTGTCGGGCCTGGTTGGAGACCAAATTGTTGATTTTCTCATGAGAAGGTTCATTTTATATGTTTAAGCATATTTTGTACGATTATGATGCTGAAACACTGATATGGCTTCCAACAGAATCATTGCGCCCCCCCCCCCCCCCCGGTGGTCGAGCGGTTAAGAGCGCTGTTTCTTAATCACTCGATCATCTCACTGCTGTGTCAGGTGTGGATTCGAACCCCGCACTAGCAACATGTGAGACAAGCCAAGTTCTGCTTGCGGGTATGCCAGATGCTTTTTCTCGGGGTTCTCCCGTTTTCGCCCACCTAATGATTTGCCCGTCTCATATAAGCTGAAATAATCTAGAAAGGGACGTAAAACTGAATTAAGAATAAATAAATAAATAAATAAATAAATAAATAAATAAATAAATAAATAAATAAATAAAAGTAAAAGAAAAGAGTAAAATCACCACGTGTATATCTGATCTGCGCTTTTGTTTTGCATATGCGAATTGATGCGGCGGTTCATATGTAGGATCAAATAGATCAGCTCTAGTAGTGAATTGTTTGGAAGAAGATCAAATCACTGACCTCCAAACAGTGAATTATTACTCAACAATTCACTGCTAGAGCTGATCTGTTTCTTTAACTTACAAATTACATTGCAGTCTTGTGACTTCATGTGGTTGGGCAAGATAGCTGACCTATACTATTCCATGGTAATAGTCACTGGAATAGAAGAAAATAGCTAAATACTTTTCTATACAACTTTTGACTAGTAAATCCGAATATATAATATAAGAGCCACCTCGTGAGAAAACCAACAATCTGCATATGCGAAAACAAAGACGCAGATCAGCTTCGCGGTAACCGCGAAGCTGATCAGCGCCTTTGTTTTCGCTACACGGATAGTACACTTCCTCTTCTTCTTAAATCCGAAATTTCACGATCCTAGCTCTTTTCTGCGGCTGTACAGGTCGGTTTGTGTCGGACCTGGTCGGAAACCACATTGTTGGTTTTCCCACGAGGCGACTCAATTATTATTAAAAAACAAAATCTTGTTATCATCGTCATAAAATCCAACTGAATTTTGTATTAGAAACAGGGTTATCGTTTGGCGAGAATTCGCAGAACAAAACAAACTCCTTTCTCCATTGTTCGATACTTCGCGTTTGTTCAGATTTGTGGGCGTATTGTATTGTCGCAAATACAAACGTGATACTCACTCTAAAGCCCTTTACTTATGTTCGTTACTTCGCGTTCGTCCACATTTGTGTGCATATTTCATTACAACAAGGCAAACGTGATATATAATCACATGTGTGCCTTAATTAACTGTTTATGTTCGTTTCTGCGCGCGCGTTGGTCCATGTTTATGTGCATACTTTATTACCGCAAGTCAATCGTGATACACAATCACAGTACATAAAGGTCATCCTCGGCATTTCTGGGTGGCGTCTTACAGATGAGCTGTACTATGGACTCGCAGAGTGGTCTCCACCCTGGCTTAAGTACAGGTTCTCCATCCTCGTACTCGAACTGTACACGTGTAAATGTTTCAAAGACTTCCCGCGTAATAAGGTTCATGTCCTTCTTTGGCACGTGTTCGATGAATACGAGTATGATTGGTTTCTCCAGCAAGTGGGCGTGTTCTATTTCATAGCGACAGTATCTGCTCTTACAGTAGTTCTCTGACATGACCGCGACGAGGACCTCGGACTTTTTAACCCAGTGGAATATCTCGGAAAGGATGGTTTTGGCGGGGTGGAAGTGAAGATCCGCATTACACACCAACTCTCTGTCTAGACCTGTGATTTGGTTGAGGTGGTCCTGTAAAATAATACTTGATTAAAAGGAGTAAGTTAAGCAGCGACATAGGGACAATCGCTTCTGAAGCAGTTAAAGGCCGTGAATCATTTTTTTGTGTGTTTTCTGAAAATTGTCTTTAAACGGTCACGACATGACAGTGCTTGATTCATTCCGCACTGGCCACATATGAGACAAGCCAAGTTCTGCTTGCGGGTGTGCCAGGTGATTTTTCTCTGGGTACTCCCGTTTTCGCCCCACCTACTAATAGGCCCGTTTCATATGAGCTGAAATAATCTAAAAAAGGGACGTTAAACTGAACTAAAAAAAAAAAAAAAAAAAAAAAAAAATATGATTCATTTACAGGATTTTAAAGATTGGTTTCGGGCACAGCACGAACTCAATACAAACATAACCGTTCACAATTTACATCCTTTGTACTCCGTAATTATAGCGATATGTTTGACTTTTATGTTCAAATCGAAAAGTGGTTCATGTTTGATTCAAAACATGTAAGCGTTAATGGCTCAGTTGGGTGGTTATGTTTGGACAGGGTCTAGTTGCAACATATGTACTACTTGCAACCGACAGTTTAGAGCTAGAATTGGCCTAGTCAGCCATCAAATAACTCACCAACTACCCCGGGAGCTAATTTGACCTACCTTGCACCCCCCCAGGACAATTTTTCATGGGTGCCAAATCGTTCATTGGGACCCCAGAAATGCAAAGAATTTTTGTCCTCAAAGATAAACTCAATTGCACTATGAAAAAATGCATGGTTTCCATGGAAACCATTAAAGCGATTCTTGAGCATGGGGGTGTACATAGAAAATTGACCACATCTCCATTGTTACTTATCCTAGACCACTGACATTGGTCTCATTTTAAAGCTTAGATATAGCCCTTTCATCCTACAGTGAGTAATGCAAATTTTTGAATTTGCATATTCATGAATTTTAATGAAAACTTTAAAAATGACAGAAAAGGCGTTAAAAATCCATAAATAAACTAATTTCAGGCCCAAACTGTCATTCTGACACTTTATTATTAAACCAGTAATATTATATGACAAATGTATTGATGATCTGGGCCTATATGAAATTATCTCATTTGCATATTCATGAATATTAATAAAAATGTCAAAAAATGAGGAAAAAACAAGGGAAAAACTATATCCATTGCAAGGATTTGGATAGGTTATAAGGTCTATCTTGCATCCATTTAACCAATTCCCATGGCTGCCAGTGTGGTCAGAGGGACCACCTAAATGGCATAAAATATTGTCCTCAATGATGAACACATTTGCATGATGTAAAATGACAGTCTTCACCCACCCCTTGTGCGATTCTAAAGAATAGGAGGTACTTACAAAAACACCCACATCCCACCAATAGCATGCTCTAGGATATTATAATTGGTCTGATAGTGATGAACCTAACAATTTAACCTTGCTACCTTATATTATATCATAGAATTTGCTTATTCATGAAAATTAATAAAAAAAAAAAAAAAAAAAAAAACATTCTAAATTGGAGAAAAATCGTGGAAAAAATAGGGGTGTACATGCAAAATCGCTTGTACAAGAGCTATTGATAAACCCAGAATACTGAATTAGATTTCAAATGAATGCTATTGCAATGACCCTGAAGTATGATATAAGAATAATCTGAATTTCAATTTCATTAATTTTAATGAAAACTTAAGAAATTTGAGAGAAAAAGTTAAAAACTTATATGGGTAAACCTACAAAATGACTTGCATCTCAGCAATAAAAAGCCCTATAGTGCTCAAAATGGTATCAAATGGTGGCTATGGCAATATCATACCATCCTGTTCTACAGTATTTAAGTCATTTGATTTTTTATTTGAAGAATATTAACAAAACCTTTTGAATTTAATGAAAAAACACACATGAACCTTATTCTAGAAATAGTGATGGTCTTTCACATTAGTGAGAGATGAACGACCATATTTAAAGTACTTCTTAAATGTCATGACATCTAATTTTGAGCACAAGTCTCGTGAAATGAAGCCAGCGTCCCGACATGACCATAGCTGTTGAATAGGACGTTAAGTGTCAATTCACACAAACAAAATCGTTTTCTAGTCACACACAAGTAACAAACAACACCAAGTACCTGCATTGGCTGTAGCATATGACTTCGAACAAAATCTTTGTCTTCACTTGAGTAGGACAGAAAGACGGGAAACCTGTCGGCATTTTTTCGGAGACGCCGAATCCCGTCGGCAAACCGTTGTCTCAGCAAATTCTTCTTGTACCGCTTGTACAAGAGAATCGACGTCACTATTATTATCAACGCAGCTGATGGTAGTAACGTTGATAGCAGTATTGTCTTCAAACGTTTCTGTCTTTCTCGTTCACATTCGTCTCTGGCGGCGTTTAATCCGTCGGCGTCCAGTAGGAATTGACGTCCATCTAGTTGACATTTGTACTCGTGACGGGTTGCTGAGAACATCGGTGCGTTGACGAGCCACTGTAGGAAGCCCAAGCATGCACAGTGGCATGATAGAGGGTTGTCATGAAGCTGAACTTGAACCGTTTCCGTTTTGTTGGCTTTGATTTGATTAGCATACAAAGCATCAAGTGATCGCCTAGATGTTTCATCTAAAGATTCAATATTGTTCAACCTAAGATTCAGCATCTGTAAGTCCAGAAGATGTGAAATTGCAAAATCAACTTGCGTCAATGAATTGTTTGACAGATCCAAATGCTCAAGATTCAAGTTTGACACAAAAACTTCATTTGGAAGATAAAGCAGCCCATTGCCGTTCAAATGCACGTAAGTCAAATCTGAACTATAGCTGAACAGCTCCGAAAATCGCTTTTCGAAATCAGTCACGTTTGAAAGTTCGTTGCAAGACAAGTCTAATTCTCTCAGGGAGCTCATGCCTTCAAATGCCTTTGGGTTAATATCAGCAATGCTATCTTTGGACAAATCAAGAAGTTTCATTCTATGATTGATCAAAAGAATGTCGAAATTTGGCAAGTAGTTTTGTGAAAAATGGTACTCAGTAATTGATGATCTGTTATACAAAAGCAGGTGACAGTTTGAGCACACAAAGTTCGTAGAAAATGTGATAATCTCGTTTTGAATTACTACGTCGACATCTTTGAAAAAATCATAAAAGTTATCTAGTAATATTTCAACATCCACACAACGGAAGTTGTCAAAAACTGTATCATAACTTTTACTCATATCAACAATTTCTAAAGAATTACAAGGTTTGTTCCTCGCAAACAAACGCCAAAACTGTTTTCTAGCGCCTGCAACACTGAGATATTTCAGTGTTGTACAAATGTTTTTGCCATTCTCAAAGTTAAACTTAATATTTGTGTAGCTAAGATCAAGGTATTCGAGTGGTCTCATTGAAAGGACATCTATGAAAGCATCATCCAAGTTTAACTGAAATCCATTGGAACCAACGCCGGAGAGAATCAGATGGTCAAGTTTAGGAAAGTTTCGTATGAGGGAAAACATATCGTAGAGATAATCCCAAACCAGATGTGAACAGCCAGACAGATCTAAACGCGTAACATTGCTGAGCCCTGTGAATGTGAAGTTATCCAGTTTCTCGATCATATAGCCCTGAAACCGGAAACTTACCAAGTTCTCAAGACAATCAAATACACCACCTGGAAGACTAAAGGCCTGGTATGCTATGATATACTCAAATGCCAAGGACGTCAAAGAACTCCAAGAGTTGTCTAAATGACAGAATCGTTGAGGTTGTAACTCTTTCACCTCCAGACTAGTCAGTTGAAGTTCTTGGATAGGATCTGGAATGGCGTAAGGTATGAAACCGTCGCATATCATCACTGCCTGGTTACAGGTGCAGTCAAGATGACAGGAGTCGTTTATAGCGGGAGGGTGTGTCGGAGAGAGTGCCACCTCAGAAACATTGGTGTATGCCAGTACGACTAGAATCGACCAAAGAACCTGAATTACACAATTAAATGCGCTTTTTTTTTAAATTATGTAACCAACATTAACGAACATAATCATGATAAGTGTTGTCCCTCAAGATAAATTGCCATATGACACCGTCAAACGTGGACTAACTACATACAAAAAGGGTATGCCTGGTTGAAAAAAAAAAAAAAAAAAAAAAAAAAAAAAAAAAAAAAAGAAAATAAAAGAGCCAACCGAATTTTTGCCTTTGCGAAAACAAAGGCGCAGATCAGCTTCGCAGCAACTGCGAAGTTGATCAGCGCCTGTTTTCGCTACACGGATAGTACCCTTTACTTTCTAAATCCGAAATTTCAAGCTTCTAGACATCTTACTCATTTTAAAATAATGTTAAGTATAGATCTTTTTTCAAATAAACTTTTAAAACTTAATACCATGTTAAAGGCCTGTACTTCGTGAATAACAAATCAATATTTTTTCTTAAAAAGATTAAGTAAAAATGTGCAAAAATGCATGTTTTTGAAAACACCAAAATTTGGGATGCAGCAAAAAGCCTGCATCTTTTTTTCTGGGCTTCCAAACCTGAATTGTTTCACATACTCAAGATACTGAAAGCAATCATTTAAAGCAAAAAATAAAAACTGATATTTTTTTTTACAAAAAAAACCCCACTATTTTTGACCAAAAATAACGATTTTTGAGATTTTGTTTAAATTCTCAGATAAAGCTTAGTAACTAATCTCTCCAATAAAATGGGTTGTTTTTCCTTCAAACACAGCATGCAACACCCCTAAATGTTCAACTGGAGTTACTGCTTTTCAACCAATCCAAATTCTGACTTTTTAAAAAGCTGCATATCAAAAACATACTCATCCAGCATCTTTGACATGAGATCGCCTTTAACAGAAAGAAAACAAGCGGCAGGTTTTGGTGTCAAAACATCTCATAGTGATCAAAAAATGAAATGAATTTTGATTTTTCTAATTTTCTCCAATATTTATGATTTTTTCTCAAAAATTGCAATTTTGTCAAAAAATGCATTTTTACCAAAATATTGAGATTTTTAAAATTGATTTTAGGTATAATCATTAGCTTTGGGACTCTTGTGTGTAAATTGGGAAACAAAAATCTGTTGTTAAAGAATTTTAGGGTGAATTTTTTCGATTTTCCAATTTTCTGTATTTACAGAAAATGGGAAATTTCCATTTTTCCTAAAATCATTTCCGCAACTTGTTTTGGTCTTATGAATCACATTATCAAAGTCTTTCAGACTGTGCAAATTTGATGGTATAATTCATAATGTACCATCTTTTGATGGTATAATTCATACTGTACCAAGGATATAGGCGGCCCCCGTGGCCGAGCGGTTAAGAGGGGTTCGAACCCCACTCTGGCCACATGTGAGACAAGCCAAATACTGCTTGCATATGTGCCAGGTGGTTTTTCTCAGGGTTCTCCCGTTTTCGTCCCACCTACTGATTGGCCCGTCTCAAATGAGCTGAAATAATCTTGAAAGGGATGTTAAACTGAATAAAAAACAAGAACTCCGCTGAGGTCGATATCGCAACTGCATCGGGCAAAATAACTAAAAACGTGAAATATAGGTCGAGGGCACCAGGTTAAGGTGTATTCTGAAAGGGTATGTGAAGGACATTTACTACGCAAGGTTTCACACTGACAGCTATCACTGATGCAGAAAAAAACAAACTTTGACGTAAAAATTAACAACGTCAATGGACCATGAAATATAGGTCAAGGTCACAGGGTCAAGGTGCGTGCTTGAAGGATATGTCAAGGACAATTTCTATGCAAGGTTTCACACTCGCAGCTATCACTGATGCAGAGAAAACCAAACTTCGACGTAAAAATTAACAAAGTCAATGGACCGTGAAATATAGGTCAAGGACACTGGGTCAAGGTGCGTGCTTGAAGGGTATGTCAAGGACAATTACTATACAAGGTTTCATAGTCGCAGCTATCACTGATGCAGAGAATACCAAACTTCGACGTAAAAATAAACAAAGTCAATGGACCGTGAAATATAGGTCAAGGGCACTGGGTCAAGGTACGTGCTTAAAGGGTATGTCAAGGACAATTACTATACAAGGTTTCATAGTCGCAGCTATCACTGATGCAGAGAATACCAAACTCCGACGTAAAAATAAACAAAGTCAATGGACCGTGAAATACAGGTCAAGGGCACTGGGTCAAGGTGCGTGCTTGAAGGGTATGTCAAGGACAATTACTATACAAGGTTTCATAGTCACAGCTATCACTGAAGCAGAGAAAACAAAAACTTCGACGTAAATGTCAAACTTCGATGTAAATGTTGACGGACAGGACGGACAGACGGACGAACGGACGGACAGAAATTTGAACTCCTATATCGCACCCTGCTATAAGCAGGTGCGATAAAAATGTACCAAGGATAACGCCTATTGGAGGGGTGTTTTAACTCATTTAAGCCTGGCGTCCCTTTTATGGGACTCTGGCAAACAGAACAGCCACAGATGTGACGCCGCAGAACGTGGCATCCCATCTGGGGCTATTCTGTTTGCTTAAAGAATTTTCATCGAAAAATTGAATAAAATTTAAAAATCACTCCTGACGCCCCTAAAAATGAAGGTGGACTCACCTTACTGATAATGATGGGAAAATCCATTCGTCAAATATGGGTTAAAATAAGAACATGCCGTGAGTATCAGATCTTGGATATAGAATTTCGGCAGATATGGCGATTTTTTTCTCATTTTATACACCAAAAGCATGGTAAAGCAAATCAATGTGCTATGATAATAACCAGGGCCCAGAATTACAATCCTCCCTTAAAGTTAAGGAAGACCTTAGTTAAGGTGACAAATTTTCACTCGATATTTTACCATTAAAATCAATAACTGTTTTTACAAAAATGTACAGGTGTGTGAAATAATATGTCATTTTCATAATAAAACCGATAAATTTGATTTCAGTATGTCTTAGATGCAACTTTTCGGATGCTGAAGTTTGTCACCTTAACTAAGGTCTTCCTTAACTTTAAGGGAGGATTCTGGGCCCTGATGATTTGGTTCAATCAGATCGTCAAAGCCAGTAATTTATCCTGCTGATAAGTGTTAAAATGTCAACAACAATAGTTGGCATTCTGAGGATGAGTCTCTGCTGAAAGCCTCTAGGTATGATTTGATCCTGTGCGTGCGAAAACCAACAATTTGCATATGCAAAAACAAAGACGCAGATCAGCTGTGCAGTAACTGCACAGCTGATCAGCGCCTTTGTTTTCGCTACAATCCCTCCTCTTCTTAATTCCGTAATTTCAAGCTTCTAGCCATCTTCTGTGCTTGTACAGCTCGGTTTGATTCAGACCTGGTTGGAAACCCAAATTGTTGGTTTTCTCATGCACAGGCTCATTTCTATATCCCAAGAGAGTCCTGGGAACAGGCTGTTTGTTTTGAGGTTTTGCGTCCCAGTTAACAATTTTTCAGTCATGTAGGGATGGAGCCACTGTAAAACCAGTACTCTGGGTGTTAATGTGCCTTGCTAAAAAATTTGGGGGATCAAAACCAAGACCTCTTGATTTGGAGTCTGACTGCTCTACCACTTAGCCACCACGCTCCCAGGCAACAGGCTGCGCATGATCTATCAACTTTGATAATAGTATAAATATGCAAAACTTAGAACAAAATTTTTGTCCACAATACTAAGACATTTTTAATGTTAATTCTGAGCATTCGCATGAGAAAACCAACAATTTGGCTTTCTGACCAGGTCCGACACAAAGTAGCCTGTACAGTTACATAAGATGGTAAGAGGCTGGAAATTTTGGGTATAAGAGGAATTTTTCTATCCATGTAGCGAAAACAAAGGCGCTGATCAGCTTCGCAGTTGCTGCGAAGCTGATCTGCATCTTTGTTTTGGCATATACAGATGTTTGGTCTTCTTATGCCACGGCTCATCTACAATAAATTAAGATTAAAATATTGAAACTTCTTACGCATAAACTTGCCAGTCGAACGGTAGCCTCCATGGCTGCTCGTCATACATGTACTTGCAAAACTAAACTGAACATAAAATGAAACTGAAACTAATCCCATTTCCACCCATTTATGTCACACGCGTATATCAGACTTTTTTTTCTAGTCCATAAACGTGATATCATATAAGCCGCCTCATGGCAAACCCAACAATCTGCATAGGCAAAAACAAAGGCGCAGATCAGCTTCGCAGTAACTGCGAAGCTGATCATCGCCTTTGTTTTCGCTTCAGGGACAGTACAGTTCCTCCTCTACTTATATTCCAAAATTTCAAGCTTCTAGCCTGCTTCTGAGACTGTACAGCCCGTCATAACTGGTAAGAACCCAAATTGTTGGTTTTCTCATGCACAGGCTCAAATTTAACCAGTCTGATTGGACTTAATTTATTTTGTGCTACTTTATGGAACTACTTAGCAATTTAAAGCAGGTTTACGTCAAATGGCGTAAATGTACATATTGATCTGAATCTACAAAAAATTGTCAATGTTCCTTTTTGGAGGGCATTGAAACTATGGGTCAAACACTATTGCATTTCAAGTTTCAGTTATCCAACCTCATTATAAAGCTAAGGTTTCACCCTGGCAGGTAAACTATATTCAGGAGATGGGATCTTCCCATCGGTGTTTCGGTATACCCACAATCTATGAGCAAAAATAAGAAAAATATAAAAAAAAAATTCTGCTGAAAATTTTTGACTTTTACAACTAAAAAAAATCTGTATATCACATAGGCGTGTTTTCATAATGCTTTGCCACTCCATTTGCAAACTTTTGACTCATAACCCAAACTATCAAGCTCATTCATCCCAATTGATGCTAATGGGCAATAAAAATATACCATGACATATAGATTTTAAACTCTAGCCACACCCCGAGATTGCATGCCATGGAATACCCACCAAAGTACCTATGATTGAATAACTTTCAGTCTAATAGGTTGTCAAAATATCACCACATGAAAAGCAAACAGATTTTAACCACTAGTTACATTTTTTTTTTTAAATTCAGTTTTATGTCCCTATCAAGATTATTTCAGCTCATATGAGATGGGCCAATCAGCAGGTGGGTCGAAAGCGGGAGAACCCCGAGAAAAAAACCTGGCTCACCCGAAAGCAGACCTCAACTCGTCTCACATGTGCCTAGTGTGGCATGTGCCTAGTGTGGGGCTCGAACCCATACCAGACACAGCGGTGAGATGATTAAGAAACAGCACGCTCTTAACCGCTTGGCCACGGTTGCCTCCAATACCCTTTGGAATGAGAGCCAAGCACACTACGAAAACTTGCCCATGCAATATACAGAGATTTTAAAGATTGTAAAAAATGAAAAATTTTAGGAGAAATTTTTTGATATTTTTCTTCTTTTTGCTCAAAACATAGATTGTGGGTACACGCTAGAACCGCCTCGCCGAGGCGATTCTAACGAGTACCCACAATCTACGTTTTGACGCAAAAATAAGAAAAATAGGAAACCCCTGCAAACCCTAGTTTTATTATGTAAAAGTGGGGTTTGAGGGGGTATGCATTGCACAGACATGTTTTCCTGATGATACAGGGTACCTATGATAAAAGCAGGCATACTTTCTGATGTGGAAAAGAAGAGCAACAGTATCAAACGAGGCGCGACGCAAAAAAAAGTCTATGGGGTTTCCGACAGGTCTGACATAAACCGGCCTGTGCAGTCACAGAAGCAGGCTAGAGGCCTGAAATTTCAGATTTAAGAAGAAAAGAAATTGTACTATCCATGTAGCGAAAATACAAAAGCGCAGATCAGCTTCGCAGTTACTGCGAAGCTGATCTGCGCCTTTGTATTCGCATTGGCAAAAATCCAGTCTTCTCACGATGAGACTCAAATAGTTTGCTATCTGGTAAGTGGTTCTCAAGATATGAACTTCTACAAGTTAAAAGCCAAAAACTTTTGCATTTTACACTCTCAGTACAAGTTAAAAGCCAAAAACTTTTGCATTTTACACTCTCCCATAACGGTTCATTTAGTACTTTCTACACATATACATATCACTGACTGTATCATATGAGCCTCGACGCGAGAAAACCGGTCTTCGGGGTTTCCGACCAGGTCCGACACAAACCGGCCTGTACAAGCTCAGAAAAGAGCTAGAAGCTTAAAATTTCGGATTTAAGTAGAAGAGGAATTGTACTATCCGTGTAGCGAAAACAAAGGCGCTGATCAGCTTCGCGGTTACCGCGAAGCTGATCTGCGCCTTTGTTTTCGCCTAGGCAAAAATCCGGTTTTCTCACGATGCGGCTCATATCATATAGAAAAATAAGAAGACATAAGATAGAACATATAAAATAGGGTACATGTATTTAGTTGCCTCCTTCCAGATCGTATTTAGGTTTTTGTGTCCAATTTCAGAAATTTCCCCCATGGAATTTAAAATGAAACATTCTCCCTGCCATGTGAAATTTTATACACATAAAAAGTTTGTCCATGCAATAATCGAAACTAGAGAATGTGTTTATGAAACCCCCAACTGGTAATGCACTTTCAAGATGTAAAAATGTCCAAAAAAAAAATGACTAGGTTCAAATTGTAAAAAAAGTGACAAAAATTAATCTGAGGAGTATATCCCAAGCACATGCATATCTTCAAAGCATGGTCACAATGTCTGCAAAGTTTCAAAAGTATCGGTATTAAATTGTAGGAGGAGTTGCACACACAAGGTACCCACTATCCATTCACTAAAATGCCCGAAAAGAAGTTCAAATTGTGAAAAAAATGATAAAAAATAATCCAAGAATTATATCCAAACCACATGCATATCTTCAGACCATGCCCATAACACATGTAAAGTTTTAAATGAATTGACATGAAACTGTAGGAGGAGTTGCGCACACAAGGTACCCACTGCCCATTCACTTTCATTGCGAAAATGCCCGAAAAATGGCTAAGTTCAAATTGCAAAAAAAGTGACAAAAATTAATCTGAGGATTATATCCAAACCACATGCATATCTTCAAAGCATGGTCACAACATCTGTAAAGTTTCAAGAGAATCGGAATAAAACTGTAGGAGGAGTTGCGCACACAAGGTACCCACTGCCCATTCACTTTCATTGTGAAAATGTCCGAAAAATGCCTAAGTTCAAATTGCGAAAAAAGTGACAAAAATTAGTCTGAGGATTATATCCAAACCACATGCATATCTTCAAAGCATACCAGGTCACAACATCTGTAAAGTTTCAAGAGAATCGGAATAAAACTGTAGGAGGAGTTGCGCACACAAGGTAGCCACTATCTATTCACTTTATCAAGAATTAAAAAGGGAAATAACTCTCACAGAATGGGCCCCTAGCCCCTTGAATTTACCTGAAAGAAAAAATACGGGTCCTCTTAATTTTCATATACAAACTACATACCAAATTTCAAGATCCTAGCTCTAACAGTTCCTGACCGAGTGCTCATGCATCACAGACGGACAGACAGACTCACTGCACGGACAGACCCAAACCAATATGCCCCCTCAACTTCTTCCGAAGTTGGGGGCATAAAAAAAATTTCAGCTGTAAAAATTTAAGTTGAAAATTTCAAAGGATTTTTCTTTCATATTTTGAATATTTTTGCTCCAAACATTGATTGTGGGTACACGTTAGAACCGCCTCGGCAAGTTTTTATTCATAGCAAAAGCTTTGAATTCACAAGGTATCAAACTCGCAATAATTAAGTTCACTTGAACATAACTGAAATTACAAATGAGCCTGTGAGTGAGAAAACCGACAATTTGGGTTCCGACCAGGTCCAACACATACCGGGTTGTACAATCACAGACGAAGGTTAGAAGCTTGAAATTTCGGATTTAAGAAGAAGAGGAATTGTACTATCCATGAAGTGATAACAAAGGCGCAGATCAGCTTCACGGTTACCGCGAAGCTGATCTGCGCCTTTGCTTTCGCATATGCAGATTGTTGGTTTTCTGACGCAGCGGCTCATTACTTATTTTCTAAACAACAATAAATTGAACTTACAGATCAAACTGCACATGCAAGCAGTCTGACCAGCATTTGTATTGTTTTTATCTGAGAAGGTGCATATGTGCAGGTATAAGAAAAAGAATTTACTTTCACAGTCTTTATTTTATACAATCATACATCACATTATATACATAACAGTATTGTTATACATTTATCATACAAATTCAATATTCATTATGTTAGCAATGCCCCTGCGACATTTCGTCGAAAATTACATTTGTCGAAAATGTTCCCATGCCCAGACCTTTACCCTAACCCTAGTGTTTGGTGGCTCAAAATGTGGACCTATAGGCAACTCTTCTACAGAATAAATCTCAAAATTTTGAGGTGAATATTCTTGAAGTTACAACATTTTCAACAAAACACATTTTCGATGAAATGTTGTACATCTGTTAGCAATTTGTGTTATATTATGATTTAATACAGTGCTCTTAAAGGCTCAGTCACAAATCAACATCAAGGACACAGCACGGTGCTGCCAGCGGGGATCAAACCCAGGACCTCTTGATTCTGAGTCTGATGCTCCTTGCATCAGAAAAGCATGTTCGTGAAAATGTATACCCCCTTAAACCCCACTTTCAGATTTTTGCTGAAATAAAGGCGCAGATCAGCTGGGCAGTAACTGCACAGCTGATCAGCGCCTTTGATTTCACTACACAGACAGTACAATGCCTCTTCTTCCTAAATCTGGAATTTCAAGTTTCTTGCCTGCGTCTGTGACTGTACAGGTCGGTTTGTGTAAGACCTGATCTTAAAACCCCACTGGTTTTCTCGCGTCGCGGCGAAATTAAACAGATATAGTATTACGTATTATGTACAGCATCACAACAAAAACCTGCTTTTTACTAATGCAAAAAACATCATGCAAACATGTGCATGCAAGAAATACCCCCTTATACCCCACTTTTACATATGGAAACTGGGGTTTACATGGTAAAACTTTTTTCTCTTATTTTTGCTTCAAAACATAGATACTTCCTCCTCTTGATGAAAAATATTAAAAATCTCTTTTTTTTCCCCAACGAAATTTTCCATTTTTTACGCCTGAATTTTTTTTTTTTATGTATATTGCATGGGTGTGTTTTTCGTAATGAAGGGTGCTGCCAGATCAGCTAGGCAATGGATAGATCTACACAAAATGCATTTTCGCCTATGTGAAAACAAAGGCTTGGATCAGCTTTGCAGTCACTGCGAAGCTGATAAGCACCTTTGTTTTCGCTACACAGATAGTACGATCTCTCCTCTTGTTAAATCCGAAATTGCAAGCTTCTAGCCATCTTCTGTGACTGCAAAGACCAGTTTTTTGTGGGACCTTGTTGGAATCCCCGAAGACTGGTTTTCCAGTGTCCTGGCTCCCTTAATCTTCCAAGTGCCTTTTTAAGCAGAAATACATGGACTAAACTGTGTTTCAATTGAGTCACCGGAACCGGGCTTCCGGGTTTCCAACCAGGTCTGACACAAACTGGCCTGTACACCTTCAGAACATGGATAGAAGCTTGAAATTTTTGATTTAAGAAGATGGGTCATTGTACTATCTGTGTAGCAAAAATAAAGGTACTGATCAGTTGTGCAGTTACTTCACAGTTGATCGGCACCTTTATTTAAGCATAGGGAAAAATCAGGTTTTCTCATGAAGTGGCTCAATAACAAGTGTCAGATCAGCTCCATGATTCCCACAATTACTGAGCACATTTATTTTTGCTATTTGATAAAATACAATATCTCTTCTTCCAAAATATGAGCCGCCCCATGGGAAAACCAACAATCTGCATAGGCGAAAAAAAAAAGACGCAGATCAGCTTCGCGGTAACCGCGAAGCTGATCAGCGCCTTTGTTTTCACAACTAGGATAGTATAATTCCTCTTCTACTTAAATCCGAAATTTCAAACTTCTAGCTCTTTTCAGTGACTGTACAGGCCGGTTTGTGTCAGGCCTGTTCGCAAACCACATTGTTGGTTTTCCCACGAGGCGGCTCATATGAAGCTTAAATCATCTGACATCTTATATGGTGTAGCTGAAAAGCATTATTTAACTGAGCCACAGACACCTTTTCTCTCTTTGTGGCTAAATTATTTGAGCCCCTGCATCAGAAAACCAACAACCTGCATATGCAAAGGTGCAGATCAGCACCTTTGTTTTCTCTTCTTGGATACTACAATCCCTCTTCTTCTTAAATCTGAAATTTCAAGCTTCTAGCCTTTTTCTGTATCTGTACAGGCTGGTTTGCATCAGACCTGGTCCGAAACCCAGAGGGCCGGTTTTCTTGCCTCTCAGATCATATGGTGTATGGCCCCTTCTGATCCCACTGTAGATTTGTAATTTTTCTTTTAAATTTGTTCAGCTTGAAACTTCTTCATGCAATTACAGTACAACCTCATTATAACATGCCTCATTACATTACGAAAACTTTCCCATGCAATGAACAGAGATTTTTGGGCTTTAAATATTGAAAATTTTCAGCTGAAAATTTTTGATATTTTTCTTATTTTTGCTCAAAACATAGATTGTGGGTACTCATTAGAACCGCCTCACCGAGGCGGTTCTAATGAGTACCCACAATCTATGTTTTGGAGCAAAAATAAGAAAAATAGGTATACCCCTGCATACCCCAGTTTTGCTATATAAAAGTGGGGTTTAAGGGGGTATTCATTGCACGGCATATTTTCCTGATGTAACACGGATTTCAATATAACACAGCCATGTCTTGGCTCCCAATTATTTTCCTTTATAGCTATAATTGTAGATAACCTCATTATAACACAGTTTCACTTATAACACGGTCTGTCTCTATGACCCCAAAGACAGTGTTATAATGAGGTTGAACTGTACATAGCTGTAAAGTATTGATAATACTTCATTGAAAGCTCTAAGATTACTGAAGTTGGTTTTCAAAAAGTATGTAATATCAGTCATAATACAAATATTTCCTTACAAGGTTTAAAAAGTTTAAACTACTGAAACTTTAGGACCTTTATACATTGTCAAAAAATACAGATAAATGTACATTAAGTCTTATTATACACTAGTCGTTTGTAAAAACTGCTCCTCTCACCTATGGAAGGGCGTATAGTACAACTTTTCAGCTGCTATACGCCCCACCCCCAGGGGACAAACTGGAGGTCGAAACTTTGCTTTTTGCCCTGGCCTTTGCCATAAAAAATCTCCCTTGAGTAAGAATCCTAATGTCAAAACCCAGTCATTTCCCCTGGACTGCGGGGACAATCAAAAAGTCATTGACCCGCACTTTAGCCCAGCTATCCTCCACCATTCCCTTTAGTGTGTGGGTGTGTGTGTGTGTGGGGGGGGGGGGAAGGCTGTGGTTACAAATGATTGGTGCATAAAGTTTAAAAAGCTTATACTATAGAGACTTTCTATGGAGACTTAAAAGCCTATACACTAACACATGGTCAAATAGATCAGCTGTGCAGTAACTGCACAGCTGATCAGCGCCTTTGTTTTCGCTGCAAGGACAGTACAATCCCTCTTTCTTAAATAAATATGGAATATAAAGCTTCTAGCCAGCTTCCGTGGCTGCGCAGACTGGTTTGTGTTGGACCCAGTCGGAAATCCCATCGGTTTCTTGTGTCACAGCTCATATGTTATACATGGACAATAATAAGACATTCAGATAATATGTTTGTTTGTTTTGCTTGTAACGTCCCAGTCATCAATTTTGCAGTCATGCCAGGATGGAGCCTATGTCTTGGTTATTAACCACTTATAACCAGACACATCTGCGCATAAGTGAGATTCAAACCCAGGACATCACAATATGGAGTCTGACACTCTACCATTAGGCTACTGTGCTCCCCCACAAAAGATCTAATCAGACATGGATAACACTATCATAAATATATACGCTGCCTCATGAGAAAACCAACAATTTACCCCGGGAGCTAATTTGACCTACCTTGCACCCCCCCCCCAGGACAATTTTTCATGGGTGCCAAATCGTTCATTGGGACCCCAGAAATGCAAAGAATTTTTGTCCTCAAAGATAAACTCAATTGCACTATGAAAAAATGCATGGTTTCCATGGCAACCGTTAACGTGATTCTTGAGCATGGGTTGTACATAGAAAATTGACCATATCTCCATTGTTACTTATCCTAAACCACTGAAATCGGTCTCATTTTAAAGCTGAGATATAGCCCATGTATTCTATAGTGAGTAATGCAAATTTTTGAATTTGCATATTCATGAATTTTAATGAAAACATTAAAAATGACAGAAAAAAAACGTTAAAAATCCATAAATAAACTAATTTCAGGCCGAAACTGTCATTCTGACACTTTGTTATTGAACCAGTAATATAAAACAACACATTTATTGATGATCTGGGCCTATATGAAAATTATCTCATTTGCATATTCATGAATATTAATAAAAATGTCAAAAAATGAGGAAAAACAAGGGAAAAACTATATCCATTGCAAGGATTGGGATAGGTTATAAGGTCTATCTTGCATCCATTTAACCAATTCCCATGGCTGCCAGTGTGGTTAGAGGGACTACCTAAATGGCATAAAATATTGTCCTCAATGATGAACACATTTGCATGATGTAAAATGACATAGTCTTCACCCACCCCTCGTACGATTCTAAAGAATAGGAGGTACTTACAAAAATACTCACATCCCACCAATAACATGCTCTAGGATACTATAATTGGACTGATAGTGATGCATGAAGCTAACAATTTAACCTTGATATCTTATATTTATATCATAGATTTTTTTTATTTATGAAAATTAATAAAAAATAATTCTAAATAGGAGAAAAATCGTGGTAAAAATAGGGGTATACATGCAAAATCGCTTGTACAAGAGCTATTAATAAACCCAGAATACTGAAAGAGGTTTCAAATGAAGGCTATTGCAATGTACTATGACCCTGAAGTATGATATAAGAATAATCTTATTTCAATTTCATGAATTCTAATGAAAACTTAAGAAATTTGAGAGAAAAAGTTAAAAACTTAAAAGGGTAAACCTACAAAATGACTTGCATCTCAGCAATAAAAAGCCCTATAGTGCTGAAAATGGTATCAAATGGAGGCTATGGCAATATCATACCATCCTGTACTACAGTATTTAAGTCATATGATTTTTTGTTTGAAGAATATTAACAAACCCTTTTGAATTTAGTGAAAAAATACGGAAAAATAATGGGGGTATACGTAGAAAAATGGATATATCTTGGCTACTGAAAGACCTAGAGAGCTATATTTGGTATCAAATGATTGCTAGGACAATGTTCTATAACCATGTAATCAGCAATATAAAACAACAACTATTGCTGGCGTATGTATATCAAAGATATTGTCATAAATAAGAGAAAAATCGACGAAAAATGAAGGGGTACACCAACAAAATTGCTTATACCTCAACTGCCAATATCCTTAGAGTGCTGAAAATGGTACCAATAGATAGCAAGGAGAGAACACTACTGCCATGTGGTCAGATAATGTAACAAAATATTATAAAATTTTCTGAATGTTACATAAAGTTTTGAAAAATTGTGAAAATAACAGGAAATTGAAGGCTGTGCTTAAACAAAATTTATTAAATCTCGCTTGCCAGTGAAGATGATTCATATATCTGAGTACCTGGCAATAAAACATTGTCCTAGCAATAAATTGACGCCATTTTGAGTTCTCTATGGCTATTGGTAAATGAGATATTAACAATTTGGTTGGTGTACCCCGTCATTTTTCATTGATTTTTCTCTTATTTATGACGATCTCATTAATATCTATACAACAACAATAGTTGATTTTATATATTGCTGATTACATGGTCATAGAACATTGTCCTAGCAACTATTTGATACCAAGTACAGCTCTCTAGGTCTTTCAGTAGCCAAGATATGTGCGTTTTTCTACGTATACCCCCATTATTTTTCTGTATTTTTTCACTTATTTCAAAAAGTTTTGTTAATATTCTTCAAACAAAATATCAAATAACTAAAATATTGTAGTACAGGATGGTATAATATTGCCATAGCAACCATTTGATACCATTTTTAGCACTATAGGGCTCTTGAATGCTGAGATGCAAGTCATTTTGCAGATTTACCCATTTAAGTGTTTAACTTTTCCCTTAAATTTCGTAAGTTTGCATGATAATTCATGAAACTGAAAATCAGATTTTTCAGGGCCATAGTACATTGCAACAGCATTCATTTGAAACCTCTTTCAGCATCTTGGGTTTATTAATAGCTCTGGTACAAGCGATTTTGTATGCATACCCCCTATTTTTCTCCACGATATTTCTCCATTTTTTATGTTTGTTTTTTTTTTTTATTAATTTTCATGAATAAGCAAATTCAATGATAAAGGTATCAAGGTTAAATTGTTAGGTTCATGCATCACTATCAGACCAATTATACTATCCTAGAGCACGCTATTGGTGTGATATATTTTTGTAGGTACACCCTATTCTTTAGAATTGCACTAGGGGTGGGTGTGAAGAATATGTCATTTTACATCATACAAACATGTTTATCATTGAGGACAATATTTTATGGCATTAAGGTGGTCCCTGTGACCACACTGGCAGCCTTCAGAATTTGTCCCAGGGATGAAATATAAACCTTATAACCTATCCCAATCCTTGCAATGGATATAGTTCTTCCCTTGTTTTCCTCATTTTTTGACATTTTTATTAATATTCATGAATATGCAAATGAGATAATTTTCATATAGGCCCAGATCATCAATAAATTTGTCAATTAATATTACTGGTTCAATTACAAAGTGTCAGAATGACAGTTTGGGCCTGAAATTAGTTTATTTATGGGTTTTTAACGCTTTTTCTGTCATTTTTAATGTTTTCATTAAAATTCATGAATATGCAAATTCAAAAATTTGCATTACTCACTATAGAATACATAGGCTATATCTCAGCTTTTAAATGAGACCAATTTCAGCGGTCTAGGATTAGTAACAATGGAGATATGGTCAATTTTCTATGTACACCCCCATGCTCAAGAATCGCGTTAACGGTTGCCATGGAAACCATGCATTTTTTCATAGTGCAATTGAGTTTATCTTTGAGGACAAAAATTCTTTGCATTTCTGGGGTCCCAATGAACGATTTGGCACCCATGAAAAATTGTCCTGGGGGGGTGCAAGGTAGGTCAAATTAGCTCCCGGGGTAATTTGCATAGGTGAAAACAAAGACGCAGATCAGCTTCTCAGTATTCGCAAAGCTGATCAGTACCTTTGTTTTCACTACACGCATAGTATACTTCCTCTCCTATCAAGTTTCTAACCCGTTTCTGTGGCTGTACAGCCTAATTTGTGTTGGATCTGTTCGGAAACCATTGTTGGTTTTCTTGTGAGGTGGCTCATATGTTGAACACATTTTAAAAAACAATGTTCATTTGCTATCAAGACTGAATGACATCACAGGTGGCTGATTCAGTCCTCTACAGTAGCTGATTCAGCCATCAAAGGTGGTTGATTCAGTCCTCTACAGTAGCTGATTCAGCCATCAAAGGTGGTTGATTCAGTCCTCTACAGTAGCTGATTCAGCCATCAAAGGTGGTTGATTCAGTCCTCTACAGTAGCTGATTCAGCCATCAAAGTTGGATTAGGTGGTTGATTCAATCCTCTACAGTAGCTGATTCAGCCATCAAAGGCGGTTGATTCAATCCTCTAAAGTAGCTGATTCAGCCATCAAAGGTGGTTCATTCAGTCCTCTACAGTAGCTGATTTAGCCATCAAAGGTGGTTGATTCAGTCCTCTACAGTACATGTAGCTGATTCAGTCATCATAACTGGCTGATTCAGTAAACCTTAATGTCTGATTCACAATTGGCTGATTAAGTCAACTGAAAAGGCTGATTCAGTCATGCTAAGTAAATGATTCAAACATCCTACATGGCTGTTTCAGACAGCCTTAGTTGCTGATTCCGTCATCCTAGGTGACTGGCTCGATCATTCTCAGTGGCTGATTTAGTCACCTGGCTGATTCAGTAATGCTAAGTAACTGATTCAAACATCCTATGTGGTTGATTCAGACAGCTTCAGCAGCTGATTTAGTCATCTTGCTGATTAAATCATCTAAAGTAGCAGATTAAGTAATCCTAAATGGCTGTTTCTCAAAATGGTTGTTTCAGTCAAGTAATTGGTTCAGTCATACAACGTGGCTGATTAAATGATCCAAAGTGTCTGGTTTTAAAAATCATCCAAAGTGGTAGATTTAGCCATCACAGATGGCTGATTCAGTCCTCTAAAGTGGCTGATTAAGTCAATCTAAATGGCTGATTCAGTCGTGGCTGATTCAGTCGTGGCTGATTAAGTCAATCTAAATGGCTGATTCAGTCATCTTCTTCCTCTGGTGGGGGGTCCGGTACATTCTCGGCAAGTTGTAGGATGTGAGACACTGGGACGGGACGGCCATCTTCACCGATACAACTTGGTTCTATGATCCCTTCTCTGGAAAGTAGAAAACATCAGGAAAACATGTATACCCCCTTCAACCCCACTTTTATATAGCAAAACTGGGGTATGCACGGGAATACCTATTTTTCTTATTTTTGCTCCAAAACATAGATTGTGTGTACTCGTTAGAACCGCCTCAGCGAGGCAGTTAGTTCTAACGAGTACCCACAATCTATGTTTTGAGCAAAAATAAGAAAAATATCAAAAGTTTTCAGCTGAATTTTTTCAAATTTTAAAGCTCAAAAAATCTCAGTACATTGCATGGGCAAGTTTTCGTGACAGTCAGGTTTTAGAAAGGCACAAGATAAGCAATGAGCCATGACTCTGTGGTAGAGCATCACAGGGGCATATCCAGGATTTCTTGAGGGGGGGGGGGTTCAAATCCATCAAGAGGGGGTTCGTTTTCAATACTTTACCTGATTTTTCATAATACAGTGGCTTGGGCTAGTCTCCCATAGGTAGTTTACCTTTACTTAGACCTCATTCTTTCACTGATAACTGACAACTGCTCTTCTAAAATGAGCAAAGGATGGGCAATTGCAGAAGAAATGCTTTAATGAACAACCACAATGAAAGAATTGGTCTCACAATGGTATTGTTCGTTTGTTGCTTAGATTAATGTTTCAAAAATTTCCAAATCTTGCTTTGTCATAAACTGTGGAAGCAATAAAGATGCTGGTACCTCTGTAGTTTGTCCATGACGTTGAGTAACTTGACAGCTTCATATTCTTTTTGTTCTTCGGTCATGCCGGCCATAGGATCAGGTTTTTCTTCTTCATATCTCCCTGTTACAGGGTTGATCCTGAAAGCACAGGCAAAATATTATTATAATTTTCTTGAGGCTGTATGTCCCCTTTAACACCAGACACAGTGGTGAGATGATCGAGTGATTAAGAAACAGAACCGCTCAGCCACAGGGACCTAAGTTGTGGTTTTGCTCCTACCCCAGATGAGTTATCAGCTTGATGATGAAATGGCTGAAACATTCTTGACTCAGACGCAAAGAAACAAGGCAAACAAACAAACAAACAAAAACGTATGCTCTTCATACAAGAAACATTTTGTTTTCGGTTATTTTATTGTAAGGCAAAGGACATGTATAAATCTTTCATAGATCTAAGGAAACCTTTAAAAACAAAGAATATAGAATCATCTGCATTTGAGGGTTTTCAGGTATGACATATCTACTGCAAAGTTTTAGATATTATTGCTTTGTTATCCCGAGTTTTAGAGTTCGCCTCTACTGATTGTGTTTATTTAACATTATTTACCTGTTAATGCGAAAAATGGTATAACCTCTATGCATCTATGAATTGACTGTAGTTATGCAGTTTTTACAGTCTGCCAAATGAGCTATCACTTACTTGTTAGCCAGGTTAGAGTACTCTTCTGTGTCTGAGTCCTCTGAGTCACTAGAGTAGTCTCCCTGCCCCTGACCACCCAACATGAGACCCCGGTTGGCCAGCAACCCTGCACAGTTTCCGTAGCCTGTGTACTTCACCATTCTATTTACTGAAATAGTTGGATATTCAGTGGTTAATGTTTTCAGACCTGGAAAGGACCTCTATACATAAGTGTAAAACGTCCCTAAATCGGACAAAATTTTCAAGTTATGACTTTGGGGCTGAATTTAGCATGTACAGGAAAAGAAATATATACACTTTTGTTTACAAAACAGTTTGGCTGATTAATTTTATCAGAAACCAGATAATGCAAATAATTTCACAACCCACCCCATCTTTGGCCAAAATGAACCATTAGACTTTGGACTGATTTGCAGTTGTTTGTCAACAGCTTTTATCAAGCAAACAAGTATGGGCTTGTTTGCCACATGAATACTGAACAATGTCCACACATTGATTGTTTTGTATGCTGAAGTTTATTTTGAAAGAAAGGTTAGCTTAGTGCATATGAGTCAATATATATTTTTGCAACCATTTCAAGGGGTTAGTTGTTAAAAATTCAAACATCTCAAATAGGAAAGTGACATTAATAAACAAGTTTATGGATCTCTCCCCCGTGTAGAACACTATTCGGTGACCCTTAAAAGATATCTAATTTGCATATTCATGAATTTTAATGAAAACAGTAAAAATGACAGAAAATCGTTAAAAATCAATAAATAAACTAAATTTGAGGTCGAAACTATCATTGTGACACTTTGTTATTGAACCAATAATACCATATGACAAATCTATTGATGTCATGGGCCAAAATGACAATTATCTTATTTGCATATTCATGAATATTAATAGAAAATGTCGAAAATCGAGGAAAAACGAGGGATAAACTCTAGCAATTTCAAGGATTTGGATGGGTTACAAGATCTACCTTGCATCCCTGACACCAATGTTCATGGCTGCCAGTGTGTTCAGAAGGACCATCTAAATGCCATAAAATAGTGTCCTCAACGATGGACACATTTGCATGATGTAAAATTATATAGTTTCCGCATCCACCCCTACTGTGATTCTTTTGTGTACTCACAAAAATATTCATATACGAACAAAAGCGTGCTCTAAAATACTATAATGGGTTTGGTTGTGATGCATGGACTGATCAATTTAACCGTAATACCTATTTTTCAAATCATTGATATTGCATATTCATGAAAATGAATGAAGCACACAAGAAATCAGAGAAAAATGGGGGTATACATACAAAGTCACTTAAACCATAGCTGTTCACAAACCTAGGATGCTGAAAGAAGTATAAAATGAATGCTATGGCAGTGTTCTATGACCCTGAAGTCTCATATAAGAATGATCTTATTTTTTCAGTTTCATGAATTTTCACGAAAACTTCATAAATTTGAATGAAAAAATGGAAAAAAATTTAACCGGCAAACCTAAAAAAATGGTGTGTATCTCGGCAACCAAAAGCCCTTACACGTTGAAAATGGCATGAATTGATTGCCAGGACATTAGTATACCATCCTGTACTACAATATATAAGTCAATTGATTTTTTGTATTATGAATATTAACAAAACCTTTCGAATTTAGATGGAAATTACGGAAAAAATAAGGTGGTATACATAGAAAATCACATGTATCTTGGCTACTGACTGACCTAGAGAGCTATACTTGGTATCAAATAATTGCTAGGACAATGTTCTATAACTATATAATCCGATATTTAAATCACCAGCTTCTTCTATTAGAATAATATTAATGAGATTTATATAAATAAGGGAAACATCAACGAAAAATGAAGGGGTACACCAACAAAATTGAATATATTTTGACTACCAATGGCTGTAGAGATCTCAAAACGACATCAATAATAATAATGTATTCAGATAAACATGGGTACACTTGCAGGCAACCAAGATTCAATTAAATTTATTAGAGCACAAGCTTCAATTTTCTGTTTATATTACACTTTTCATACATTTTATTCAGTACTCTCAAAAATTAAAAAAAAAGTGTGATCAGACTGCATGACATAATTGCATCATCCTAGCATTCTATTGGTACCATTGCAGCACATATGGCAATTGGCAGCTGAGATATATGCAATTGTGTTGGTATACCACTTCATTTTTCGTTATTTTTTCTCTTATTCTTAGTGATCTCATTAATACCCATACAACAAAAGTCACTATTTATTTATATAACAGGTAATATGGTTATAGAATATTGTCAAGTGACATATAAGCAAGGGCTATGAACAGAAAACTTAGATGGTATGTGAAGCTCTGTTGTGATTGGTTGAAAATTTGTCTGTAAGAAAGCTCCTCTAAAATCTTAAATAAACAATGTCATGCTGGTATGCTCATGATGATAACCAGATGCTAAAAATCAGTGTTATATGGAAAATTGGGTTGGTTTGATCAGACTGTGTTTTATACCAAAGTGGTCATGTATTTATTTCAAAATAATTTCACATTCACGAAAAAGATTTTCTGATACATGCTTTAAGTTCTTGCATGAAAATATGTACAGACACCACAGACTGACCCACAATTGGCATGTAATGAAAATGAAATAGTATGTTTTCACATGCTGCAGACTACACCTCAAACTCCCAACCTGATAGGGGCTGAATGAACTTATCTCTAACTGCCTTGAGTTGACAGATAAATGTTTCTTCTACAAACAAATCTTTGCAGTTAATTGCTTTCACAGACTTTTGCTGTTACCCCCAAAGCCAATAAAACGATTTACTGATGCTTGTTCACATACCATGTAGTCCCTTTGAGTATAGAGAGACTTGATAGCCCTCGCTTATATGCCACTTGAATATTGTCCTATAGCACTCTAGGTCTATCAGTAGCCAAAATTCATGTGATTTTCTATGTAAACTGCCTTAATATTTCCGTAACTTTCCTCTAAATTCAAAAGGTTTTGTTAATATTCATGAAATAAAAAATTGAATGACTAACATATTGTAGTACAGGATGGTATAATATTGCCCTAGCAACCATTTAATGCCATTTTTAGCATGTTAGGGCTTTTGCTTGCTGAGAAAAGCATCATTTTTATGTTTGCCGGTTAAATTTTTCACTTTTTCATTTCTATTTATGAAGTTTCCATCAAAATTCATGAACTTGAAAATAAGATCATGCTTGAGACATAAGAGTCAGAGTACATAGCCATAGCATTTATTTGATAGTTCTTTTAGCATCCTGGGTTTGTAACAGCTCTGCTTTTAGTGATTGATTTTGTACGTATACCCCTATTTCATCTAAGATTTTTCTCCGATTTCTTGTGTGTTTAATTTTTTTCATGAATAAGCGAAATTAATGGTTTGAATAATAGGTATTAAGGTTAAATTGCTAAGTCCATGCATCATTATCAGACCAATTATAATATTCTAGAGCATGCTATTGTTTGTATAGAATACTTTTACGAGTGCACCCTGTTCTTTAGGATCACACAAGGGGTAGATGTGGAAACTATATAAATGTTTTTACACCATGCAAATGTGTTCATTGTTGAGGACAATATTTTATGGCATTAAGATGGTCCCACTGACCACACTGGCAGCCATGAACATTGGTTTCATGGATACAAGATAGATCTTATAACCCATCCAAAACTTGCAATGGCTTTAGTTAATCTCCGTTTTTCTTTAATTTTCTATATTTTATTAACATTCATGAATATGCAAATGAGATAATTTTAATTTAGGCACATGAAATCAATACATTTGTCCTATACTATTACTCTTTAAATTACAAAGTGCCACAATTATCGTTTCGACCTCAAATTAGTTTATTTATTGACTTTTCATGATTTTTCTGTCATTTTTTAATATTTTCATTAAAATTCATGAATATGCAAATTAAATATCTTGTATTTCTTACCATATGATGAAATGGCAATGTCTAAGCTTTAAAATGTGACCAAGTTCAGTGGTAATGAATTTTGTATGCACACATCCATGCTCCATTTTTTTAAATGAGCTAAATTAATTTTCAAATGCGAAAAAATACCGCTGATTTTGAAATCTTCCGAAACCCAAATAAAACTGAATCATTCCATATTTTGGACAAAGGAAGTGCGGTTTGTTGGATACAAAGACAATGTTGAAATTTGCAGACAGTTTGAACCGAAAAGACAAAGGCATAAATGTACAGGTTATTATGCTGAAAGTTTCTTTTTTACTGGCTTAACGTATACTTCGTTCTCTTGTTTTTTACTAGAAAAATCAGCTTTTTGATGAATGTTCAATTATTTCCTTAATGTAATAACAGGGTAATTTGGGGTAATATGGACAATTGGGGAATATGGGCCACCCTGTGTTTTCTTCAAATATTTTACTCAAGACTCATGTTTGACAAAAAGTAATAACATTTTGTTATTCCCTGGCTATCCATCCTAAATTATCGAAATCATTTTTACATTCATACCCAAGCTGGTGTTTTCGGACAGGTTAAATTAATGAACCCCAATTAAACAGCCTGTGAAAATCGTGCCCATAAAATGTTTTAGTTTACACTTAAGAACCAATAAAAAGATTAATGATATTTATATAGAACCAAGTTTCACGTAAAATTAACCTAATACACCATTTTTTGAAGATGATGCAAATGGTCATTTGCATGAGCTATTTTTCAGTTTTGGAAAATTTCTTCATTGACATAACCGTCGTGTCTGGGGTAATAATTGGACCATCAATTTCCCAATGTAAATTTTCCTTTTGGGGTAATATGTACCATCTAAGAATTTTGTCTCAAACTCTTTCTGAAAGTGATACACTGAACATTTGATACCACATGTCTTTAGAATTTTAACTTTTGCACTTGCGTGATATGTTTTAAGCTATCTTTGAAAATAGATTGTTTTACAAGTGAAGTTTATAAACAAAGTGTACATATTTTGAAATCTGTGACATTTTTGCGAATGTCCGTTTTGTAAGTTTGTCAAGGTGTTTTGATTTTTGATGCGAAATATTTTTCCAGTGAATTTGTTTCGTGAACATCTATGTTTATTTCATGCTAAATAGACTTTTAAATAGAAGTTTACATTTTGTTTTCCGAATCTATATGTTGACATCGTCAGCATTTTAAAGTTGTGGTCCGTATTACCCCAGTAGAGTGGTTCATATTACCTCAAATGTTTGGGGTAATTTGGACCACCCAGTGGGTGTGTTTATCGTAATACGCAACTAAAAACTAGCATACAAAATGATGTAAAATTTATATTAAAATGGTTTACAGATGCCTGCCTAAAAATAGACACGATATACAATAATAACGTTAATAGCCTGTGGTTGAACTGATTCGTTTTGTGCTTAAGCGGTCCATATTCCCCCAAATTACCCTATATATAACTTGATGTAACGTGTGTTTGATAAACAGACATATTTGACATGTATTTGTTGAAATTGTGTAAACTATAAAAGTTTGATATTTGGAAGTAGCAAAAACGTTCAAATGCAGGTAGTATTGGCCGTATTGCGCAATTTTGGGTACTGAATCCTCATCAGTGACCCTTTATAAAGTCTGCAGACTCTCTGGCTGTATTGGAATTGCTGTGTTGCTCTGTGTTATACAATGAAACTCATAAAATCAAAGCATATAAGAAATAAATATCCTTTCCTCGAAATATTGTCCCTGATGTAACGATTTCTGTCCCTGATGTAACACTTTTCACCGTTACATCACGGACCGTTACATCAGGGACATATTTTAGATAAATCACCTGTAAATTGCTTCCAATATACTTGTGTGTTCATTGTTATGGTGAAATGTTTACACAACCACTAAACACATTTTATGAATAGTACCTACATATTGTCGCTTGAAACAAATAACCAGTAGAGGCTGTTACATCAGGGAACTATTACAAATATACTCACTCACCTGAAAATTGTAATTATTATTTTTTCAGATCTACTCTATAGATGTGTCATCATGGCAGTCAGCCATATTTAATTTCAATGTAGCTCTTCAAAATGCAGATAGATGTTCCACCTTTACCAAGGGGAGTCACCTTGTACTTGGTATTTTTAGATAAATTGTTACATCAGGGACAAAATGCTAGGTACAAAGTTTGAACACGTAAATCAAGTATTAAAACCATGGATACTTGCTATCAAAATGTATTATGTCGTGCATGAATGATTGAATAAAGATGGAGTAGTATTTAGAACAACCACCTTACCAAAAAAATCATTGAATCGGAGACAGATATAAAAAAAAATCATTTTGCAGACAGCGAAAATATGCCATTTTAGACACTTTGAGTAACATTTTTTTATATTTGCTAGCACTTTAACGATTTTGTTTTGGATGACCCATAGTCACCTCGATTCACACCACATTCCAAGCATAAAACATTTACCAGAAGTAAACGGTTTTCAGAAAAAACGTACCCGGACAGGATTTGGTTACGAAAAAATATATTGACTCATAAGATCATTAATTTACAATCTCATAGTTTATTGGTAGGAGTGTTACCCCCCAGGACCCAGCATGTCCTTTCACCAGTATATGTGTCTTTCATATTCACACATCAAAGTGGCATCCTGGGTCTTGGGGGGTAACAGGGTAAGCAAGGCGAAAATGTATATTTTTTTTAAATTTTCCATGAACTAAAGTGAGCACAGTTATTATGAACAATTTTAAAGACATCAACTGTAGAATTGTAACCAATCATGGTGGTATTTTATTTTTTTCAGAAATTATTTGCAAGTTCTATGATCATGTAACATTGCCATCACACGATGGAAGACTAACCATTTTCTTTACATAACACGAACAGAAAATCTGCTGCGAGTTCTTTCACTTCTAAGATAGGTGATGTGAGTAACTTGCAGAGTCTGAAAAAATGGGAAACAACCCTATCAATATAACATATACTGTAAACTTTGGACTAGGGCATTCAACGCCTGATTTTGGCCTCAGATTTTGCTAAAAAATAAAATTTGGAATATAGGTCAGAAAACTATTCCTTAAAACAGCCATATTTCTCCTCTGTTAAAAACAAGAACAAATACTTCATTAATCCTACAAGCCTTGCCATGGCAACGCCCAAAGAACCATAGATAGAGCACATTCTGCACTTTTTGGTCTATTCTTGACCATTTCTGGACACATTTTTTATTTTTTAAGTGCCAGCCCACATGACGAACAAAATAATACTTGGCATACAATATCTCTGGATGATACTTCATAATTATTTCATAATAAGAGATTGTTCGTCGCGTGGGCCGGTAGTTGAAAATAATGTTGAATTGTGAAAAATAGACCCAAAAATGCAAAAAGTGGTATTTCTATGCTTTTCAGAGCGTTGCCACGGCAACCTGTAATTTGAATGTGATAGTTGTGCTAGAGTTTATAAGCAAGGACATATACCTGCTATTTGCTATACTTTTCTCCTCAAAATTCCAAAATTCATTTTTTTACCAACACATGAGGCCGAAATCAGACCTTGAATCCCCTAGGCCTTTGGAAATTTTTGCAAGAACTTAATTTTCGCTAATACATATATTCTTGATTTCGTCGCCTCACAAAAATAAAGTTTTCGCTAATAAAGAATCACTTTGAGCTTTATAGACTGCACTAGTACTCGCTCACGAATTCAAGAACTCGCTAATAATTCGGAAATCAAAAATTTGCGAAATAAATGTCACATGAAAATTTTTAAACTTACAGTAATTTATCCTCAAACTGTAAATTCGGAAATTTTCTGTGAAATTTATTCTGACAGCTAAGTTCTTATTTCAGAATTATAAGCAAGCTCTTGAAGTCACAAGAGGGAACTCATGCAATGAATCATTCTCATCAGGAAAATGTGTCCTTGTATTGAATACCCCCTTAAACCCTGCTTTTATATAGTAAAACTGGGGTATGCAAGGGTATTACTATTTTTCTTACTTTTGCTCCAAAACAGAGATTGTGGCACCCATGTGTACCCACAATCTATGTTTTGAGCAAAAAATAAGAAAAATACCAAAACATTTATAATGAATTTTTAGATTTTTTACAACCCAAAAAATTTTGTATTTTGCATGAACATGTTTTTGTAATGACATATAAGCAACTATTACTCATTTATTTTAAATTATAACTGTAAATAAATTCGTCAGTTTGGCATATTGGCTGCACCAAGATCAGGTCATAAAAAGATATCAAAACCAGAGGACCAATGGTCCTGTAAACGCTCACCTGAGATCTGCAGCATATACCAATAAACATGTTTGAATATTATGGTATTTAATCCCAGTGCAGGGGCAGATGAAGCCCTTGGGCCATTTTCGTTTTCAGAATAATCAACATTTTGTCCATTTGCCTTTTCCTTCAAATGACATTTTAACAGTTATTCCCATTCAAATGCATTGGCAACCCATGTTGACCTTGCCATAAACTGGGTCAAGGTCATCACAGGGTCATGATTTATATATACATTGTAGTACTTGAGCCATCGATGCTTCAAGCCAAGTTTCCTTGAAATCTGTCCCCTGGTTCCGGAGAAAAAGATTTTTGAGAGATTTTTACCATATATGGGCCTGGCGGCCATCTTGGTCATGTGACCTGGATTATTTATATACGCATTGATTACCCCATCCTTTAGATGCTTCACATAAAATTTGGCTTTGATTGGCCAAGTGGTTTCAGAGGAGCACATGTTTGAATATTATGGAGATATACAAGTATATTGCCCCGGGGTGGGGGCATATGAGCCCCTGTGGTCCATTTTTTGTCAGAATCATTTATAGTCAGTCCTATTGCCCATTTCCTGCAAGACTTTCACTTTAAATGACATTTTAAAAGTTTTCCCCATTCAAATGCATTGGCGACCTATGTTGACCTTGCCATAAAATAGGTCAAGGTCATCACAGGGTCATGATTTATATATACATTGTAGTGCTTTAGCCATCGATGTTTCATGCCAAGTTTCATTGAAATTGGTCCAACGGTTCCAGAGAAAAAGATTTTTGATGGGTTTTTACCATATATGGGCATGGCGGCCATCTTGGTCATGTGACCTGGATTATTTATATACACATTGGTTATCCTTTCCTATTGATGCTTTACATAAAATTTGGCTTTGATTGGTCAAGCAGTTTCAGAGGAGCAGACGTTTGAATATAGTGAAGCTATACATGTATATTGCCCCAGGGTGGGGGCACATGAGCCCCTGGGGTCCATTTATTTTTCAGAATCATTAATATTCAGTCCTACTGCCCATTTCCTGCAAGACTTTCACTTTAAATGTCATTTTAAAAGTTTTCCCGATTCAAATGCATTGGCGACCTATGTTGACCTTGCCGTAAAATAGGTCAAGGTCATCACAGGGTCATGATTTATAAATACATTGTAGTGCTTTAGCCATCGATGCTTCATGCCAAGTTTCATTGAAATTGGTCCAACAGTTCCAGAGAAAAAGATTTTTGAAGGGTTTTTACCATATATGGGCATGGTGGCCATCTTGGTCATGTGACCTGGATTATTTATATACACATTGGTTCCCCCTTCCCATAGATGCTTCATGTAAAATTTGGCTTTGATTGGCCAAGCGGTTTCAGAGAAGAAGATGTTTGAATATTATGATAATATACATGTATATTGCCCCGGGGTGGGGGCGGATGAGCCCCTGGTGCCCAATTTTTTTCAGAATCATTAATATTCAGTCCTACTGCTCATTTTCTGCAACATTTTTCCTTTAAATGACAATTTAACAATTTTTCCCATTCAAATGCAAAGGCGACCTATGTTGACCTTGCCGTAAAATAGGTCAAGGTCACCGCAAGGTCATGATTTATATATACATTGTAGTACTTGAGTCATCGATGCTTCATGCCAAGTTTGGTTGAAATCGGTCCAGTGGTTCCGGAGAAGAAGATTTTTGAAGGGTTTTTACCATATATGGGCAAGGCGGCCATCTTGGTCATGTGACCTGGATTATTTATATACACATTGGTTCCCCCTTCCCATAGATGCTTCATGTAAAATTTGGCTTTGATTGGCCAAGCGGTTTCAGAGAAGAAGATCTTTGAAAATGGTGGACGGACGGACGACGGACGACGGAGCATGGGTATACTATAAGCTCACCTTGTGAGCCTGACGGCTCAGGTGAGCTAAAAATTAACCTTATAATAAACATGTTATCAAAACAACAATATTGGGTCAATCATCTTACTTGTTTCTAAATGTGTCCCCTTCTTCTGGTAAATGTTTTACTTCATCTTTCAATGGAGGTAGAACCTAAAATAACAAAAGAAGCTAAGAGCACATGTAAAACAGTTGGGAAATTGGGTGTGATTTTTATTTCAACTTCTTTTTTTTTAAAATTGTTCATGATTTAACACACTCCGAGGGACCTAGCGAATGTTAATGAATGACAAAGTCATTTTTGATCATCATCATTGCATAAATTCTGCATAAACAAAAGAAGTAATGGTACAATATATTTTACAGCCTTTTAACATTTTCATATGTGTAAAAGTTTTCATTCTTATGCTCTATCCGGGCAGAGTTCAGTTACTCATTATTAGCATATGCTTTGCGTGGCAACTGGTAATAAGCATAATTAAATGATGTGTATTAACAGCATATGCGCACATGACCTTATTAATACATTGCCTTTTTTTTGTTAATATACCCCTATTTATATCCTGTGACATGGGTATTTATGCAATAATACACTGATAAACTGTCCTCTAAGTCATGCAAAGCATGCTGTGATGAAACTTTCATCACTCAGTAGGGATCCCAAATAAATTGTGAACTAAATCAAACACATATATGTAAGACTCACAACTAGGCCGGTTCCCCAAAATAGGCTGATTCCCACAACTGGGCCGATTCCCACAACTAGGCCGATTTCATCACCGATTCCCACAAATGGGCTGATTCCCACAAATCAGCCTAGTTGTGGGACCCACCCTAGTTGTGAGTCCTACATATACAACCAGTATGCTAATTTAGGAAAATTACCACCCATACCTTCATTCTACAGAATTTTCTGATATTTCTGTTCGCTCTACAAGTTTCACACAAACAGTGTATAATAGGGGTTAGACTCTCCTTCAAGGATTTGGTAGGCTGTAATCAGATTACGAAATCACGCCCATGCAATATACAGAGATTTTCATAGCTATACAAAAGTGAAATTTTTCAACAGAAAAAACTTGATATTTTTCTTACTTTTGCTCCAAACATAGATTGTGGGTACACGTTAGAACCGCCTCGTCGAGGCGGTTCTAACGAGTACCCACAATCTATGTTTTGGAGCAAAAATAAGAAAAATAGGTATACCCCTGCATGCCCCAGTTTTGCTATACAAAAGTGGGGTTTAAGGGGGTATATATTACACGGACATGTTTTCGTGATGTTATTTTGATCATCTATACACTGAAACAAAGTTATAAAGAGGCCACTTTTCAAACTCATTTTTTGTTTCTAAGCCAAGTTCAAAATTGCACAATTTTTTGCCAAAAGACGTGTCTTTCAAGTAAGTAAAGTTCCAAAGTGTTAAGAAATAATTTTCTTTTACTAAAGGCGTTTTTGGAGTAAAAATGCAAAAATCAATGTTTTTAAATAAAAAATTGGATACAGCACACCATTTATTGAAATTATGAACGGGTGTCATCAAAGGGGTCGTTACGGCTCGGAAAAACATCAAACATTCGAATTTTCTCTACTGGTAGAATTTTTATGCATTTTTAAAAATCGCCAATTTTGAGATTTTTTGAAAAATTCATAAATGTGCCTCTTAAACATGTTGACCCCTGTTAAATTCACTTGATGAGGTCTGGAAATGAGAGATATAATTCGACTGAACTGTTTTTGACCATTTTCGAGGACCAACATGTCAAGGCTGCCGCACACTTCCGGTTTCAATGCCAATTTTTAACGAACAAAATAACAAAATTTGTGGACGATTTTTTTAATTTTCAAAGTTTATCAGAGTCTAGTATTTGACCTAAATAATCGCTGAAAATTTCAATGCCGTGCTGCTGATAATAACGCAACTGGAGAAGAACAAAGTTGGTATGCAAATTGCATACAAAAGCTGAATTCCTGTTATTCAGGTTGTTGTCTTCTTGCATGTGCAAAACAGAAACGAAGATTCTTATTGCAGCAACACTTTTGACTTAATTTTATCTTGCATCATGGCAGTCAGTAGCACTTTCAAATAAATTAAAATGTAAAAACACAACGTCATAATATGACATTTAATTTGATGTTAATAAAGTGTGACTTTTTGAAATTGGGTACCTTTACACATGCTTCGTCTGTGTGAGAAGTATCACGCATTTTGGAATGCAGAAACTCACAGAGTCACTGTTAGACATTGGTTTATTCATATGATCATGAATTTTAATTGATCGTATTTTACTTTCTGAACTAGAAGACAAAATATGAGGTGGCCTCTTATAACTTTGTTTCAGTGTAGACATTGTACAGACTTTGGATTTGTTAAACTGAATTTTGTCAGTATAAGCATTAATAAACGAGCCTGTGCGTGAGAAAACCAACAATTTGGGTTCCGACCATGTCCGACACCAACCAGGCTGTACAATTACAGAAGAAGGCTAGAAGCATGAAATTTTAGGCTAAAGTAGAAGAGGGATTGTACTATCGGTGTATTGAAAACAAAGGTGCAGATCAGCTTCGCAGTTACTGCGAAGCTGATCTGCGCCTTTGTTTTCCCCATGCAGAAAGTTGGTTTTCCCATGCGGTGGCTCAGTTTTGTGTTTTCCCTAGTGAAAACAGAACATATCCTCGCTTACTAAAGGCTTTGATCTCGAGCCATTCAAGTAATAACTGTGACATTCTCTGTTATTTTGGGTCTTGTGGAGGTACGGATGTTGATTTTTTTTTTTATTCAGTTTAACATTCCTTTCAAGATTATTTCAGCTCATATGAGACGGGCCAATCGGTAGGTGGGGCAAAAACAAGAGAACCAAGAGAAAAATCACATGGCACATCCGCAAGCAGAACTTGGCTTGTCTCACATGTGGCCAGTGCGGGGCTCAAACACACACCAGGCACAGCAGTGAGATGATTGAATGGTTAAGTGCAATAATGAAACATCATGTAGGTTATAAAACGTGAATATAACATCACAAAACTGCGTGTGAGATGAGCTGAATTTGTGCAGTTTGCACACTGGGTCATTAGTTTCTAAATTAAGGAAATTTCTAGCATGCGCTTTCAAGTTTCTGCTTCTATAGAACAGCATGACATGACACTGTAACACAGTGTGACAGAACATTTTCCATGACCAATTATTTATAGAAACCTAATATGTAAACATAATTAAAACTCATTTCATTAAAACATTCTAAACCTTCAATATTGGAATGGTATAATGCCAGATGGGCATACAGAAAATAGTTAAAATCAGTAAGATATTAAACGAGCCACGTCATGAGAAAACCAGACATTTGCCTGAGCCAAAATAAAGGTGCAGATCACCTGTGCAGTAACTGCACAGTTGATCAGCGCCTGTGTTTTCGATACATGGATAGTAGGATTCTTCCTCTACCTTTACCAAAAATGTCAAGATTTTAGCTTTGTTCTGTAGCTGCACAGGCGAATTTGTGTCAGACCTGGTCGGAAACCCTGAAGACATGTTTTCTCGCGTCGCCGCTCAAACAGTAGCTGTTGCACATGACTTACTCTATCAAATCTTTTGTACAAGAAGTTCAGAAGGACCACAATGGCTTCCATATTTTTCCCGTCAAATTCAATGTCTTTATTCTCAATGTCGGCGACATCACCTTCCTGTAGGGGAGCTAACAACTCTTCATAACAGTCTCTTGGCATGTTGATCAACAAGTTTACTGTGTGACTGAAATATGACAAACATTGAAAGTTTATTGTATGACTGAAATGTTACAAACATTGAAAGATTACTGTATGTATAGTGGCATGTTGATCAACAAGTTTACCATATGACTGAAATGTGACATTAACAAGTTTACCATATGACTGAAATGTGACATTAACAAGTTACTGTATGAATGAAATCTGACATTAACAAGTTTACCGTATGACTAAAATGTGACATTAACAAGTATAACAAATGACTGAAATGTGACATTAACAAGTTTACTGTATGACTGAAATGTGACATTAACAAGTATAACAAATGACTGAAATGTGACATTAACAAGTTTACTGTATGACTGAAATCTGACATTAACAAGTTTACCGTATGACTAAAATGTGACATTAACAAGTATAACAAATGACTGAAATGTGACATTAACAAGTTAACTGTATGACTGAAATGTGACATTAACAAGTTTACCGTATGACTGAAATGTGACATTAAAAGTTTACGGTATGACTGAAATGTGACTTTAAAAGTTTACGGTATGACTAAAATGTGACATTAACAATTATAACAAATGACTGAAATGTGACATTAACAAGTTTACTGTATGACTGAAATCTGACATTAACATTTACCATACGACTGAAATGTGACATTAACAAGTTTACTGTATGACTGAAATATGACACCATTGTTTGGTGACTTTGGTCTGTTTCTAATGGTTAAATTAGTCATTTAACAAAGCACCAAATGACTTTGATAAAGATCCAGATACAGAAAAGTACTTAAGTGGTATAAAATTGTCTACAGCACATATTACCTAATTGCATCAACAATTTTCTTAAGTTTATAGAAGAAAGACTAGGAAAAATAGCAGCAAAGACTTGGGTGAAAATGATATAACATAATACATGTATGTGTGAATGTCTGAAGGCAGTGATGGGTGGCACTGAGACCAGCATCATAAGGTTGGCTTCTACCTCCTAAATGGTGAAGTTTACACAGTATGTGTATTTGGGAGGGGGTGAAGGAAAGGGTAGTGGGGAAACATACCTAGTCAGTTCTTCTCTTGCATTTAGAAACTGTATTGCACAATAGTAACTCCCTCAGCACTGAGACTAGCCTCACAAGGCGAGTTCTTCCTCAGTCAGTCAAGTTTACAAGGTGTGTGTATGGGAGTGTGTTTGGGGGGGAGGGGGAGTGGGAAGGTGGGGGGGGGGCATACCTAGTCGGTTCTTCTCTCTTATCTTTAGACACTGAGTCTGTATTGTACAATAGTAACTCGCTCAGCACTGAGACTAGCCTCACAAGGTGAGTTCTTCCTCAGAAAGTAAAGTTTACAAGGTGTGTGTAAGGGAGCGTGTTGGGGGAGGGGGGAGTGGGTAGGTGGTAGGGGACATACCTAGTGAGTTCTTCTCTCTTATCTTTGGAAACTGTATTGCACAATAGTAACTCCCTCAGCACCGAGACTAGCCTCATAAGATGGGCTTCCTCCTCCTAAATGGTTGAAAAAGAAATCAAGAAATTCATTGATTTTCACACAGATTTCGTGTTTTACATCTAACCAACAGCAAGTCATGCAAGACTAGGCCTTTCTATCATTAACTATCATTAATATCAATTTTATCTTGTACCTTTGAGGCCATCAGTAAAATTTAAGCACACTGTGTGTTCATTAGAAAGAATAAATGACTGAAATTATAAAAACTGTTCCTATCCACATACATCGTGAAATTGAACAATACTGCCGTCCCAGGTGGCTCATATTATCAGATCTATCACATGCTGTGTAGTAACAAGACTGAATATAGAAATAAAATATTTCTTACCTCATCAAAATTATTTCTATCCACAGTTACTGTAAGATTAAACAATATTTTCAGTATTTCTGAGCTCAGATCCACCTCCTGGTCTGTGAGGCCCGAGCCCCGGCCCTCGGCATCCCGCAATATCAGATCTATCACCTCCATCAGATATGTGAAACCGTGAAGTTCAAACCGGATCTTAGGTCTGAAATTAGGGAAGATTTGATATTCTTGCATGGATATCAATGCACATGGCTGTTTGAAGCTGTTTTCAAATGGGCCGAAAGCTGTGTTCAAACAGCCAAACCCAATATTTATTTCAAATTTCAACTTCAAATGCTGTATGCAAGGAAAACATATGAGAAATGAGCCTGTGCATGACAAAACCAACAATTTGGGTTTCCGACTAGGTCCAACACAAACCAGCCTGTACAGTCACAGAAGAAACCCAGAATCTTGAAAATTTGGGAATAAGTAGAGGAGGAAATGTACTATCCGTGTAGCGAAAACAAAGACGCTGATCAGCTTCGAGGTTACCGCGAAGCTGATCTGCGTCTTTGTTTTCGCCCATGCAAATTGTTGGTTTTCTCATGCACAGGCTCAAATAATAGTGTGAAAACACAGGGACAGATAGCGTTGTGGCTACCACGAAGATGGTCTGCACTTTGTTTCCATAACCAAGATAGTATATTACCACTACTTTGTTTGTTTGTGGTTTAACATCCCCGTCAATCCATTTTCAGTCACTTCAGGACAATATTACCACATCCTGTGTATTAATGATTACTATGGCAAGTTAATATAGGGATCAAACATGATTTTCCATTCATTAACATTCGCTAGGTCCTGAGGGGAGTGTTGAAAACCGAGGGCGTAGCCCGAGGTTTTCAACACTGCCCGAGGGACCTAGCGAATGTTAATGAATGACAAAATCATTTTTGATTGCTATTATTGCAAAAAATCTGCAAAAACGAAAGAAATAAGGTGCAGAAACGAAAGAAATATGGTGCACAATATTTTACAGCCTCATCACATTTTCATATGCGTAAAAGCTTTAGTTTTTATGCTCGTTCCGGGCGGACTTCAGTTTCTCATTACTAACACATGCTTTGCATGGCGCCCTGTAACGAGCATACGTAAAATCCATGTATTAACAGCATGTGCGCGCGTGAATTGCAATATTAATGCATGGCTTTTTCTTCATTAATAAACGGCTGTTAATATAGTGTGGCACTGGTATTTATGCAATAATGTGCCTCGTTTAAGGACAGCGCCTTTGTTTTCGCTGCATGGATAAAAAATCCCTCTTCTTCTTAAATCCTAAATTTCAAGCTTCTTGCCTTCTTCTGTGACTGTACAGACCAGTTTGTGTCGGACCTGGTCAGAAACACCGAAGTTTTCTCACAATACAGTTAACTCATTTAAGCCTGGCATCCCTTTTATGGGACATAGGCAAACAGTATAGCCCCAGATGTGACGCCGCAGAACGGGGCGTCCCATCTGGGGCTATTCTGTTTGCTTAGAGAATTTTCATCGAAAAATTGAATAAAATTTAAAAATCACTCCTAACACCCCTAAAAATGAAAGTGGACTCACCCAATTGATAATGATGGGAGAATCCATTCGTCAAATATGGGTTAAAACACATACCTGGTATCTGCACATAGAGCTGTTAGAAGAAACAGCATCCTCATATCAAAGAACTGAAAACAGATAATAAAACATTTGAGCCTGTGAATGAGAAAACCAACAATTTGGGTTTCCGACCAAGTCCGACACAAACCAGGCTGTACAGTAGAAGCTTGAAACTTTAGATATAAGTAGAAGAGGAATTTTACTATCCGTGTGGTGAAAACAAAGTGCAGTTACTGCACAGCTGATCTGCGTCTTTGTTTTTGCATATGCAAATTGTTGGTTTTCTCATTCGAAGGCTCATTTTATACTTGAAGGTTGAATTTTTTTTCACAATCGACTCAGCCTGGACATCTAAATTTTCAGGTCTCTTCAGACTTTGACCTGTTTGACAGTCTGATGGCAAAATATCACACAAGTTTCTTTCCGACCTACTACATGGATTGCAATAATGTCAACTACAGTCTAGACTGGCCTAGCGACCACCTGTCTTTAGCGTTTTCCTGTTGTAAGCGACCACAATATGATCCTCCGGAGCGTTTTTCTATGTTAATTGACCCCTCTTAAGCGATTTCCTGCCTTACGTGACCAACGACTGCTAAAATAACAAGAAAAACGGCCATTTTTGTCGCAATAAACGACCGATATTAGCGACGATAATGGCGGATTATGCAAAATTGCAACACTGACTTGCGGTATAGTTCCGCTCAGCTGGCAGATATATTGCAGTAAGCAACCATGCTTACATTGAAATGATATTGTAAACAATAGAGTTTAAAAGAAAAAAAATGTTTGTGTCACTTTTTTAATTATTGTGGTTTCCGCCAGGGAGTTGTTATATGGCAGCTATTCTTCGTTTCATTCATTAACAAAATAAACAACAACAACATGTTATCTAAAAAAATTTGTGTCGCATTCCTTTAATCTTAACCTTCTACTGTGTTTTCACTCATTTATTTCCTATATCTCCTATATTTTATCGTGTAACTAACTGAGATCGTCACAGTGTCACATTTGTATTCCAATCAAAACATCAATTGAAACGTTGACCAATTATCTATCTGACACCAAATCAACACTTGATTATTATCACACTTCAACGATTTCAACTCCACAATAAGGGTAAAAGCTGATTAGCAGACCGTGAGTGCGAATGCAAACTGTGAAACAAGCTAAGCGTGTGTTACACACTCGCTTCACATATTCCATATGTACCTGTGAGTTTTACCTAAGGGCCAATACACTTCATCCACTATCATCCACATCACATAGACACTTTACCTGTTCCAAACGCTTGTTAGTATGCTGATGTCAACGAAAGGTGAGATTTCACTGTTTGCCGATATTTTGGTAATTCATACCTTACAATTTTTTCAATACAATAAGCGATAAAAATTTTCAATACAATAAGCGACTTGCCTTGGTTCATGTAAACAAACACAATGAGGACTGAATGGACTTAAAATACACCGGAATTATTTAGTTTGGATAATAATATCTCACTAGGGGTGGGATATACTAAAACAAAGACGATACATAGAGGTAATTGATTGACTATGAGCCCTTAAGAGACAAATCGGAATTGTAATGTATTTTCGCGACCTGAGACGATCTTTCTATTTTTCCCCAAATTTTGGAAGCCTGGCTTTAGAGACCACCTGTCATAGGAGACCACTTTTACTGCTTCCCCTGCGTGGTCTCTTAACGCAGGTCCAACTGTATTCAAAATTGTCCAATGCTTAAATTTATAAAGGGCAATAACTAAGAAAATAACTTTTGGTTTTATGTTTACCAGGTACATGTATCTTTAAAAGGAGACAAAATTTTGATTATAAAACAAAGACTCTACTACATAAATGAAACAAATACATAAATGAAACAAAAATGGTGTCCTAGGTATAGATCCCAGACGATCGTACTAGACTTTCGTCACAGATTTACCTGTATAAATATGAATGACACACCTGCTCCTATTGGTCAAATACATTCATTTCGTTCATATGTATAACGGTAAACCTGTGACGTAAGTATACTATGATTGCCTGGGATCTTTAACAGAACCTTAAAGATCTGAAGCACCAAAACAAATGAGCCGCCTCATGGGAAAACCAACAATCTGCATAGGCAAAAACAAAGACGCAGATCAGCTTCGCGGTAACCGCGAAGCTGATCAGCGTCTTTGTTTTTGCTACTCGGATAGTATAATTCTTCTTCTACTTAAATTCAAAATTTCAAGCTTCTAGCTCTTTTCAGTGCTAGTACAGCTCGGTTTGTGAAGTACCTAATCGGAAACCACATTGTTGACTTTCTCATAACGCGGCTCAGAAGTTTAACTTACCTTGATTTCAAATTTTAGATCTGGATCTTTGTAGGTTTTTAACCGCTGTATTATTCCCTCAACACAACCATTTTTGCTGAAATGAGATTTTAAGAATTTTAACATTATGAAAACTCAGGATGAACAGAAGTCATTAACATTGCAGGCAGGTTCTGTCTGGAGATCAAACTCGCAACCTTTTGGATGCACAGCAAATAACTAATCCACTAGACCACCAAGGCCAGTGTACAGCCCGGTTTAGACCAATAAACATGTTTGAATATTATGGTATATAGCCCCAGTGCAGGGGCAGATGAAGCCCTTGGGGGCATCCTTTTTCAGAATCAATATTCTGTCCATTTGCCCATTCCCTGCAAGTTTACCTTTTCAAATGACAGTTTTCCGCATTCAAATGCATAGGCAACCTATGATGACCTTGCCATAAAATAGGCCAAGGTCATGACAGGGTCATAATTTATAAATATGTTGTAGTACTCTAGACATCGATGCTTCATGCAAAGTTTCGTTCAAATTGATCCACCAGTTCTGGAGAAGATTTTTGAAGAGTTTTTACCGTGCACTGCCATCTTGGCCATGTGACAAGGATTTTTATCTATAAAATTAAATCCCCCTTCGTATAGATTTTTCATGTAAAATTCGGCTTTGATTGGCCTAGCGGATTCAAATAAGATCTTTGAAAATGGTGGACGTCAATGACGGATGGATGCCGGGTGCCTGCCTATCCTATAAGCTCGCCTGTAAGCCTGCGGCTCAGGTGAGCTAACAACACAGAAACAAATCTATATTTCTAAGGCCTTGGATACTGATATTTACAAAGGTTAATAGCCCATTAACATATAGATAATTTAAACCACCTGGGTAACAACCATTCTAATATCTGTTTTCTGATAATTTTCTTATTTTGCTACAATGATCTTTGCTATTTATTGTCTAAAATCTCCTAATGAATAGGAACAGAGCCTAAAACAAAAACAAAACAATAATGTACTGTAGAAGAAGTAAAACGGAACTGCTAACACTGGAACAAAGTTTGAAAGTACAGTGCATTTTTTGCTTGTTCTATTTGCTGCTTTATGTCCAACTGACAATGGTAAATGTTTGTGGTCCTCTTAATTTGGTGCCATTTATTTAACCAAATAGTACCTTAGTCAGGACAAACCTTCCAGTAATAAAGGTTTGATTCTTTCACACCTCTTGAGTTATGGGGCGCTTAAAGTGTGCTGCTTAAGTTAAGGACACCATCCCGAAGAGGTAGCAAGGTATCAAACTCAGAACCTCTTGCTCCAGAGTCAAGTACTATACCTAATCTAGGCCATCACAACCCAACTGAATGGCCTGTACGTACCTGCAAGCTGATTGTGCCTGGTACATATCGAACCCAGAACCCTTTGCTCCGGAGTCCAGGGCCCGAGGTTATAAAACTTTTTTCATGCTCAACTCAGCTGAGACTAAAATTTATCCTGCTCATAAATGTTAAAATGCCAACAATTGTTGGCATTTTAACATTTATGAGCAGGATAAATTACTACCGTAGTTTTTGAGTTTTGAACCTGAATTTTCCACAATTTTTGACTATTTCAACATTTATGAGCAGTTGAAATTTCATGCTCAGCTGAGCTGAGCTTGAAAAAAGTTTTATAACCTCAAGACCTGTACTCTACCTACAGGCTACTGTGCTTCCACTTATTCTGAAGGGTCCACATACGTACCTGCAAGCTGCTTGTGCCTGGGCATTGTTGTAGATGAGGTTACATAAACATTTCTGAGCTTCTATCGTCACTGAAATTACATACAAAAATACAAATGAGCCACAATGCCAGAAAACCAGTCTTCAGGGTTTCCGACCAGGTCTGACACAAATCAAGCTGTACAATTACAGAAACAGGCTATAGGCTTGAAAATTCGGATTAAGGAAGAAGAGGAATTGTACTATCCGAGTAGCGGAAACAAAGGCACTGATCAGCTTCGCAGTTACTGTTTGTTTTCCTATGCGGAGGCTCAAATAATAACTGTATCACATGTAACCACAACCCCCAAGGCTCGAAAGAGAGTGTGGAGCACTGCCAATGCTTAGCATTATTCATGCACAAATTTATAGAAGTGCAATTAAAACATAACAGACTGCCAGAGAAATTAAGCGGCATTTTACCGAATGAATGTCATCACAAAGAAGCGCTTTTAGCTAGGTTTTGCTAAAAGAAATGTTAACAAGTAGCCCAAGGGCAACTATTGCTCACCTGAGAGTCAACAAGTACAGTCACTGGACAAAGAGTGGTTTTTTTTTTTTATCAAAATTGAAGATGCTGGAGTGGCAACAACACTAAAAATTGATCCAATCAAAAATGAAGTTGTTAGAGTGGCCACAACATTTTCCCCATTATAACTCAATGGGAGCTATCTGTTGCCATGGAAACCAGAGTTCTAATCCGACCTGGCCCAAAACCTAATGCAACCTTTCCCCCTCCTCAATGATGTTTTAGATAAAATTTGATCACGATTGGCCTTGTTGTCTTAGAGATATTCAAGTTTGAAAAATTAATGTGAACGGACGCACACACGCACGCACGCACACACGCATGCACGCCGGCTCGACTACTATACTATAAGCTCACATGTGAGCCTTCGGCTCAGGTGAGCTAAAAAACCTCACTATTGCTCAAGCCTGGGGTGTGTAGTTATAGTTGACCAATACATAAGAAAGTTTGCCATTAAAGCGGTCTGATCTCAATGTCTGAGCGAGCAGTGTTGAATGTTTAATCAAATTCAACAAACAGACCAGATTTGCTGCACCACACAGGTTATCCACAAGCAACCAATGCGAATGAGTACAACAAATGCAGAGAACAATTAAGTCACCACTGAACAAAATGATGATCAATCATTCATGGCAAGTTATAATTATTCCCAAAAAGGCATCTACTCCATTTGGTCGTCTATTGAGACCTGCATCAGTTGTTCTCAGTCGCATTTGTTGTCCCTTGATAACCAGTATGATTTTGCTGAAACTGAGTAGACTGGTTTGTGTGAATTCATAACCAGTGTACTTTGCTGAAACTGAGTAGACTGGTTTGTGTAAATTCATAACCAGTGTGATTTTGCTGAAACTGAGTAGACTGGTTTGTGTGAATTCATAACCAGTGTGATTTTGCTGAAACTGAGTAGACTGGTTTGTGTGAATTTATAACCAGTGTGATTTTGCTGAAACTGAGTAGACTGGTTTGTGTGAATTCATAACCAGTGTGATTTTACTGAAACTGAGTAGACTGGTTTGTGTGAATTCTAGCTGGTTATCTTCAGATATTGTTCAATTGAGCTGGGTCATGAGAAAAACAGTCTTTGTGGGTTCCAACCAGGTCTGACATAAATTGGACTGTACAGCTACAGAAGAAAGCTAGAAGCTGCATATTTCGGATTTATAAAGAAGAGGAATTATCTGCACAGCTGATCTGTGTCTTTGTTTTTGAATAGACAAAAAATGTGGTTATTTCCAGACATTGTTCAATTATCAGTAGGTAACAGCTTGCAAATGCAACTTGAAAATCTAATCAACTGATGCCATGCAATAGATTATTTATTTTTCTGTAATATGATTAATATTATTTTTTCTTTATATCTGCTGCCAATCGAAGCATATATTAAGTGCATTATCTAGTCACAAATATGAGCCATATAATGAAGAAAACAACATTTTGCATATGCGAAAGCAAAAGACGCAGATCAGCTTCGCGGTTACCGAGAAGCTGATCAGCACCTTCGTTTTTGCTACACGTACAGTACAATTCCTCTACCTTCTTAATCCACAATTTCCAGCCTCTAGCCATCTTTTGTGCTTGTACAGCTTGGTTTGTGTCGGACCTGTCCGAAAACCACATTGTTGGTTTACTCATGAGGCGGCTCATATGCTTGAGCATGAGAAAACGTCAAATCTGGATTTTCAACAGTGTACATGAGGTGTCTGTTTGTTTAGGATCAACGCCTTTGTTTTCCCTACAAAGATAGTACATGACTGTATAATCCCTCTTCTGGTAAAATCCAAAATTTCAAGTATCTAGCCTTCTTCTGGACTGAACAGACCGATTTGTGTCAGACCTGGTCCGAAACACCTAAGACCAGCTTTCTTGTGACACAGCTCACTTACCATCAGGGTCTCCAAGCTGTATGGTGACCCCCACCCCACTAGCACCTTCTTTGGCGTAATGTTCGAGTCCCGCCATTCTCATGACGTGAGCCAGACCGTTATCCGTGATCATCGAGCCCAGCCGGTGTTTCTCCCTGCTGAACAGCCTGAGTGTCTCCAGACACAGGCAGTGGCATTGTGAAGATAGCCGCTCACACAGACGGGAGAACAGACACTCCACAGCTTTCTGGAAAGAGAACAAAAATGGTTCCATTTAGCACCAAATACATGTACCACAATGCTTCATAGCACCAAATACATGTACCACAATGCTTCATAGCACCAAATACATGTACCACAATGCTTCATAGCACCAAATACATGTACCACAATGCTTCATAGCACCAAATACATGCACCACAACGCTTCATAGCACCAAATACAATGTACCACAATGCTTCATAGCACCAAATACATGTACCACAATGCCTCATAGCATCAAATACATGTACCACAATGCTTCATAGCACCAAATACAATGTACCACAATGCTTCATAGCACCAAATACATGTAGCACAATGCTTCATAGCACCAAATACATATACCACAATGCTTCATAGCACCAAATACATATACCACAATGGCAGACTTTTAAAAGATCCACATAAAATTGGCCATCTTTTCTGGATCTACATTCAATTTTTGTTTATCTTGTAGTGTTTGGAAATTCTATCATAATACAGCTTGTTTGAAAATTAAGCAGACACAATATTTAGTCTGATTTCTTTGCACTTTAAAAGTTCAATGCTTCTGGAAAACCTAGAGAGCTCAGATTTCTAGAGAACAGAGAACAGTTCATGTTCACCTGATGTCTGGTCCCAAGATTATAAAAAAATTTTCATGCTCAACTCAGCTGAGCATAAAATTTAAACTGCTCATACTTAAAATATCAAACTGAAAGTAACCCAAATATATTGAAATAGAGGGTTAAGAATGCCAAAGCCTGTAATTTATCCTGCTTATAAATGTTAAAATGCCAACAACAGTACTGTTGGCATTTTAACATTTATGAGCAGGATAAATTTTAGTCTCAGCTGAGTTGAGCATGAAAAATGTTTTATAACCTTGGGCTCTGGTGAATATAGTCATAAAAACTGTGTGTGTGTGTGTTGGGGGGGGGGTGTTTGTTTTACATCCCACTCAACAAATAAGCCGCCTCATGGGAAAACCAACAATCTGCATAAGCGAAAACAAAGACGCAGATCAGCTTCGCGGTAACCGCGAAGCTGATCAGCGCCTTTGTTTTCGCTACTCGGATAGTACAATTCCTCCTCTACTTAACTCCAAAATTTCAAGCTTCTAGCCTGCTTCTGTAGCTTTACAGGCCGGTTTGTGTCAGACCTGTTTGGAAACCACATTGTTGGTTTTCCCACGAGGCGGCTCAAATAAGGCAATCAGTTTAAAGCTTCATCTGAAAGACTGGAGAAGCCTAGGCTCAAACTTACAAACTTTAGTATAGAAGGCAAGAGGCTTAACCACTACACCTTCTATATTCATAACTCTTGTATATAACTCCAGGGCCCAGGTTATAGAACTTTTTTCATGCTCAGCTCAGCTGAGACTAAAATTTATTCTGTTCAAAAATTGTTGGCACTTTATCATTGAGCAGGATAAGTTGCAGGCTTTGGCATTCTTAACATGAAATTTCAACCAATTTTGTTTATTTCAGTAATTATGAGCAGTTTTATTTCATGCTCAGCTGAGCTGCACTTGAAAAAAGTTTTATAACCTCGGGCTCATGGGGCAGACCTTGGGGGTCAAATCTTTTTTATAAACTTTTTTTATAAACTTTATCCATTTGCTCATTTTCCTTAAATGGCTACAACTCCAGTCCTAAAGAGTACAACCACATTATAACGCACTTCACTATAGTGCGGTTTACAATATAACATGGCCACGTCATGACTCCCAAAATGATAATTTTGCTATATGTCTATTATAAATAATCTCATTATAACACGGTTTCACTCACAACACAGTCTGTTTCCATGGACCCAAAAGATTGCGTTATTATTCAAGAGGTTGGCCTGTACCATATAAATGGCAAAAATAGGTTAGGGTCATCCAAAGATCGTCATTTATGTACACTTGGAAGTGATTGACCTGTGAGCTAGCTCACATTGCTGCAAGCCAAGTTGTATACAACAAACACAATCAAGCTCAATTTCACAGCCAATAGGTTGGAAACAAACCTTTCTGAGGCGTCATAGAGTTATCAATTCTCATCAAATCACAAAACATTTTATGACAAAATTGGTTCTGATATCTAATCTCATAAAAACACCAGCATCATGAGCATGATTGGATTTAAGCCATGACACGAGTAAACCTTACTTCATAGGCAAAATCAAAGATGCAGATCAGCTGTGCAGTAACTGCACAGCTGATCAGCATCTTTGATTTTGCTACATAGATGATTCAACTTTCACCTCTTGTGGCTGCATAGTCTAGGATGTGGGAACTAGTCGTAAACCCCAGAAAGACCGGTTTTCTCATGAAATAGTAATTGTTTTTTGTTCGTTTGTTTTTTCAGCCTCTTAAATCTCTACTGAGAATTACTGTTGCTTTAAATCATTCCACTAATCATGATTCCACTTCAGGGAAGGTTGTTTTTGAAAAATTGATTTTAAAAGTACAACCTCTTTATAAAACTATTTTAGGGGATGAAACCCCTTCCAATCTGTGTTACATCAAGAGTAAAATACTGTTTTTCCTTTGAAGTTTTTGTAACATCAATATCAAAAGAGGCGGACCCACATATTAATACTACGCAAAGATGCAGGATGAAAACCGTACAATAACTTCCTAATATTAAGTTATAGTACAGATCTGCCAATTTATGTTATGTCATACTACAAGTTAGTTAAAGACCTCATAGAAACCAGAGGACCAATGGTCCTGTAAACGCTCACCTGAGTCTGCTGCATATACCAATAAACATGTTTGAATATTATGGTATTTAACCCCAGTGCAGGGGCAGATGAAGCCCTTGGGCGGTTTTCTTTTTTTAGAATAATCAATATTCTGTCCATTTGCCAATTTCTTGCTGGCTTTTCCCTTCAAATGGCATTTTAACAGTTTTTCCCCTTCAAATGCATGGGCAACCCATGTTGACGGTCAAGGTCATCACAGGGTCATGATTTATATACACATTGTAGTACTTTAGCCATGGATGCTTCTTGCCAAGTTTCATTGAAATCAATCTATTGGTTTCAGAGAAGATATTTGAAGGGTTTTTACCATATATGGGCATGGCGGCCATCTTGGTCATGTGACCTAGATTATTAAAATATACATTGGTTCCCCCATCCTATAGATGCCTCACATAAAATTTGGCTTCAATTGGCAAAGTGGTTTCAAAGGAGAAGATGTTTGAATATTATGGTAATATACATGTATATTGCCCCGGGGTGTGGGCATATGAGCCCTTAGGTCCAATTTTTTTTTCAGAATCATTAATATTAGTCCTACTACCCATTTCCTGCAAGATTTTCACCTCAAATGACTTTTTAAAAGTTTTCCCCATTCCAATGCATTGGCGACCTATGTTGACCTTGTCGTAAAATAGGTCAAGGTCACCACAGGGTCATGATTTATATATACATTGTAGTACTTCAGCCATTGATGCTTCATGCCAAGTTTCTTTGAAATCGGTCCACCAGATTCGGAGAAGAAGATTTTTGAAGGGTTTTTACCATATATGGGCATGGCAGCCATCTTGGTCATGTGAACTAGATAATTTATATATACATTAATTCCCCCATTCCATAGATGCTTCACATAAAATTTGGCTTTGATTCGCCAAGCGGTTTCAGAGGAGAAGAAAGTTTGAATATTATGGTAATATACATGTATATTGCCCCAGGGTGGGGGCAGATGAGCCCCTGGGGTCCAAGTTTTTTTCAAAATCGTTAATATTCAGTCCTACTGCCCATTTCCTGCAAGACTTTCACTTTAAATGACATTTTAAAAGTTTTCCCTATTCAAATGCATTGGCGACCTATGTTGACCTTGCCTTAAAAAAAGGTCAAGGTCATCACAGGGTCATGATTTATATACACATTGTAGTACTTGAGCCATCGATGCTTCATGCCAAGTTTCTTTGAAATCGATCCACCGGTTCTGGAGAAGAAGATTTTTGAAGGGTTTATACCATATATGGTCATTGTGGCCATCTTGGTCATGTGACCTGGATTATTTACATTGATTACCCCTTCCTATTGATGCTTCACATAAAATTTGGCTTTGATTGGCCAAGTGGTTTCAGAGGAGATGATGTTTGAATATTATGGTAATATACATGTATATTGCCCCGGGGTGGGAGCATATGAGCCCCTGAGGTCCAATTGTTTTCAAAATCATTAATATTCAGTCTTACTGCCCATTTCCTGCAAGACTTTCACTTTAAATGACTTTAAATGACATTTTAAAAGTTTACCCCATTCAAATGCATTGGCGACATATGTTGACCTTGCCGTAAAATAGGTCAAGGTCATCACAGGGTCATGATTTATATATACATTGTAGTGCTTGAGCCATCAATGCTTCATGCCAAGTTTCGTTGAAATCAGTCCACTGGTTCTGGAGAAGAAGATTTTTGAAGGGTTTTTACCATATATGGGCATGGCGGCCATCTTGGTCATGTGACCTAGATTTTTTATATACACATTGGTTCCCCCTTCCTATAGATGCTTCATATAAAATTTGGCTTTAGCTGGCCAAGCGGTTTCAGAGAAGAAGATCTTTGAAATTGTGGACGGACGGACGGACGGACGGACGGACGGACAACGGACGACGGACGGACGCCGGATCATGGCCATCCTATAAGCTCACCTTGTGAGCCTAACGGCTCAGGTGAGCTAAAAATAGGCAAAAAACAGCTCGTCTTTGACTCGCTTTATTTTACTTATTTTTTCTACTCTGCACTTGAACTCTAACATAATTTAAAATAACCATTTAGGGTCCAGCAATCATCCATGTTATGGTCCATGAGCCAATACCGTAAATTTTGGGGGTCGGTACCATCTGGCCTGAACAAATCCCCTTATGATTTTCATGTAGGACTATGTTTGTAGACTTGTAAAAAATCGGGGGGACTTGCATTGCTGGTAGCTTTGATGGTGAAACGACACGTTATTTACGATACCCCATAATATAAAAAAACGTCATTTTAACACAATAAACGGTAGGGAATAGTCTTCTAGCTATCCATATCCCCCTTTCCTCCCCAAGGAAAATTTCTACACTATTATTCTCTAAAAGTACATTGAAAAAGCTATCAAATCCTGTTTTCTGCCATCTGAAAGTCGAGGCGTTTGCGTTTTACGATATGTTTTATTAAATTACTCTAAGTATTCAATTTTTGCGTCAATAATGAGGGTACACATAGAAAATTGAAAATATCTCAATTGTTTTTTTATCCTAGACCATTGAACTTGGTCTCATTTTAAAGCTTAGACATATCCCTTTTATCCTATGATAAGTAATGAAAATTATCTCACTTGCATATTCATGAATTTTTATTAAAACATGAAAATGAAAAAAAAAAAAAAAATGAAAAATCAATTTTCCCATAAAAACTAATTTCAGGCCTAAACTATCATTGTGGCTCCTTGTTATTGTATCAGTTATTCTATTTGACAAATTTGTGATGCCATGGGCATAAATAAAAATCATATCATTTGCATTTTCATGAATATTAATGAAAATGACGAAAATCAGGATTTACAAAGGGAAAACAATTATATTGCCATTTGAAGGGTTTGGTTTGGGTCATAGGATGTAATTTGAACCCTTAGAAAAAATGCTCAAGGGTGCCAGTTTTGTCAGAGGATCACTTTAATGCCCATTTGTGTCACCTAAAATCACAGAGTGTTCAACACCACCCCTAATAAGCGCAGATAGTAAGGTGGTACACCTATATTACCACATGTATCTTGGCTACTGATAGACCTAGAAAGCAGAAATAGGTATCAAATGATTGCTTTTGCAATGCTATATAACTATGTAATAAAATATAATTATCAAACGGACTTCCTGGTGTTCGAATATTAATGAAAACTTTATGTATTAGACTAAAATTACAGAAAATGGAGAATACCAGCACAGTTGTTTATATCTCAGCAACCAAAAGCTCTAAAGAGCTTGAATTGGTATCAAATGATTGCTATGACAATGCTCTATAAACATGTAACAAGATATATAAACAAGCTGGCTATCTTAATGCTCAAATATTAAAAAGAACTTCAGATATTAGAGAAAAATAACAGATAAACGAAGGGTAAAAATCAAAGAAATTCTGATATCTCAGCAACCAAAAACTCTAAAGACTTGAAATTTGTATTAAATTATTGTTATGATAACGTTCTATATTAATGTGAAAAAATACAGAATGATTTTGACCTTCTTTGTGTTCAAATATTGATGAGAACTTTCAATTTTAGAGACAAATCATAGACCAATGTAGGGGGTATACCTACAGAAACGTTTATAGCTCAGCAGCCAAAAGCCATAGAGAGCTGAAGTTTGTAACAAATGATTGCTATGATAACATTCTAAAACGACATAATAAGAAACATTTATAGTCAGACTTTTGTGCTGTTTAAATATTGGGGAAACTTTAAATATTAGAGAAAAATCACAGAAAATGGAGGGGGTATACCTACGGAAACGTGTATTTCTCAGGAACCAAAAGTCATAAAGAACAGAAACTGGTATCAAATGATTGCTATAACAATATTTTATAATTATACAATTAGATATATCAATAAGCTGACTCTCTTGTAGCGCAAATACTTAAGAGAACTTCAGATATAGGAGAAAAATCACTAGCAAACGAAGGGGGTATACAAATAAAACTGCTGATATCTCAGTGACCAAAAGCTCTAGAGAGCTAAACGTAGAATCAAGTAATTGTTAGAATTATGTTCTATAATCATAAGATAAGAAACATAAATAATTTGACTTTCTCATTGTTGGAATATAGATGAGAACTTTAAATATAAGATAAAAAATCCCAGAAAAATATAGGGGGTATACCAACGGAAACGTATATATCTCAGCAACCAAAAGTTCTAGACAGCTGAAATTGGTATCAAATAATTGCTATGACAATATTCTATAACCATGTAAAATGTATATAAATAAAATGGCCTTATTGTTTCTCGAGTATTTAAGAAAACTTAAGCTATAGAAGAAAAACATTTGCAAACGAAGGGGGTATACCAATAAAACTGCTGATATATCAGTGACCAAAAGCTCTATAGAGCTAAAATTGGTATCAAATGATTGCAAGAATAATGTTCTATAATCATAAGATAAGAAACATAAATAATTTGACTTTCTCGTTGTTGGAATATAGATGAAAACTTTAAATATTAAATAAAAATCTCAGAAAAATATAGGGGGTATACCAACGGAAACATATATTTCTCAACAACCAAAAGTCCTAGACAGCTGAAATTGGTATCAAATGATTGCTATGACAATATTCTATAACTATGTAAAGGGTATATAGACAAAATATATTTTTTGTTTCTCGAATATTTAAGAAAACTTAAGCTATAGGCGAAAAAACATTGGCAAACGAAGGGGGTATACCAAGAATACTGCTAGTATATCAGTAACCAAAAGATCTAGAGAGCTTAAATTGGTATCAAATGATTGCTAGAATAACTTTCCTTAATCATGTGATAAAAACATAAATAATTTGACTTTGTCATTGATGAAATAGCGATGAGAACTTTAAATATTAGATAAAAAATCTCAGAAAATATAGGGGTATACCAACGGAAACGTATATATCTCAATAACCAAAAGTTCTAGAGACTGAAAATGCTCTAATATGATTGCTTTGACAATATTCTATAACCATGTAACAAGTATATAAACAACTGACTTTCTTGTTGCTCAAATATTTCAAAGAACTTAAGATATAAGAGAAAAATCACTTGCAAACGAAGGGGGTATACCAATAAAACTGCTAATATCTCATCGACAAAAAGCCCTAGAAAGCCGAAATTGGTATCAAATAATTGCTAAAAAAATGTTTTAAAACCACTTGGTAAGTCACTTAAACAATCTTACTTACTTTTTTGAATATTGATAAAAACTTTAAATATTAGAGAAAAATCACAGAAAAATGGAGGGGGTATACCACCAAAAAACTTAATACGTCAGCAACCAAAAAATACAGAGAGCTTAAATTGGTATCAAATGATTGCTATGGTAATGTTCTATAATCATAAGATAAGATTTATGAAAAATTAGACTTTCTTAGTGTTTGAATATTGATGAAAACTTAAAATATTAGATAAAAAAATCACAGAAAAATATAGGGCGTAAACCAAAGGAAACATATATATCTCAACAACCAAAAGTCCTAGAGAGCTGATATTGGTATCAAATAATTGATATGACAACATTCTATGACCATGTAAAAGGTATACATCTGACCTTTTGCTGCTCAAATATTTGAGAAAACTTAAGATATAGGAGAAAAATCACTGGCAAAGAAGGGGGTATATCAATAAAACTGCTGATATCTCAGTTACCAAAGGCTCTACAGAGCTGAAATTGCTATACAATGATTGCTATGACAATATTCTATAACCATGCAACAAGTATATAAACAAGCTGACTTTCTTGTTTCTCAAATATTTAAAAGAACTTAAGATATAAGAGAAAAATCACTTGCAAACGAAGGGGGTATACCAATAAAACAGCTATTATCTCAGTGACGAACAGCTCTAGAAAGCTAAAATTGAAATCAAATAATTGCTAAGATAATGTTCTAAAATCACGTGGTAAAACACACAAACAACCTGACTTACTTTTTTCGAATATTGATAAAAACTATAAATATTAGAGAAAAATCACAGAAAAAAAGTGGAGGGGATATACCCCCAAAAATCTTTATAACTCGGCAACCAAAAGTTATAGAGAGCCGAAATTGGTATCAAATTATTGCTATGGTATTGGTCTATAATCATAGGATAATTGTGTTGAAAAACTAGGCTTTCTTAGTGTTGAATATTGATGAGAACTTAAAATATTAGATAAAAATGGCAGAAAAATAGAGGGGGTATACCAACAGAAACGTTTATATCTCAGCAGCCAAAAGTTCTAGAGAGCTAAAATTGGTATCAAATGATTGATATGACAATAATTGATAGCCATGTCATATAATAAGACATATGAACAAGCTGACTAACTTGTTCCAAAAATTGAAGAAAACTTAAGATATAAGAGAAAAACACAGACAAATGAAGGGGGTATACTAGAATAAACTCGAAGATTTCAACCATAAAGCTACCACCCAGAAAGGTCCCCCCGATTTTATCTAATTCTATACATGCCAAAATTGTCAAAAAGTGCGGGGGGATCTGTTCAGGTCAGGTGGTACCGACATCTTAAATAGCTCATGGACCATTACATCCAAAACTGTTACCATGCTGTAGCAAACCATGTTGTATGGAGGATGGCATGTATCTAAATATTTTATATTTTGTTGGAAAACTCCCTTGACTAAAAAAAAAACAAAAAAACAAGAGGACCAATGGTCCTGTAAACGCTCACCTGAGATCTGCTGTATATACGAATGATATAGATAGGGGCAGATGAAGCCCTTGGGCCATTTTTTTTTTCAGAATAATCAATATACTGTCCATACAAGTTTTTCCCTTCAAATGACATTTTAACAGTTTACCCATTCAAATACATAGGCAACCCATGTTGACCTTGCCTTAAAATAGGTCAAGGTCATCACAGGGTCATGATTTATACATACATTGTAGTACTTGAGTCATCGATGCTTCATGCCAAGTTTCTTCGAAATCGGTCCACCGGTTCCGGAGAACAAGATTTTTGAAGGGTTTATACCATATATGGGCATAGCGGCCATCTTGGTCATGTGACCTGGATTATTTATATACACATTGATTCCCCCATTCTATAGATGCTTCATATGAAATTTGGCTTTGATTGGCCAAGCGGTTTCAGAGGAAAGGATGTTTGAATATTATGGTAATATACATGCATAATGCCCCAGGGCTGGGGCAAATGAGTCCCTGGGGTCCAATTTTTTTCAGTATCATTAATATTCAGTCCTACTACCCATTTCCTGCAAGACTTTCACTTAAAATGACATTTTAAAAGTTTTCCCCATTCAAATGCATTGGCGACCTATGTTGACCTTGCCGTAAAATATGTCAAGGTCATCCAAAGGTCATAATTTATAAACACATTGTAGTACTCTAGTCCCCGATGCTTCATGCCAGGTTTCGTTGAAATCGTTGCCAGGTTTCGTTGAAATCGATCCAGTGGTTCCGGAGAAGAAGAATTTTGAAGGGTTTTTACCATATAAGGGCATGGTGGCCATCTCTTGGTCATGTGACCTGGATTATTAAGAAACAAATTGGTTCCCCCTTCCTATAGATGCTTCATATAAAATTTGGCTTTGATTGGCCAAGTGGTTTCAGAGAAGAAGATCTTTGAATATTATGGTAATATACATGTATATTGCCCCAGGGTGGGGGCAGACCAACCCCTAGGGTCCAAATTTTTTTCAGAATTACCTACCTTCAGTCCATTTGCCCATTTCCTGCAAGATTTGCCTTTCAAATGACATTTTAACAATTTTTCCCATTCAAATGCATGGGCGACCTATGTTGACCTTGCCGTAAAATAGGTCAGGGTCATCCAAAGGTCATAATTTATAAACACATTGTAGTACTCTAGTCCCTGATGCTTCATGCCAAGTTTCGTTGAAATCGGTCCAGTGGTTCCTGAGAAGAAGAATTTTGAAGGGTTTTTAACATATAAGGGCATGGTGGCCATCTTGGTCATGTGACCTGGATTATTAATAAACAAATTGGTTCACCCTTCCTATAGATGCTTCATATAAAATTTGGCTTTGATTGGCCAAGTGGTTTCAGAGAAGAAGATCTTTGAATATTTTTGTAATATACATGTATATTGCCCCAGGGTGGGGGCAGACCAACCCCTAAGGTCCAAATTTTTTTCAGAATAACCTACCTTCAGTCCATTTGCCCATTTCCTGCAAGATTTGCCTTTCAAATGACATTTTAACAATTTTTCCCATTCAAATGCATGGGCGACCTATGTTGACCTTGCCATAAAATAGGTCAAGGTCATCCAAAGGTCATAATTTATAAACACATTGTAGTACTCTAGTCCCCGATGCTTCATGCCAAGTTTCATTGAAATCGGTCCAGTGGTTCCTGAGAAGAAGAATTTTGAAGGGTTTTTACCATATATGGGCATGGCGGCCATCTTGGTCATGTGACCTGGATTATTTATAAACACATTGATTCCCCCTTCCTATAGATGCTTCATATAAAATTTGGCTTTGATTGGCCAAGTGGTTTTAGAGAAGAAGATCTTTGAATATTTTTGTAATATACATGTATATTGCCCCAGGGTGGGGCAGACCCACCCCTAGGGTCCAATTTTTTTCAGAATTACCTATCTTCAGTCCATTTGCCCATTTCCTGCAAGATTTGCCTTTCAAATGACATTTTAACAATTTTTCCCAGTCAAATGCATGGGCGACCTATGTTGACCTTGCCATAAAATAGGTCAAGGTCATCCAAAGGTCATAATTTATAAACACATTGTAGTACTCTAGTCCCCGATGCTTCATGCCAAGTTTCGTTGAAATCGGTCCAGTGGTTCCGGAGAAGAAGAATTTTGAAGGGTTTTTACCATATATGGGCATGGCAGCCATCTTGGTCATGTGACCTGGATTATTTATATACACATTGATTCCCCCTTCCTATAGATGCTTCATATAAAATTTGGCTTTGATTGGCCACCTTTGAATATTTTTGTAATATACATGTATATTGCCCCGGGGTGGGGGCAGACCAACCCTGGGGTCCAAATTTTTTTTTTCAGAATTACCTACCTTCAGTCCATTTGCCCATTTCCTGCAAGATTTGCCTTTCAAATGACATTTTAACAATTTTCCCCATTCAAATGCATGGGCGACCTATGTTGACCTTGCCATAAAATAGGTCAAGGTCATCCAAAGGTCATAATTTATAAACACATTGTAGTACTCTAGTCCCCGATGCTTCATGCCAAGTTTCGTTGAAATCGGTCCACCGGTTCCAGAGGAGAAGATTTTTGAAGGGTATTTACCTGTGACCATATATGGGCATGGCGGCCATCTTGGTCTTGTGACCTGGATTATTTATAAACACATTGATTCCCCCTTCCCATAGATGCTTCATATAAAATTTGGCTTTAATTGGCCAAGCGGTTTCAGAGAAGAAGATCTTTGAAAATGGTGGACGACGACGGACGACAACGGGAGACGGACGCCGGATCATGGCCATCCTATAAGCTCACCTTGTGAGCCTAACGGCTCAGGTGAGCTAAAAAGAAATTTATTTCAATTTTCCGTCCCTTCGAAGCTTATTTCTTACATACATGTATGAGACGAGCCAACTAGTGAGTAGGACCTGACACATCTGCAAGCAGAACTTGCACTTTCCCCCCGCATTTGCCACAGATGGGGTCAATCCACACTTTCAAAATTGTGGGATGGTTACTCAGTCCATAAAAATAAAGGTGTTTCAGGCTGAGCCATGTCATGAGAAAAACAGATGTTTGCCTATGAGAAAACAAAGGCGCAGATCAGCTGTGCAGTAACTGCACAGCTGATCAGCGCCTTTGTTTTCGCTACACGGACAGTACAATTCCTCCTCTACCTATAACCAAATTGTCAAGATTCTAGCTTTCTTCTTTGACTACACAGACCGATCTACATCGGACCTAGTCGGAAACCCGAAGACCGTTTTCTCGCGTCACGCCTCAGGCTTATGACTGGCCTTACAAAGACAGATGATTTGTAAATGTCCCCCCTGCTGGCATTTTCAGGAAGAGAGGTTGACATTAAGAACAAGTCCATCAACCTAATTAACTTTGTTCTGGAAATGCTGAAATGGACAACCCATATACAGTTGTATATGACTTATTAAAAGCTATTCCTTTTTGTACATGTCTAAAATCACACTGTATTAGCGGCAATCGCGAATAACCAATTTGATTAACAAAATGAGTTCTAAATTGCCAAAATCATGATGATGTAGAACGTAAACTGAACATTCCCAATTGCCAACACATGCTTTCTGGCAATCTAAAAAGTCTTTTTTGGCAGTCAGGAACGCAATTTTGTATAAAATCACTCGTTCTGCATTCCCGCTAATACAGTGTGAAAATGACCAAAAGAGAATCACCTTTATGATTGTGTAGCTCTCACCACAATAGGCAACCATGTTTCCTTATTCTTTTTCTTTCTGAGCAAGAAAACATTTGAGCTGCATCATGAGAAAACCAATGTTTTGCATTTGCAATAAGAGCTGTCTGACTTGTGCTTTGCCACTACATCTGTTAAAATCTATGACCCATGACCTTGACCTCAAGGTCACTCAGGTGGGTCATGATGGTACAACATAAAACTTCAGACCAATGCAAAGTATCAACTTGATCAATCTACGTGTTCAAGAGATATAGACTTATAAAAACATTAACCAAAACTTAAACACAAAACTTCCAAGTCTGTGACCCTGACCTCAAGGTGATCCAGGTGAGTTGTGATGTACAGCATAAAACCTGAGACCAATATCTATCAACATGCAAGTATCAACTTTATCCATCAACATGTTCAAGAGATTAAGACTTTAACCAAAAAAATTAACACAAAATTTCTAAGTCTGTGACCTTGACCTCAAGGTCACCCAGGGTAGGTCATGATGGTACTGCATAAAACTTCAGACCAATATCTACCAACATGCAAAGTATCAACTCAATCCATAAATATGGTCAAGAGATATAGACTGACAAAAACTTTAACCAAAAACTTATTAAAACACAAAATTTCTAAGTCTGTGACCTTGACCTCAAGGTCACCGAGAGTGGGTCATGATGGTACTGCATAAAACTTCAGACCAATATCTAGCAACATGCAAAGTATCAACTCAATCCATCAATATGGTCAAGAGATACAGACTTACAAAAACTTTAACCAAAAACATAAACACAAAATTTCTAAGTCCGTGACCTTGACCTCAAGGTCACCCAGGGTGGGTAATGATGGTACTGCGTAAAACTTCAGACCAATATCTCACAACATGCAAAGTATCAACTCAATCCATAAATATGGTCAAGAGATATAGACTTACAAAAACTTAAACCAAAAACTTATTAAAACACAAAATTTCTAAGTCCGTGACCTTGACCTCAAGGTCACCCAGGATGGGTCATGATGGTACTGCGTAAAACTTCAGACCAATATCTAGCAACATGCAAAGTATCAACTCAATCCATAAATATGGTCAAGAGATATAGACTTACAAAAACTTTAACAAAAAACTTATTAAAACACAAAATTTCTAAGTCCATGACCTTGACCTCAAGGTCACCCAGGGTGGGTCATGATGGTACTGCGTAAAACTTCAGACCAATATCTAGCAACATGCAAAGTATCAACTCAATCCATCAATATGGTCAAGAGATATAGACTTACAAAAACTTTAACCAAAAACTTATTACAAGAACTCCGCGGAGGTCGATATCGCACCTGCATCGGGCAAAGTCAATAGACCGTGAAATATAGTTCAAGGGCACCTGGTCAAGGTGCGTTCTTGAAGGGCATGTCAAGGACAATTACTATGCAAGGTTTCAGTTCTACGCAGCTATCTCTGATGTCGAGAAAACCAAACTTCGACGTAAAACTTTTCAAAGTCAGTGGACCATGAAATATAGGTCAAGGGCACCGGGTTAAGGTGCGTGCTTGAAGGGTATGTCAAGGACAATTACTATGCAAGGTTTCAGACTTGCAGCTATCTCTGATGTCGAGAAAACCAAACTTCGACGTAAAAATTATCAAAGTCAGAGGACCGTGAAATATAGGTCAAGGGCACCGGGTTAAGGTGCGTGCTTGAAGGGAATGTCAAGGACAATTACTATGCAAGGTTTCAGACTCGCAGCTATCTCTGATGTTGAGAAAACCAAACTTCGACGTAAAAATTTTCAAAATCAGTGGACCGTGAAATATAGGTCAAGGGCACTGGGTTATGGTGCGTGCTTGAAGGGTATGTCAAGGACAATTACTATGCAAGGTTTCAGACTCGCAGCTATCTCTGATGGCGAGAAAACCAAACTTCGACGTAAATGTTGACAAAACTTCGACGTAAAAATTTTCAAAGTCAGTGGACCGTGAAATATAGGTCAAGGGCACCAGGTTAAGGTGCGTGCTTGAACGGTATGTCAGGGACAATTACTATGCAAGGTTTCAGACTCGCAGCTATCTCTGATGTCGAGAAAACTAAACTTCGAAGTAAATGTTGACGGACGAACGCACGAACGAACGAACGGACGAACAAACGGACGGACGGAAATTTGAACTCCTATATCGCACCCTGCTATAAGCAGGTGCGATAAAAACACAAAATTTCTAAGTCGGTGACCTTGACTTCAAGGTCACCCAGGGTGGGTCATGATGGTAGTGCGTAAAACTTCAGACCAATATCTAGCAACATGCAAAGTATGAACTTGATCCATCAACATGGTCAAGAGATATAGACTTATAAAAAACTTTAACCGAAAGTGTGACGCAGACGTAAACGTACACGTACACGTAAACGACCGAGGTGACTACAATAGCTCTATGCACTTCGTGCAGGCGAGCTAAAAACAAAGGCGCAGATCAGCTTTGCAGTTACCGCAAAGCTGATCAGCGCCTTTGTTTTTGCCACACTGATAGTACAATTCCTCTACTTTCTAAATACAAAATTTCCAGCCTCTAGCCATTCTCTGTGCTTAGTTGTACAGCTCAGTTTGTGTCGGACCTGTTGGGGACCAAATTGTTGGTTTTCTCTTGTCCCGGGACTCCCGGCTCATTTCTTCTGTGTCAGAAGACAGTTTAGAACTGGAATCACTGATGACAGGTCATATTTATTCTATTATAGAGTTGCCCTAATACATCAGCAGCAACTACCCTAGGTGATCAATAATCAAAAAGTCAAACAAAGTTTTCTGTTCCTTAACATGATGGAGCCTTAAGGAAACAGAAAATGTTCAGGCAACTGAACAAGGTTTTTCCCTTTTAAGTGCATAATATATCAAACTCGATCTTCTTCTGTGACAATTGATATGTCTGTACAGAGGATTAACGTCCAAGTTTTGTAGTCAATTTTTAGCTCACCTGAACCAAAGCTCATCACAGGGAAGCTTATAGTATGGTGCTCGAGCCGGCATCCATGCGTGTATGCGTCCGTCCGTCCATGCATCCACATTTTTAAAGATCTTCTCTGAAACTGCTTGGCCAATCAAAGCTAAATTTTGTATGAAGCATCAATACAAAGGGGGAATCAATGAGTATATTTAACATGTCTCAAAAAATAAAGCCACAAAACAGCCACATGATAGGATAATGTCGTAATGCACCAGTCATTTGTATCCCCGGCTTCCCCGGGGCTGCAGAATAGCGGGGCTTTTAACTTTTCATTTTTAAAGCCCGGCTAAAACCCCTGCACTGCCGGGAAAGATTTGTGGTAACTGAAACATTCAATTTGTGCATGAGAATGTTAAGATGCATTTTCAAATTAAATAAATACCATAAAAGCAATTAAATGTTAAAAATACCATTAATATCTAATTTGAATTAATGTGATCGTGCATTGGCGGGAAATCATAACCCAGGCAAATCCCCGGCACTGCCGGGACGCATCAGAGGTTAAAGCCTGGCACTTAAGCCCTGCTATGTCCCCGCTATCCCCGGCCCTGGGGGAGCCGGGGATACAAATGACTGGTGCATACTTGGTAACAAGCAACACAGCAGTTACCTTGAAAGGTGGAAGGGTATTCCATTTGTAACCCCCTAAGCCGGGACAACATCAGATACATCCAAGGTTCGCATGTATAACTCATAAACAATTAACTCATAAACAATCATTGAGGAAAGGGTCTGCTCAAGTCTCTGTATTCTTGCCGAAACAAAATGCCTGATTGCATACATCATTGGGGTTGAAACCTCTATCTCTGAATCTGAAGCCAGGTGCTATATCCCTAAGCACCCTCCACACACCCCCACACTTTAACACTTTAACCAGTAAAGCCACAATATCAATTTTTGTGGCTAGAAATACCTACCACATAATCTAATAAAAGAAAAACTTCTAGATTTGATAGAGTGGATCTTCAAAAGGGCATTAAAAAACCATGGTTCACTTTATTTGGCATGTAAATGTAATGACAGAAAGGCTTTTTTCACTTCCTCTGACCAAATGGTCATGTCAGAATGTGTGCGATGCCTTGTCCTATCTCCTTGATAATATTTATATTAGATTTGGGACCAAGTTATACAGACAAATTGTTGGAGTTCCGATGGGTACAAATTGCGCACCTCTCGTAGCTGATTTATTTTTATACTGCTACGAAAGAGATTTCATGGATTCTCTTAACCATGATAATCAAGCTGATGTTATCGAGGCTTTCAATTCCACATCTAGGTACCTCGATGACCTTTTGAACATTGACAACCCTTATTTTGAAGGTATGGTCGATCAAATTTATCCACCTGAACTACAGTTGAACAAAGCCAATATCTCAGATACCGAAGCCCCCCTTTTTAGATCTACATCTTTCTGTTGCAAATGGATTTGTTTCTTCTAAAATTTATGATAAGCGCGATGACTTTGATTTTGATATAGTAAATTTTCCTTTTTTGGATGGTGATGTTCCTCGTCGTGCTTCTTATGGTGTATACATTTCGCAACTTATTAGGTTTGCTAGAGTCTGCAATCATGTTACAGACTTCAACGCTCGAAATAAATGTTTAACGGCAAAACTTCTCCAACAGGGCTATCGGTATCATAAACTTCGAAAAACCTTTTCTAAATTTTATCGTAGACACTATGAATTGATTTCCAAATATACGGTAAATGACCAATTAGTCCGAACAATATAATAAATATTGAAATTGGTGTTCGAATTATTAGAAATTATGATCTATGAAAAAATCCAGTGTTCGAATTAATAAAATGCCAAGCAAACAGACAAAAACTTTCTGGCGTCAAGATCAGTCTTACTCTAGTGCCAAATTCATACAGGCTGCTCCAAATTAGCATGCAAATTTATGTCCAATGATTCATAAGATGTAAGCGTCTGTTTATAGAATATAGTCTGTATTCACAGTTGCTAAAAAGAGGTACTGCCCTATCAATATTAAGCCAAGACACATTGTATTATAAAGCGGTGCAAAATCACAGGGACAGATCGGGGTGTGCTGGAGCTGATTCCTCGCTTTTGCTGCCACGATAGTATTATTATACTCTTATATTTCTCAATCAGATAAACTCAGTGCAATGGTAGCTTTTAAGCTGTACAGCATGCCTTGTAACTATCCGGTCTGGGCCAAGAAGAAATTAAGGTTTTCTCACACTAGAATATTTTGACAGAAAACAAATGTTTTCATAAATCAAAACCATTTAACAAAGCCAATTATACAGGGGGTGTAACCTAATAAATAATAGTAGTCAGTTTTGTGCATTTAATAAATCTTGTATACTAGGTATATAGCTCCGCAAATAGGTCACTGTATGGGCGTTACCTCATGAATACGTTATTGGGTATGGTCTACCTTGGCTTGGGTAAAAACTAAAGGTGTACAGTTAAAAGATTCAACTCACATGTTTTCTGTTACAAAATAAGAATGAAATATGAGTTTGTCTAATTCACTGGATTGGACAAAATACAGGTAGCTGATTTCTAACGGTAAATATGTCCAGGCTGACTGAGTTCGATTTTCCTATAAACCACCTACTTGAACAGATGGACTAGCCGACCACGCCCAGATATGAATATTAAAGTTGACGCCCATACAGTGACCCATTTGCGAGCTATACAGAGAAAGCAATGCCCCGGAACCCGCACAATCAGAAAAGGTCATATCCTGAAAAACAAGATAGGAAACACCCAAAAATCTAATTCATTACTGATGAGCAGTTATTTCCGAAAATGGCTATTCAAATTGGATTGTACAAAAGGTTGAAATATTACAGAAACAGACACCAAAGTAAGATGCATAGAAAATAAGATACAGCATGGAACGCTTTAAATATGCTTTGAAAAACTGATGATTCTATGGTGAACCAGTGCCCGACCTAATGCGTAATAATCGGGTTTTATATGGTACATGTGCACTGCTGGTATAAAGCAGCACTCAACTTCCTTCCAGTAGTTTTAAAAGGGTTCTGATAAGCCTGTTCACAAAAATGAAATATGGTCTTCATATCAAAACTGCAGTTAGGACTTCATAACAGCAACCATCGAAAGAATGAGAAAAAAAAATGACCACTAAATGTATACTGTTGTACCCCCTGTAACAAAGTCAGGTGGCAAAAAAAAAAAAAAAAAAAAAAAAAAAAGTCATTGTAGAACACAAAACCCTATTTAGAACTCCAGTCAGTGCAAATCTCATCAGAGGCTTTCTGTTCAGATTTCTACAGGTTTAATTTTTGTTCAGTTTTCTCTTGCTCTTGGTCCATTTTGTGTTAGAAGCTAGTGGGTACTTATATATGTGGGTACTGAAAATTGGGGGTATTCAAAAATTTGATAGCACAGTCACTTTTAAAATTTTGGAACTATCCTTTTCATTTTCTCAAATTTTTGGCAGTTGAACTTTGCGGTCTTAAATTTGTTGGTACCCAAATAAAAATAAACATGTGGGTACTCAAAAGTGTGGATATAATGAAATATCAAATCTTGTAGGCACCCAGAATTGGTGGCAAATAATAAGATATAGATATTTTAGAGTTACTACACAAAGTTTAGGTACTTGAAATATTCAATGAGTCTTCATGTTTGGGTGTATTCAAAATAAGTGGGTATCCAAAAGTGCATATAGATATGAGTTGATATAGAAATGTTGGAAACTAATCTTGTTGTTACACAAAGCATGGACAAATTATGTTTGTCTTTACTATAAAGTGCTCACAAAATTCAAAATCGCATAAAATTGTGGGTATTCAGATTAAGCTTGTTCATGAATTTCGAGTCAAGACTTGAAACTGTTGGTACGAAATTGTTGTGGTCTTGGGGTACTCATAAGACCGTTGGTGTTTATTTGTATGTGTATTCATAAATTATGGAATATCACACTGTGGGTGGGTACTCAACATGTGGGTACCTAAAATATTTTGAAGAAAAAAAATGCAGAAAGTGTGCACATGCATATGTATTGAAATTCTTTCTCAATATTTAAAAAAGCTACCTTTAAATCTTTATAGACTCAGATCAGCATTTCATTTATTCTAATCAAGCACTGCTTTGTAAATTTTGAAACAAAGTCGAAATGGTATATTTTATCTAATTCTTGAAACAAACAGGTGGCCACATTCAATGAGTTTATCTCTGCTGCAAAAGCAATTATCTTCTTTATAAGAATTTATTGCGACAAGCTAAATGATTAAGAAAAAAACAGCAAAGCGATGGATATAGATGTGTTCAGTCTGTAACATTTAACCAGCTCATGTAGTTTTCTGTTTCATTATCACAAAATTATCTGAAGTTTGTTCATGCTTTGTTTAGATTTGTAATTTATCTTTCAACGTACGCCTACTCTGACAGGAGAAAGTGTTTCAGGTTATGATACAGAGTATAATCTAAACTTAGATTAGAACTGGATATTCCTTCCCCATAAATAGATTAGCCATGGTTTCATGTTTCAAAACATTCCCAGTTTTCATCTGTGGCACAGGAGTAAGTCTGTGCAATCAACATCTCGCCAAATACCTCATCCTGAGTGGCCTAGCTTAACTTTTTATCACGTATGATAGTGTCAATTTTTAAACAAATCGGGTGTCTAGTCCAGTTTTATCTTTCAAGTGTGTGACACCACATGTGGTATTTTGCCTTAGAACGAATTTGACTGCAGGATATTCCCCCATTTTTACCTTTGTTTACAAGAACCACATGGCCCTTTCTTACTACTTAGTCATATGAAAAGGCATCTCTTGGACATGACATGCACAAGACTGACTGAATTCTTTGTCCAACGGCAATCAGCTGATCTGGTTTTGCTTTTGCTGGTAAAACGATTTCTCTTGACACAGACGGCACACAATAGCCTCAACAAAAACAGGTGCGCTCAATTATTATGCCCAGTTAAAAGGAAGATGGTGATCAATATAGGGATCAAATATGATTTTCCATTCATTAACATTCGCTAGGTCCCGAGGGGAGTGTTGAAAACCGAGGGCGTAGCCCGAGGTTTTCAACACTCCCCGAGGGACCTAGCGAATGTTAATGAATGACAAAATCATTTTTGATCGCTATTATTGCATAAATTCTGCAGAAACGAAACAAATAAGGTGCAGAAACGAAAGAAACATGGTGCACTATATTTTACAGCCTCCTCACATTTTCATACGCGTAAAAGCTTTAGTTTTTATGCTCGTTCCGGGCGGACTTGAGTTTCTCATTTCTAGCACGTGCTTTGCGTGGCGCCCGGTAACGAGCATAAGTAAAAGCCATGTATTAACAGCACGTGCGCGCGTGAATTGCAATATTAATGCATGACTTTCTCTTCATTAATAAACGGCTGTTAATATCGTGTGACACGGGTATTTATGCAATAATACACAATCTTGTAAATCAACAGCTATACTAAAATATTGTAGGTTCTATTTGCAAAAAGTATTAATTAACAATCATAAAGTGGTTTAGTAAATTAGTGATAAACCATGTTGCTGAAAGAACTAAATCACCACGCACCATTTGTAATAATTAATATAGACAAAGTCAAGACCTTTTCACGTGGCGCAGCCCTGAAATGACCTTTCCAAAAAAGTGTGTCATTACAACTTCCTCTAAAAATTGATTGTAACCCAGTTTCTGAACTAAGGACTTTCATTTAAAAATGCAACAACTTTTTACTTTGGATTCATATGCTTCGTCTATAGCAAGAAAATTTGGTAGAGAAATTTCAGATGTTTGCCATTACACACATCTTTTGTCTTAATAAAATACTAAAAAGCTGGAGAAATCGGCAATAAATGCGCAGGCATTTTACAGGAGTTTCAGGGTAAGAGATATTTTTATTTGGTCCGTCCGCTACCACCGCTACCACCGTGATTAGTGCGAGCTGTCACGAGAAAAGAAAGCTACTGTTCGGTAAATAAAGGAACCTCAAAAAGATGTATTTGTTGGTCTTTCGGGTGGTCTTTATTTTACAAACATACCAAGTTTTTCTTGTGTACGAAGTATTAGAAATTTAGGTCCTTGAAAAAATGAACTGTTCGAACTATAAGAGTAATTTTTAGGGACCAGTTCCAAGATAATTTTTGGTGTTCGAACTGCTAGGGTGTACGAACTAATTGGTCATTTACCGTAATGTTGGGTTAAAGACGCTCTTAAGTGAGGGCCTTTCGGAACCCGAATTTTATGGTGACTTGGTTTACAAATTTAAGAAACTTATAGGAATTAATGATTTTTCTTTTCAATTCAGAAAAATCATAACACGTTACAGACGTATAGGTTATAACTTGAATGTTATGCGACAGTCTGCATGCTTAGTTTTTAACCCAATCATGGTTGATAACTATGCTGCCTTCTTTAATTGCATGCCGGTGGGTCGGGCGTCAGACTCTATGATGGCCCCGACTTAAAGCTATTCATTTTAGTTGGTTGGGGCCGGAGCTTCTTGTCTGTTGCTTGGCCCACCGGGGTCCAACTGGTGTTTTTCTTTTGCTCCGGAGTTAGTAGGTTATTCGGCACCCAGGGATCTCCATCGTCGGGCAGCTTACTCAATCTGTGAGTCCTGGGTTTTGATTCATCAGGATGTTTTTCTTGATTTATATCTTTGTTCTTGATGATTCATTGACTAGTTAGAGATTCACCACGAGGACCAAAGAACTAACTAAATGTTATGAACCACTGCTGAGGGTGAGGTTAGGCGCCTGTAAAACCGGTTTAAGCCCACCAGTAACTTTGTGTTACTGATCGTTCCAAGGCGATGCTTATTTGGTGGTTCTTTTTGTTTTATGTCTTGGTGTTTAAATTTTTTTTGTGCTGTTGGCACCTTATGTGTGTTTTCATAGTTTTAGTTAAGTTAAGGTAACTGAGTGGCCACCTATTGGGAAAATAGCTGCTCATTCGGCTTACGAAATGTTTTCATGGTATAAGTACCTGATTGTTAGTTTGGTTTTTTCCAACCTCGGTTTTTGGAGTGGGAATCTTTTTCTGATTGCGCCTTTTCCTGATCTTTGCCTACTTGTACCTTACTACACATTCTTCCAATTTATACAAATCAGGCATTAATGACAGCAGAAATTGGTGAAGTACTATGGAATTATATTAATGCTGTTGCGCAGCTAATCTAACCTTATGACGTAAACTTTCAAGAGAAGACGATATAGGAAAATTTATAAACAGTTCGAGAAAAGCTTGCAGTGATATTCAGAGAACTAATCTTGGTCAAACCAAAGAATTCAGACAAAGTATGCGGCCGGAATTGCAACTGGTCAAACCAGGCTGCGCAAAAATCTGTCATGCATCTGTCTGTGGCATTTCCAATTTTTTGATGTCACAATTAGTTTGTAGGCATCGCACATCTAAGTTTCTGACTATACAGTCTTATTGGAATTTTCCATAACAGGCTAAATAGCACTTGGTCTTATTTTCTTCCAACAAGCAAGTGGCTCATTTATGCCAATGACGCGTTTTCTGCTATTTGTAATCGCTCGAGTAATTTGTAGTTTCTGAAAATGGAAATCGTAGACAGAACTTTACCACTATCATTTATTTACAGCAACCGCAAAATTAGCCATGTCATGAGAAAACCAATATTTTGCATATGCCAAAACAAAGGCACAGATCAGTTTCGCAGTAACTGCGAAGCTGATCAGCACCTTTGTTTTCGCTACACAGATAGTACAATACCTCTACTTTCTAAATCCAAAATTTCCAGCCTCTAGCCATCTTCTGTGCTTGTACAGCTCGGCTTGTGCTGGACCTGGTCAGAAACTGCATTGCTGGTTTTCTCATGACGCGGCTCAAATCAGCTTAACTCACATAAGCCAAACATTCTCCATATAGCCAAGAAGAATAGCCCTAGATGTGGCGCTGAAGAGTGTGGCATCAAATCAGGGGCTATTCTCCTTTCTTAGATCCAGAGGGGGGGGACAGGGGGTCTGGACCCCCCCTGGAATTGACAGATTATTAATCTTTGCCATGTTGAAATTTTCCGTCAGACCCCTTCTGGGAATTTGGACCCAAGATGCCCCTAAAATGTACGTGGGCTCACCCAAATGAATGATTGGGCAAGTCCCATTGGTCAACAATCATGTCAAGAGGCATAACCCAATACGCTCCCGGTGATCATACCGTCAGAATTTGAGCAGCCTCGTGGGAAAACCAACAATGTGATTTCCAAACAGGTCTGACACAAACCGGCCTGTCTCAGAAAATGCAGTCACAGAAAATGGCTATAAGGTTGAAATTTCGGATTTAGGTAGAAGAGGAATTGTACTGTCCGAGTAGCGAAAACAAAGGCGCTGATCAGCTTCGCGGTTACCGCGAAGCTGATCTGCGTCTTTGTTTTCGCCTATGCATATATGAGGCGGCTCATTTTTTTTTTTTAATTTTACCTTGGAAAAGGCTGCACTTGTGTCAGCCATTTTGAAAAAAAAAAAAAAAAAAAAAAAAAAAACGTTTTGAAGCTTTTTGGCGAGTGCACTTAACGACAAGTTAAGTCATGACATCTCATACATCCAATGTAAAGAGAAACACATGACCACACTGTCAGAAATTTCTAACCTTACCCAGATAGCTCAATCAGTATGACTAGCTATATACCTCTGTTGTGCAAGTTTGAATCCCACTGGCAACGCCAGTAAAAATACTGATTATTGAAAAATCTATCACATTGTTCCTGCATCAGTATGTATCAATGGTTTGACTGTCACCGTCCGGGCGCGGTGTTTCACAGGGTATTTCTCGCCTGAACATCGAGAAGTGCCCTGGCTTTCCCCCACCACTAGACAGTCGGCGTCTAAGAAGCAATACTGCTTAGCTAAGCAGAATTGCTTAGCCTGAGTAAGCAGTATTGCTTCGCCTGACATCTATCTCCAGTAAGTATAGTAAGTAAAACCTAGTCTTTAAAACCTTGCCTCTGATAATGGCTTTTCGCAGAAATTTTTTGCATGGATGATGATTGGAAAATTATTTTCATGTCAAAATGTTGATCTTAGTTTGTCCTGCAAAATATCTGAAAATCAGTGAGCAGAAAATGAATTTTGAATAGAGATTTTACATTGGCAATGGAGATAATCCATGATCATGAAAAAGCATACTTTTTAATGTTTTACTTGATCAACAAGATTTCATCTCACATACATGTATGCCATTTGTGTCATTTTATAATGATTACAGACAATCATTGTAGAATATTAAAAATTTATTTTATTTTTTTTTTGCAGGAAAATATTTACCTCCCTTCCATAAAAACTTCGTACAGGAAATCCCTATTCCAAAATGTTTTTTGACCAGCACTTTTGTATTTATTCATCGATTTTCAAAATTTTTGCTGCACATTTTGCAACAAACTATATTTATAGCAAAGGCTGGATTGCACAAGTACGCAAGCTGAACATAGTTGCACAGAAAAGATCTGGCAAGCCAAGGAAATCATGGGATGAAGTGTTGTTAGATGACAGAAAAAAGCTAGGAATGGATACTCCTGATCCTCAGAATCGCTCAGAGTGGAGAGGTCGTCTAAGAAGGAGACTTGTCAAACAAGTCCAACCCTCAGGAGAGGACAACAGACTATAAAACGGATATGATGATATATGCTTAATCTTGTAAAGAAAATATTTAATCTACATTTAAACAATTGAAAATTATCTGTGAAAAACCATTATCAGACACTAAGAAATGCACTTTGTAAGATTTTTACGGCAATTTACTCAAAAGGTGTGCAAGAAAACATATTCCCTACCTCTTTTATATCATCTGTTATGTCTGTAAAGGTGAAGGTCTGTGAGTGCTGAAAATAAAAAAATAGAATACATGTACGCATGAGAGAACCAACAATTTGGGTTTCAGACCAGGTCGACACAAACCAGCTTCACCACGAAAACACACCCATGCATTTTGCAGAGACTTTTTTTTAAGTTGTTAAATTAATAATTTTGGTAGATTTTTTTTTTGTTATTTTCTTATGTTTGCTCAACTGAGGCGGTTCTAACGAGTACCCACAATCCATGTTTTGGAGCAAAAATAAGAAAAATAGGTACACTGTACACCCCTGCATTCCCCAGTTTTACTGTATGAAAGTGGGGTATAAGGGGGTATTCATTATACGGATATGTTTTCCTGATGTGTACAGTCACAGAAGCAGCCTAGAAGCTTGAGCTTTTGGACTTATGAAGAATAATGGATTGTACAGGGTGTCCCAAAAAAAATGTAGCCGCTACAAAAAAGTGTATAGCTTTTTAAATACAACAGATATAACCATGATATTTTACACAAAGGCAGTGCTATTATAACTGATTCTCAATATCACATCCATTTAGCTAGGTGGTGCTTCATTTAATTTAGCAAGTGATGTCATAACAAATTTGTGATGTCATTTCCTGTTATCTGCAGCAACTTGCATTCCTGGAAATGAAAAGCAGTAACAAGATGCAATACCCAAGCATTTTCAAAGCTTATATTCTGCTTCAAAAATGATATTAAGTGGGGGGAGTAATGTTAACTATCAGAAATTCAAACATGTTTGTTAAAAATGGACAAAAAGTGATGAAAAATGGAAATTTTATTCCAAAATGGGGAGTGAACGATCATCAAATGTGTCATGTAAAAATATTTGTTACTCCGAAAGCGGTCATTTACAATAATGGGCCATGGTCATTTCAGATATTAGTGGTATTATGTAATTGCAATTAATATATATCTAAAGACATTGTTTTGAAGCATACTCCTGCTAAGTTTGATTGAATTACCTGTAAAAATGAAATAAATAGTAAACATATATTGTAGCGGCTATGTTTTTTGGGACACCCTGTACTGTCTGTGTAGCTAAAGCAAAGGCACTGATCAGCTTCGCAGTTACCGAGAAGCTGGTCTGCGCCTTTGTTTTTGCATATGCAAATTGTTGGTTTTCTGATGTGGCAGCTCAAATAGAATATATGTGAATCTCACTGTGAGAAAAATCATTTAAAGAAGGGGGGTATCCAGCCCACATTAGGTTATGAACTTTATTCATGCTCAACTCACCTGAGGCTTAAAATTAATGTTAAAATGCCAACATCCTTGCGGCAATGCTTATTAGCAAGATATATTTATACTGAACCTGAAAATATCATCAGTTTTGGCCTTTAAGCTGTTAAGAGTCTATGTGTATTATTATAATGTGACATTTCAGTCGCTAGAGACTATAATTTATCCTGCACATAAATGTTAATTTGTTTGTTTGTATTGAGGCTTAACGTCCCAGTCAACAATTTTTCAGTCAAGTCGGGATGGAGCCAACTCTTCCTAGGTTTAACCAGTACTGTAGGGAGTTAATGTGTCTGGCTCAAGAACACAACACGGTGGCGCTTGTGCGGATCGATTTTACCCAGGACCTCTCGATTCGGAGTCCGAAGCTATACCACTATGCCACCGCGCTCCTTCATAAATGTTAAAATCCCAACAATTAAATTACAGGCTTTGGTGATCTAAACCTAAAATATCGATTTATTTGGACAATTTTGTCATTTATGAGCAGTTTAAATTTTATGCTCAGCTCAGCTGAGCATGAAAACAGGTTTATAACCTCGGACCCAGGAATCGTGGATTTGATCCCAGGCTTCTCCAGTCATTCAGTTGAGACTTGAAAGTAAGCTTAAATTAAGGTCTCATCTCCATTTGACCTTAGCTGTTGAGCTGGACATAAAGCATGAAATATTATACATACACAAAATCAAACAAACAACATTTATTTAGAGAAGTTTTGGTCATGAATATTAACTTTAGAAAGAAAAAATGATTCTGCTTTTATGCAATAAGTACTGGTAATACCGAATGCTTGTGTTTTTTTTTCTTTCTTTTTTTTTTGTGGTGGTGGTGGGTGGGGAGTGGGGGGGATGGGGGGCTTGCCATCAAATAATGTGACTGGACTAAGCTAAATGGGCATCGTGACATGACGTCAGCTGTGCACCAAAATGGGTAATGTGCATTACTGTAAATCCGGAAAATGTTCGTGAGAACTTAATTTTCGCTAATATTCGCGAATTCGTTGCCTCGCGAAAATAAAGTTTTCGCTAATAAAGAATTACAATAAGCTTTATATACTGCACGAGTACTAGTTCTCGAATTCAAAGACTCGCTAATAATTCGAAAATTGAAAAAATCGCGAAATAAAAGTCACGCGAAAATTTCCAAACTTACAGTATATAGACTGGAGTCATGGATTGGTTGGAGTATTGGAGTGAATTCTTGGAGTGGAACCTTGGAGGGAAATTTTGGAGTGAAACAGAAAATGCTATTCTGGTGGTAAAAGAACCTGTGGCAGTATTAGGGGTATTCTGCCCTGTTTTAAAAAGACCAGAAAAATGTCTTAAAGGTCCTGATGGTGTTATTTTATGAATGATAAAATGTTTACACAATTGTTACACGTTATACAATAGCGCTGTTTGCACCGAGATGAATTGGATCCCCAGAATAGAATTTTCTGTTCCATTTCAAAATTTCGTGACAAGGCTCCACTCTAAGAATCCACTCCAATACTCCACTCCATGACTCCAATCCAAGTCTACAATCCATGACTCCAATCCATAAATTACACAGTGCCAACAACTGATTAAATTTGCTAATGTACTACAGAACTGCCAGTTGATTATTTACCCTGTCCTCCATCCCCAAACTTAAACAATCAATGACTTTTTTGTAGCCTGTCATGAATAATTAAAGAATTTTAGGACTCAGAATTGTTCAGTTGGACAAAATACCCAAATAGCTCTGGAATGAAATTAGGAACAACCAATTTTCGGCCCGATTTCATTCTGTCACATCTATTTCAATAATAGAGTGGTAGAAATAAGAGCCATCCCATGAGAAAACCAACAATTTGCATAGGCGAAAACAAAGCCCCAGATCAGCTGTACGGTAACTGCACAGCTGATCAGCACCTTTGTTTTTGCTGCACAGATAGGACAACACTTCTCCTTCTCAAATCCGAAATTTCGAGCTTCTAGCCTGCTTCTGTGACTATACAGACTCGGTTGGAACCCAAATTGTTGGTTTTCTCATGCACAGGCTCATATTTCTGAGAAACCACAGTTTGATTGTTTATATCTGAATTGATCAGAAAGAGCCGCCTTTCATCAAAAACTGTCAAGAATCAGGATTTTTGAACAGCTAGATGACCAAAATTAGATGAGACATCTATGAAGCTGTATATTTTGTATGAAGGAAAAAGATTGTCGATGTACGGTATCATTGTAGTTAGAAGTGTTGATTAGCTGCTAGTTACAGCTTAGTTACAGCTTAGCAGATACTGATCTGTGTCTATCACAAGGCGAGATTGCAGAACATCAGGAAAACATGTCCGTGTAATGAACACCCCTTATACCCCACTTTTATATAGTAAAACTGGGGTATGTAGGGGTTTACCTATTTTTCTTATTTTTGCTCCAAAACATAGATTGTGGGTACATGTTAGAACTGCCTCGACGAGGCGGTTCTAACGAGTACCCACAATCTATGTTTTGAGCAAAAATAAGAAAAATATCAAACTTTTTAAGCTGAAAATTTTCAATTTTGAAAGCTCAAAAAATCTCTGTTTATTGCATGGGCAAGTTTTCGTAATGATTTCTCGTAATGATTTCTCACCCTGCAGCTCATATGAGCCATACAAGAGATCACTGACTTTTTGCATTTTGGAATTATTGTACTATCCCTGTAGCCAAAACAAAGGCGCTCGTCACCTGTGCAGTAACTGAAAAGCTGATCTGCGTCTTTGTTTTTGTGTAAACAAAAAGTTGGGTTTTTTTTTGTTGACGCAGCTTATATATGAGTCACCTCATGGGAAAACCAACAATCCGCATAGGCGAAAACAAAGACGCAGATCAGCTTCGCGGTGACCGCGAAGCTGATCAGCGCCTTTGTTTTCGCTACTCGGATAGTACAATTTCTCTTCTTCTTAAATCAGAAATTTCAAGCTTCTAGCACCTTTCTGTGCTTGTATAGGCCGGTTTGTGTCGGACCTGTTCGGAAACCACATTGTTGGTTTTCCCACGAGGCGGCTCATATGAATAGAGAGAAAATATCTCCTGATCCCTGCTCTTATAGGAATAGATCTGATTGCCAAGATTAAGTTTATTGATCACAAAACTGAACATTGCCTTGATACTATATGTTCGAAAATGTTCCTGAGAACTTGATTTTGCTAATATTCGCGAAGCTTATATTTGCAAATTCATTCAATTGTGAATTCCAAGTTCTGTATGTAAAGTGCTCGCTCCCAAATTCACGAACTTTAAGTTTAAACATATTTTATTCAAATAAATCACATACATATATAAATCATACATTTACATGCAATACAAATTAGGATTAGAATGAAGCTTAAAGCTTATTTAATTCTTCTCCTGACACATACGAGAAAATAACAGACATAATGGCGAGCAGTTTAACGTATGTTGTGTTTTCCAACAAAGTGTATGTGTATATCACGAACTTTATTATAATTCAAACTAGAAAAGTCGCAAATTAAAAGTGAAAATTTCCGAATTTACAGTACTTCACATTTGATTTTGCTTTAATATAGCCTGAATCTGAATCTGAATAGTTTACTGGTGACATTTTTAGACCTCAATTTGTTAACTATATATCGAGTTAAAAAGCAAATAAACTGTTATTTTGTTGTTGAAAAAAAATGTGAGAATCCTTTAAATCACGGGTGGTAAAGTTTGGAACGACCTCCAAAAAGAGGTAGTGAATTTCTGTTCCAATCGCACATCCGGGAACTCGCGAGGTTGGTCCAAAGGCTAGAAACGGATAAACAAAGGTAGGTGTCGGCGGTTCTTTTGATTTTTTCTAAGTTTCTAGTGAAAAATGGATAATTATGGCAATGCTATGTCGTGTAAAGATGACTCCTCGATGCATACGGCCCAAAATTGTGATTGAAACCGAAATAATTTCCGCTGGGTCGTTTTTAAAAGATCGAACACGATGTTGCATTTCACAGCAGTTTGTCAACAACTGACATCTTTTTGCAAAATTTGTGGTTTTCCAAGAAGAATACAGCCCCGGTACGCTCGCCCTGGGAAAACGAGCACTCTGAATTACATATCCTGTTAAAAATGGCCACGGGGCGCATTATTTAAACAAATGATTGAGAAAATTCCAGTAGAGGTCGTTCCAATAAGTTGGAGATTGTTCCAATTTGAATGAGATCGTTCCCAGTGCTCTCCTGTTTTATACAATGAAATTAATATCTGTGTTATCAGATCAGCCAAACTCAGACAAAAATGATGGCGTTTGAAATATTGTAATATTTTGGGGGTTGAAAGCGATTCTCCTACGACTGATAGCTTGCTAATGACCATTTGTAAGCGGTTTCTGGCTTGTGATTTAAACTTGAATTGTTCTTTGCAGATCTTCAGATAGTTTCTTATCCCTACTTTTATGTGTAAACCGATTTTCATGTCTTGTTGCTCTTTTTAAGACTTTTGGAACGCAAAAGGATTGTGACACGATCATATTTTTCTTGATGTATTTCAGGAAATGGTGATTTTGAAAAAAAAAGAAGTGTCAGAAAACTATTGCAGTACATGCGATTCTTGCTTTGTTGGGGTTTTTGGTGTCGTAAATTGTTTCGCTCTTACTGTTGTTAAATATACTAAACAAAAATGAAATGGCTACACATACACTCCAATAAAAACCCATCTGAAATATACACAAATTCAATTCAAGGGACCCAAGCGTAGAGTTTAAGAAACATGAATGAATCATTTTCATAACGCATCATCTCGACGTGAGATGTCTAGTAAAATGAAATAAAACAAATAAAAATAAGAAGTACCAAACAGGGGTGTAGTCTACAATTTCATTTCTATATAAGAAAACACTGCACACAATGTCATATAATTTGGAACGATATTGCATGAAATATTCAATCAGTCCAAGTGGACTATGAGAGGCTACGAGTTCGATCCCCGGCTGGGATATGGTCGGGTATGACTGGCACAGCTGGCAAGCCAGCGAGCTGAAATTAGCTGAAATTGAGGACCCAGGCCAGATGAATTTTTTTTATTCTATTATGTACTTTGTCAATGAGGACTGAGAAGGAGCAATTGTAACACAGAAAAGTATTTGCATTAAACAAAATTATCAAAAATTTGCTTTTATTGACTATTTTGCTGTGTTTTTTTCACAACACGAATGTAAAAAAAGGCAAAAATGGACAATTAAAACGCAGAAAAAAGTCACTATAAGCAAAATTTGATAAATCTTGTTTCATACAAATACTTTTCTATGTAACATTTGCTACTCATCAATCATCATTGGCAAATTATACAATAGAATTATAAAATTCTGGATCGTCAATTTAAGCCTATGCGGCTTGCCAGCTTTACCCGATACGGGATATGCCTGCCATGTTGGTGACACAATGTTCATCCGGATTCAATAAATGTCAACCGCCCATTTTTGTCTGAGTTTGGCTGGTCTGATATCACATATATTGATTTCATTGTATAAAACAGGAGAGTACTGGGAACGATCTCATTCAAATTGGAACAAGCTCCAACTTATTGGAACGACCTCTACTGGAATTTTCTCAATCATTTGTTTAAATAATGCGCCCCGTTGCCATTTTTAACAGGATATGTAATGCAGCCTGAGTGCTCGTCTCCCCAGGGCGAGCGTACCGGGGCTGTATTCTTCGTGGAAAACCACAAATTTTGCAAAAAGGTGTCAGTTGTTGACAAACTGTTGTGAAAAAGCAACATCGTGTTCGACCTTTTAAAAGCGACCCAGCGGAAATTATTTCGGTTTCAACCGCAGCTTTGGGCCATATGCATCGAGAAGTCATCTTTACACGACATAGCATTGCCATAATTATCCATTTTTCGCTAGAAACTTAGACCAGAGGACCAATGGTCCTGTAAACGCTCACCTGAAACCCGAGATATATACCAATAAACTTGTTTGACTAGAGCAACCCCTGGAGTCAATTTCTTTTTGAAAACATAAAACTTTAGTCCATTTGCCAATTTACTGCAAGTTTTGCCCTTCAAACAGGGTACCCACGCTTTTGTCAAAACCAAATTCCAGGACTTTTCCAGGCCAGATGAGTAATTTTCAAGGTCTGATCACAACAAAATTCCAGGACTTTTCCAGGATCGTCAGATTTATAACTCGCAACAAGAAACAGTTTTTCTTATCTGAAACAGCATACCTCGGTAATTGGGAGTAAGGATTTGACTTTGCACGTTCTTAACTTTCAGAAACTATGTTTAAACAAACCTTTTCTCGAAATTCGAAAACGCATCCGCGTTAACTTTGATCCGTGTGTATTCGGACTCCCTCGGCCAAACCGATTATTTCCCTTGTTCGGTTGGGTATGAAAGCCCCATCCCAGCTGTATATAAGACGGTACCGCAAAAAAAGACCGGAATATAGCGTCGCGCCCAAAAATATGATCAACAACGATCGATATTACCTATTTTATTGTTCACTTGTTCGCCGCTTTAAATCGGGCCTGACATTTCCAGGGCAAACCATATTCCCGGACAATTCACAGAAAAATGATGAAAATTACAGATTCCAGGACTTTTCATGACCGGGAACACCGTTTTACTAATTCCTGGACCTTTCCCGAATTCCCGGTAGCGTGGGAACCCTGCTTCAAATGACATTTTAACAATTTTCCCCATTCAAATGCATGGGCGACCTAAGTGGACCTTGCCGTAAAATAGGTCAAGGTCACCCAAGGGTCACGATTTATATAAACTTTGTAGAGCTCCATTGCCTGATGCTTTATGCCAAGTTTCAAAATCATAGGCCTTCTGGTTCTGGAGAAAAAGATTTTTAAAGGTTTTTGCTATTTATAGCCATGGCAGCCATCTTGGTCATGTGACCTTGACCATTCATATCTACTTTCATTCCCACTTCCTAACAATACTCCTCATAAAGTTTGGCTTTGATTGGCCAAGCATTTTCAGAGAAGAAGATCTTTGAATATCACTGTAATATACATGTATATTGCCCCGGGGTGGGGGCAGACAGACCCCTAGGGTCCAAATTTTTTCAGAATCATAAAAATTAAGTCCATTTGCCCATTTCCTGCAAGGTTTTCCCTACAAATGACATTTTAACACTTTTCCCCATTCAAATGCATGAGCGACCTATGTTGACCTTGCCGTATAATAGGTCAAGGTCATCCCAGGGTCATGATTTACATAGACTTTGTAGAGCTCCAGTCACTGATGCTTCACACCAAGTTTCAAAATCATTGGCCTTCTGGTTCTGGAGAAGAATATTTTTAAAGTTTTTTTCTATTTATAGCCATGGCAGCCATCTTGGTCATGTGACCTTGACCATTTATATAAACTTTCTTTCCCCCTTCCCAAGGATGCTCCATATGAAGTTTGGCTTCCTGGGCAGGGGCAGACACCCCCCCAGGGGCTAAAATTTTCCATTAACATTAATCTTCTGTCCATTTGCCTATTCCCAGCTAGTTTTACCCATTAAATAGCATTTTACCATTTTTTCCCATTCAAATGCATTGGTGACCTAAGTTGACCTTGCTGTAAAATAGGTCAAGGTCATCCTAGGGTCATGATTTATATAAACTATGATGGGCCCACATCCCCGATGCTACATACCAAGTTTCATGGAAATCAACCCACTGGTTCTGGAGAAGAAGATTTTTAAAGGTTTTTGCTATTTATAGCCATGGCGGCCATCTTGGCAGTACCTTAATTAGGCTGCGTATTTGCGTAATTACTCAATTAAAATATGAAAAAACGCAATTAATAACAATCTGGTAGCGTAAGAAAACGCAAAAGAAATCGCCGATACGCAATACCGGAAAAATCAATTGCGTACCGGTTTTTATCGGTGTGCGCCGCACAACGGCTTACGCCGTCTACATTAAACAAAAATGTCATTGGACATGCGCAAATCGATCGATTGGAAGCCATTTCTTTTCTGTTTTTTCGTTGGTTGACTGCGATTTTTAGTTAATTCTCTCAACCAATCAATGTTTCCCTTTTATTTTATGCTCTGCAAAAGCGAAAGTAGAAGAAAATAAGGGAAGTACACCTCGAACATCATTTTTACCAAATTGTTTTCCATTTTACCCAACTGATTGAAAATAGAGTGCGTAACAGAATTGAACTTACCCAATTAAAATTCCAGATACGCAATTGAATGAAAAAGGGGTGCGTAAATACCCTATAGGCAAAAAAAATAATTAAGGTACTGTCTTGGTCATGTGACCTGGACCATTTATATAAACTTTCGTTCCCCCTTCCTAAGGATGCTCCACATGAAGTTTGGCTTTGATTGGCCAAGCGGTTTCAGAGGAGAAGATCTTTGAAATTGTGAACGACGACGACGGACGGACGACGGACGGACGGACGACGGAGCATGGGTATACTATAAGCTCACCTGTGAGCCTTCGGCTCAGGTGAGCTAAAAAAATCAAAAGAAACAGCGACACCTACCTTTGTTTATCCGTTTCTAGCCTTTGGACCAACCTCGCGTGTTCCCGGATGTGCGATTGGAACAGAAATTCACTACCTCTTTTTGGAGGTCGTTCCAAACTTTACCACCCGTGTAAATGCAAAGGATTCTCACATTTTTTCAGCAAAAAATAACAGTGTATTTGTAATACTGCCATTTGAACTTCTAACGAATCGTTAACTAATGACCTTATTAATTTTGAACAACTGGGCCCTGGTGTTTAGACTGCTTGTTTGATCTGTTGTTGAACAAGTTTTTGGAGCTAATTTCAACTTTGAATGGTAGGGTTTCTCTTCTCAAATTTAGTGTCATAATCAAAAGGCATCCATTTACCTTTCATAATGTCTGATGATACAACCCATACATGCATATTATAGCACCTTACGAATTTGGTAGCTATATTAAATGTCACAAAAATTGGTTAACTCATAATACATATACTGATAACTCGAAAGTGATAGGCTCAGACCCCTTGAGTTCGAGATAATGAGAGTGGCCTATAATTAAATAGCTGCGAAAATAAGAAGAGTTACAGTAGGTACGCGCACTGAAACAACATGATACGCATCATGAGAAAACCGGTCTTCTGGATTTCTGACCAGGTATCACACAAACCAGCCTGTGCAGCTACAGAAGATGGCTAGAAGCTTGAAATTTTGGATTCAAGAAGAAGGGGAATTGTGCTATCTGAGTAGCGAAAACAAAGGTGCTGATCAGCTGTGCAGTTACTGCTTTGTTTTCGCATAGGCAAAAATCATTTTTCTCATGACGCGGCTCACATAATAATGGCCTTGACTGATATGTGACATCATTTAAGCATGGGTTTCCAGTGCAATGAAATTAAATCACGCCATGATAGAAATTAAATCAGATAATGAGCCATACAAAGCTGTCTTGAAACTTTTTAATGAGCCTGTGCATGAGAAAACCAACAATTTGGGTTCCAACCAGGTCTGACACCAACCGGCCTGTACAGTCAAAGAACCAGGCTAGAAGCTTGAAATTTCGGATTTAGAAAGAAGAGGAATTGCACTATCCATGTAGCGAAAACAAAGGCGCTGATCAGCTTCGCAGTTACTGCGAAGCTGATCTGCGCCTTTGTTTTCGCCTATGCAGGTTGCTGGTTTTCTCATGCGGCGGCTCTAATGTCGTTTAATCAAATTTCGCATGGAGAGAACATATTTTTCTAATCATTAGGATAACATGTCAGTATAATGAATACCCCCATGAATGGTCAAACCCCACTTTTATGTAGTAAAAATGATGTTTGGTTTACATATGTACAACTATTTTTCTTATTTTTGATCCAAAACATACATTGTGGGTAACAACGTGTACCCACAATCAATGTATTGAGCAAAAATGTTGAAAATATCATTTTTTTTCCAATGAAATTTTTAATTTTTAAAGCTGAAAAAATCTCTGTATATCAAATGGGTAAGTTTTCGTAATGTGCTTTCATACAGATACCAGCACAGCACGCAATAAAAGCTTTTCGAGCTGTGAAAAAAAAAATCAATGCAACAAATATTGGAAATCTATTACTATGGCAACATGATTTAGGACAGAACCTTAAAGACAGGCTTCAAAACAGGCTTCAACGAGGACACGAATTGACAGCATGAAATATTGTCACGTCATATAAAAAAAATAATCGGCATATGCAAAACCAAAGGCGCAGATGACGCAGATCAGCTTCGCAGTCACTGCGAAGCAGATCACGCCTTTGTTTTCACTACAAGAATAGTACAACTCCTGTACTTTCTAAATCCAAAATTTCCAGCCTCTAGCTGTCTTCTGTGGCTGTACAGCTTTGTTTGTGAGAGACCTCTTCAAAAACCACATTGTTGGTTTTCTCATGACGCGGCTAAAATATTGGCACATCATGAGAAAACCTGTTGCTATGTTTTCTGATATACATTAAAAAGATACAGATCAGTATGTGTTTACTTTTTCACTGTCTAGAATACTCTTGATAGTAGTACTAGTACATGAATCAATCTTATTTTTAATTTAAATTATACAGAATTTAAAGAATCTGGCCAAACAGCTAATTTTTCTTTGAGAAGTCCAGGAGCTGGCCATGAAATTAATCCTGCACATAAATGAATGCCAACAATATTTTTTTGTTCTGAAATTTCGACCTATTTCAGTCACTTCAGTACTGGTGAGCAGATTAAAGTCAAAATTTAGCCAAAATAAGAACCTCAGGACCCGAGGTTATAAAACTGTTTTCATGCTCATCTCAGCATTGGAATTCTAACATTTATGAACAGTATAAATTACTTGTTTTTGAGTTTTGAACCTGAATTTACCTTAATTTTGACTATTTCAACATTTATGAGCAGTTGAAATTTCATGCTCAGCTGAGGTGAGCTTGAAAAACGTTTTATAACCTTGCGGCCTGGTCAGAACACCAAAGGACAGGTTTCCCTGTTGTTTCGTAAGGCCAAAATAAAATATATATGTGGTTCCAGTTCCCCTACCTACCCTAATTTTTTGCCCCCGACCCTAAACATTTTATTGGCTTTCTGAGGAAAAATGCTGAAAAAGTGTCTATTTTATAAGGTTTTGGTATATTTTCTTGGTAAAATGTTTCAATAAAATAAGATAATTTTCCTACCTACCTACCCTATTTTTCAAAACCATGTAATAGGAACCACATATATATCTTGTTTTGGCCTAAGGCTTAAAATTTGTTTTGAAATGTTTTCTTCAAAATGTAGTGGAATCATATTTTCTGATCCAAATTAATTTCTCTTGACTGACTTGCCCCTTTCCATCATAGCAATGCCTTATTTATCGGCAAATGCATTGCTAATATTCTCCGCAGTAACAGCTCAATGTACTATCTGTCAATTTATTCAATTTCTATTAGCATTATCACTCCTCAGGGACTTAACTCAATCGAACTATTCTATTTTCATTGCTTACTGCCAAGGCATATGAGCCGCCTCATGGGAAACCAACAATCTGCATAGGCGAAAACGAAGGCGCAGATCAGCTTCGCGGTAACCGCAAAGCTGATCAGCGCCTTTGTTTTCGCTACTCGGATAGTACAATTCCTCTTCTACTTAACTCCAAAATTTCAAGCTTCTAGCCTGCTTAGGCTGGTTTGTGTCAGACCTGCTCGGAAACTACATTGTTGGTTTTCCCACGAGGCAGCTCATTTACAGATCTATCTACTGGAATTGAGCCTTCACATGAGAAAACCAACAATTTCAGGTTCCGACCAGGTCTTTCACAAACCGGTCTTTACAGTCACAGAAAAATGCTAGAAGTTTGAAATTTCAAATTTAAGAAGAACAGGGATTTTACTATCCTAGTAGCAAACACATTAAAGGTGCAGATCTGCTGTGCACTAATTGCACAGCTGATCATTGCCTTTTTTTTTAACCTATTCATGTTGTTGGTTTTCTTATGCCGTGGCTCAATTATTCTGTGATTTGTTTTTGTTAATGTTGCACAGTATTTTGTTTCTAAAAACTTTTTTTTTTTTTTTTATTCAGTTTAACGTCCCTTTCAAGATTATTTCAGCTCATATGAGACGGGCCAATCAGTAGGTGGGGCGAAAACGGGAGGACCCCGAGAAAAACCACCTGACACACCCGCAAGCAGAACTTGGCTTGTCTCACATGTGGCCAGAGCGGGGCTCGAGCCCACACCAGACACAGCGGTGAGATGATCGAATGGTTAAGTGCGGTAATGAAATATCAGCGCTCTTAACCACTCGGCCACGGGGGCCGCCCTAAAAACTTTTGATAAATTTCTGAATGTTGTACATCATAATGCATGGTCATATATACTATCCTTTTATATGAGCTGCATCGCAAGAAAACCGGTCTTCGGAGTTTCCGAACAGGTCCAACACATACTGAGCTGTACAAGCACAGCAGCAGGCTAGAAGCTTGAAATTTTAAATAAAAGTATAGGAGGAATTGTACTATCCGTGTGGCGAAAACAAAGGCGCTGATCAGCTTCACAGTTACTGCGAAGCTGATCTGCACCTTTGTTTGCGCATAAGCAAGAATCCGGTATTCTCATGACACGGCTCATATGTATACCAATAGGCTGCAAACCCAGAGTAGATTCACTAGAAAGGTCAGAGTCTGGCCAGGGAAGGGGGTGGGTCACAACGTAAACATACATGTATACATGTAGCTTATCTGTTGGAGTAATGTTTAATTTTATTAATCTATTGCTTGGTTTATAAAGCCCCCTAAACCCTACTTTTATCAAATTAAACTAGGGTTTACAGGGGTATACCTATTTTTCTTATTTTTGAACCAAACTAGAAAAAGTGCCTTGAGAGGCACGTATACCCCCGGCTGGTAGCTCCCTCCAATGCCCCCACCCCTCAGCCCACCGCCCCCAATCCAGACATGCTCACTGACAGTGACACATTAAACCTCAATTCCTGATGAAAGAGAGCGCCCTCAACAAGTAAATCTTATAAATTTGTATTTACAAAAAAAAACTGACTAAAACCATGGGGGAGGGGGGGGTTGTAGTAGAATGACAGATCTATTTTAGAGCAGTATACAGAGCTGACTTGTATACTCAATCTAGGACTTGATCGCGGACATTGAGGGTCAGGTCCTCGGTCCTAGATGTAAAGTAGAATGTCATTCTTCAATAATATATTAAAAAAAAAAAAAAAAAAAAAAGATGTCCTAGATTTTGACCTCTAGCCCCACCCTCAGGGCACGGACCCTAGAGTCTAATGTCATTAGGAACAAGGCAAACCTTATAGAGTACCTCTGGTGCAAGTACGAATCATTTCTAAACATGGTGGTAAAGAAAAGTAAAGAAATACATTTTTTGAAAGAAGTTCTAGATTTTGACCTCTAGCCCCACCCCCCGCACATGGATTCTAGTGTCTGAACCTTACATGGTACCTATGGTCTAAGTATGAATGTTTTCTGATAAAACTTTGTGGATGTCAAGAAAACAGACTTACAGAAAATTTATCATGATATTTATCATATTATAAATAAGTCCTAGATTTTGACCTCTAGCCCCACCCCCTGGAGATGATACCGAGCATGGAGTATGAAAGCAAACCTTATAGGGTATCTATGAACTAAATAAGAATACATCCCTATGATTGTTTGTTAAGATATGGACTTATAGAAGAAACATTAAAATTGTAAAACAGCATATTTTAAAGGTGACCTAGATTTTGACCTCCAGCCCTACCCCCGGGCATGGGCCCTGGGGTCCGAACTCATGGACACAAAGCAAACCCTATAGGGTACCTATGGTCCAAATATGAATGGTTTCTGACCATTGGTTCATGAGATATACACCTCTAGAGAAACTTTAACCAAAACTTTGACGTAAATTCCACGAACGTTCCGGAATTACGAACGAAGAAACGAACTAACTAACTAACTAACATACGAACGGACGAACGGAAAAGCGAAAACTATATACCCGTCGGCATAAATGCCGGGGGTATAAACATAGATTGTTGGTACTCATTTGATAGAATTGAGAGGCAGTTCTAACTTGTACCCACAATCTATGTTTTGAGCAAAAATATCAAAGTTTTCAATTTTTTTACACAGTGATGTAGATAATTATTTTTCGCAATGCGTACTGTACGCATCAGAATAAATGTACTGTGCGTACCGACAATATCACTGTGTACGCGTTTTCTGAAGGTTCATATTCTAATCAAAATTATAGATATGTACACGTATGGATAAGACCATTTATTCAAGTATGAAAATTCAAGTAAACTGGTTGATAATCCTAAAATTACATGTCATTAAGGCTTGTTAAACCATACTTTTGTATCCTGCATAGATAATAAGAGAGAAAAAGTGAGGAAAAACATAACTGGCATGGCTGAAGAACATGGAATACATCAAGTTTTAAATTAAAAAAAAATATGACCAGAAATCGATGCAAAATGTCTATTCAATAAACCAAAGTGACACACTACCAATAAATTCATGAATAAACCTTTGGTTAATAGACACTGAACGGAATACACGTTTATGGTATAACTACTGAAGATACATAATATATTGCATGATATGTAATATGAAACGATCAGAAGCTGCATTAATATTGTAACTACTTTTCGATTGTTGACAGAGCAGCCAGACAATACTAGTTGACAAATTGTCATTTTGTGACAATTTTAAAGGTATTTTTTTTTTTATCTGTGTACGCATTAAATCGAAAACTGTTTGCGTACCGCTGATTTCTACTGCGTACATGGTACGCACAGGTCTGATATTTCTATGCGTACAGGGCGAAAAATCGTGCGTACATACGCAGTACGCATCGTTATCTATTTCGCTGTTTACAGCTGAAAAAAATCACTGGATATTGCATGGGCCTGTTTTTGTAATGAAATAGTTTTTTTTTTTTTTTGCAAATACATGAAATATTAGCATTAAAATATTTCAATCTGTTATTCGAGCATGTCATATTTTCAATAATTAATGTCATTTTAAAATTCTGAAACCCATATTTTAACTGCAACCAGCTCCAATGCTAATCATAATGCAACATCAGGAGGCAAAAGACTTATTCAAGTTGAGAACTTTAAAAAACAATCAAGTTAAAAACTTACAAAATCCACTGAAACCAACGTATCTGAGATTGCACGCTTTCACACATTGCATTTTACCGTGCGCAACGTCAGATACTTGTTTATTTATATCCCTGAAGAAGCCAAGATGGTGAAACGTTGGATTTAATAAATCTGGACAGTTATTCGTGTTGGTGTTGTGTATTAATGAACTGTATTTAGTGATCTAATACAGGGTTTTCCTGGATGCTGGATATTGAGTCCCCTGTCAGGGACTCTCTAAATGAATTTCCAAGTCCTTAAGGACCCCCAAAAAGTTTGAAAGCATTTTTCAACAATTTGTCTATCTAACAGAGATTCAGCAAAGGTACTGTTTTGAATCTAATTGATATAAATTTAAATTTTGATTCTTTATTTCTACCTAATATTTGTTGGAAAATAGTCAGAAAGTTTTTCATATGGGGCAGAGAGACTCTTAGAATGTGTAACAGGACGTCCCTCAAAAATCAAATTTGAGTCCCCAGGACTCCTAGAATACAAAGCTGAGGGAAAAACCTGTAATACGAAATGATCTTACAGGACATCAGTGTTTTTCTTGAAAAAAAAAAGAAAAAAGGATTAACATTACAAACTTGCCCACAGAGATATAAATTTTTAGAAGAAAAAAAAAAAATGATTATTTTATTGAGGGGAAAAAAAAAAAGATTTTCTTTTTTAATAATTTTCCTCAAAACATACATTGTGGGTACACGTTAGAACCGCCTCGCCGAGGCGGTTCTAACAAGTAGCCACAATGTAAGTTTTGGATCAAAAATAAGAAAAAAACAGCTATACCCTTGCAAACCCCAGTTTTTCTATATAAAAGTGGGGTTTAAGGGGTATACATTTCTTGGACATGTTTTCCTGATGATTTTCATCTAGTTACATTTGAAAATAATTATATATTACTTATCACTTAACAGATATGCATGTTGGATTCAGCAATAAAAGGTTTGCAACAAAAGTTACAAAACCAGCCTGTTCATTGATTATTCTCAGTTTTTGCTTTTCAAATGCTTCCAAGAGAAAAATTAAATGACACTGACAGATACAGGCATCTATGGAGGGCATGAAGGGGAATTCCACGATTCTCAGTTGAAAATTAAAAACCAAGATTTGAAGCCCAAGTGGATTTCTAACAAAGGGCCACATCGCAGCAGGAGAGACCGAAAATGTACACATCTACACCTTAAAGACTGTGTAATTAAGTAATTGATCTGGTAGGTTAGCTACTCTTTCGTTAGAAAAAATCAATATTGGTTATGGAACTGCTCCTTTCCCGCTTTTTTGCTCATTCAGTCGAGGGTATAACTAGTCTGACTAGTCAGCCGTCAAAATGAAAGTTTCATACCCATACATGTGATTCCTCCCGGATCGTCCGGGAGGATCCAGGAAATGAGGACCATCTCCCGCCCTCCAGGAAAGCCTCTAAAATCTCCCGGATGCTGAATTTTCCTATCATATTTTTTTCCAAACTGTCCATTTTGGGAAGAAAAATACGGTAATCACTTTACAGCCGAAAGTCACAAAGGGATTAAGTAGTGTCTGTTACGTAATTACCAAGGAGGTAAACAACAATTAGTGGTGTCACTTTAGGGGTATTGGGTGCAGCGAGGCGTTAAATTGGCCCAAGCATCCATAAAGGTACCTGTTCAAAGTGTAAACGCAGGGTAAAATCTCCCGCCAATATGTCAAAATGATAGTGGAAAAATTTTACCTGTACATCGTTGACCTTGGCCTTGGCAAGTGTAAACATTTCAAAAATGAAAGTAGAAATCTGTGTCTGGGATCGATTTTTCATTTTCTTGGTTAGTACAGGCAATACAGTTTAATTTCTTTTAACTTATTAAAGTGAGATAGATATATACTTGTATAAAATTGCGCTTGCAAACTTTTATTTGGAATCAGACAGAAAAATGGACATTCAGTTGACAGATTTCTGCATGATTCAACAGTATAACACTGGGAATATCCCTTGCCTCTTCTTATTGTTCAGGTTACCCCTTTAGCTTTCATGATTACATGAGACACAAGGATAAGCTGATTACTGTACCATAATGCATTTTGAAACTAGGGCGCGGGTGGGGGTGTGGGGGAATCAAGGCCGTCGTCGGCGGTCCGGCCGGTCCGGCCATGGCCGGACCACTTTTTTGGCCGAAAATGGTTTCGACCGGACCACAATTTTCGATTATTCGGCCGAAAATGTGTTAGCCTTCTCGACTTTTTTTAAGTGTGATGACCCAATTGATACTAAGCGTACTTGGTCAATCTGCCCGAGGGTGTGAAAGACAGTCGTTATAAAAACAATCATGAAAATGACACCTGTATTAAAGACAGGTATTGTCATTATTGGATTATGACGGATTAGTGTTCTTAAATTCATAGTGAATAAAACGGATTCTCTGTGATCTTAAACTGAGATAAAGATGATCTGCATATGTCTCTGTCTTAAACAAGTTAAAAAAGTGAAGAGCAGTAGGCCTATTTCACAGTTGAAAATACTAAGTTAAACATAATTTCACAATAACCCAATCACTGTTTATAATTATTGCATTAAATATATTATCAAACAACATGGCGAAAAATCGTTTAACGTATAAAATTTTCGTAAACATTATTTTCTTCATATTCCAAAATTTGTTGAAACGTGCATGTTATTCTTCCATCATGGATATACCGCCGGTTCCTAATCAACCGACGTCTTTCATATTCCCTCAGCATTCCTTCTGCAAGGCAAATCCTGTGCAAAGGAGCTTTCAGGCTTCATGGTTTTCGACCAGGACATGGCTTTATCATAATGAAACCTATAAAATCAGCAGCGCTTCAAGGGCAAAAATTGTCCCAAAGTGCATTAAAATCGTCTGAACGGACGTCCGGAAATATAAAATTTCTCGGGGGAGATCCCCCGAACCCCCCTTACGAGAGGGGATATGCCCCCTCTCGTGCTCTCCACCAACTCGTAAAACGTCTTTGATACTTTATGGCCGGACCACTTTTCATAAGCCGACGACGGCCCTGGGAATTGGGGAGTGGGGAAGACAGGGGAAAGCAAATTGCTTCAAATTTGACAGAAAAATTGGTGGTGTTGCATGATAACATGCAAAATTGCGCATTTTAGATGCCGACACATAATCTCCCTGAAGTAGACCCCAATCTCCCTGAAATGAAATCCAAATCTCCCACTTCCACACCAGGAGCTCATCACATGTATGCATACCTAGGGATCATTTTGCCGTCTGACTCCAGCACATTCTCAAAAAGCCAAGCTGTCAAAATGATAAACAATCAGGTATCAAAAAATTCAATTTGACGGCTGATCCATCAGACTAGACCGGAATCAATATGCGCTTTCTATTTAAATGAAGAAAAATAAATAATATCTAAGTTTCACTGTCTTTAAAAAAATCTAGTACTTGTCTAAACGAAAAGGAAGCAGCGGCACAAACCTGTTTGGTAAATTCCTGCAAATACGAAATGACATCTTGCTCACTACCCTTATTAAGAATCTGAATTGACTGTTCATCCATAATTTCTCCAAAACAACTCAAAACACCCTTAAATTATCTCATCATGCTGGTGTTTTCAAGAACTTGATCGATTTTTTGACATTTCTGAGTTATAATATTGTGCTTACATATAAGATGAACGATTCCTGGTCGTCTCAATACAAGGCTATCTCGGCCCAGTACACCTCGGCCCAAATCATTTTCAACCGACCGGGACAATAGAATAGAATAGAATTTAATTTCCTGCACAAATATTCCCTTTAAAGATTATAAATCAAATCAAATCAAATCAAATATCTTTATTGGTTTTGAAATCCAGAAACAGGATTGTTACCAACTACATACAAACATACATAATACTAAACATACAAACAGCAAACAATTTAAATATGCATTACAAGTATCTCTGATTAACTTAAGGATGTTCGCTGCTAACATTTATAGGCAAATACATATAAGAGGACAAAACATGGAACATTTACGATCATATATCATTAATATCTATCTTCATATACTGAGTCGATCAATTTCTGATCATCATCTCAGGTGTAGGGTGGGTGCTAAATTTTGAATTTAGCAAGGTGGAGAGAACATTTACATAAATGAAAAGTTAAAAGCATAACTATCTTGAGTACAAGAGTCATGTTATGATACATTACACAAGGATGAGAACACACCAACGGATTTAATTGCTTTATCATCAGTATTTGTCATTAAGATTATGAACATTTCTTTACTAGATATTACACTTGAAGATAAAACACCAATATCTAAATACAGTTTGCGCGAAGAGCTTGGTGTTTAAAACAATCACAAAGTAAATGGAATTCATCTTTAATAACCTTACAAGGGACATGTCAGCATGGGTCTATCTAAAAGACTTTAAATTTGGGAATAACGGAAAAGAACCTGACGATGTTGGATCCCGAATAACTTTGGTTTGGCCCTTGTTACTAGAATTCTATCTGTGGCTATTGAATAATACGCTTTCAACCAAGCCTGGGACTTATTGTGGTTACATAATGACACTATATGTTATGTGACGGGATAGCCTGCCTTGGTAAATTACGTTGGTGTAACGTATTTGCGGCATCTGGAGTGCTAGTAATATGCAAATTTAGAAACTTCAAACTGTGAATCGAGTAAGTGTAGAATATATAGCGCAGTAAACCATCCTTGGTGGGTGAGCATGCTTTTCCAACGATGGGGTTTGCTGTGGCTTTGCTCGGCCGTTCCTTACACTTATATCGTAGGCTTTCACCACTTAGATTTTTTCATATTTTCAAGTGACATTTTGGCTAACAAATTTTAAACCTACCTTTCTGAATTTGCACAGTCTGACAGAGTTTTGATGATGTGTGTGATGAGACCAAAAACGTTGCGGAAACGATTTTAAGAAAAATTAAAAATTCCCATTTTCTGTAAATACTGAAAATTGGAGAAAAAAATTCACCAAAAATGCCACAGCGTTAAAAACACGTTTTTGTTTCCATATTTACACACAAGAACTCACTCAAAAGCAAATGATTAGGCATAAAATAAAAAGCTTATTAGCCTTGTTTCCACTAACATGCCGAAGACTGGGTTGAGTCGGTAGGTAGGAAAAGGTACAAGTAGGCAAAGATCAGGAAAAGGCGCAATCAGAAAAAGATTCCCACTCCAAAAACCGAGGTGGGAAAAAACCAAACTAACAATCAGGTACTTATACCATAAAACATATCTTAAGCCGAATGAGCAGCTATTTTCCCAATAGGTGGCCACTCAGTTACCTTAACTTAACTAAAACTATGAAAACACACATAAGGCGCCAACAGCACAAAAAAAAATTTAAACACCAAGACATAAAACAAAAAGAACCACCACAGAACTATCGACTTGGAACGATCAGTAACACAAAGTTACTGGCGGGCTTAAACCTAACCTCACCCTCAACCTCACCCTCATCTTTATATTGTTCGTGTATTTTTTCCTTCTTGGAAATGGGCTAAAAAGGTAGAAACGTTCTAAAATTAATTATTAAGTACTTGAAACAAGCATGCGATGAAGTTTAAAACCAGTAGGAAGATAAAGAAAGTGAGTTGAACTAGTGTGGCGATTTCAGAATCTAACCCCATGGTTTTGCAAAAGTATGTCCTAGTGTTGTGGTTGTATTTATCTTTTTCGGTTGAAAACGAAAGTAGAAATCTAATTTCTGATCAATTTCCCGTTTGCTAGACGCTTACAGTTGGAAGACGCTCATTACTAGGTATATGGACCGTTGTGCAAGGAACGTCCGTTTGCACACGACGCCGCTAGATGGCGCGTGCTCCACCACTATAAAAGCACGAGTTCGCACAGTTTTGGTTAGTTGTAAGCTGACCGCCAAAGAAGCAACATTAAAATTAAATAATTTGTAGGGAATAACTGGAGTCAACAGATAGGACTTTAGGCCAAAATATATAAGTATTAAAACTGTTCATGACCATAGGTGCTAGATCGCCAGGTGGAGTGAACAGTAAATACAAAAATATTAGCTGCCTGGGTCGTATCTGTTCTGGGTATTCCCAAGTGTGGTGAACTGGATAGGGGTCCAGTAAAAGCTGAAATAGTGATTTCAGCAACTGAGATAGTGTTCTCAGTACTATTGCAACTTGGGTGGTCTGAGGCTTGATAACTTTGTTGAACTATCCTAGATGGTTTGAGGTTTTAGGGAGGTTCCGTTGGGTAGGTCTGTGGTGCTCCAGACGCGGTTTAAAGAGGAGGCTGTGAAGGAGAGTTATACAGGGGTAAACAGCTGGGACTTTAGGCCAAAGCTGCCTGGGTCGCAGTTGTCCTGTATATCTCTCAGTGCAGTGTTTGGACAGTGGTCCAGGTGTCATAGAGACAGTGGTCTCAGCTCTGAGACAGTGGTCTCAGGGGACAGTGATGGCGGACAGTGGTCCTAGTGCGGGTTTAGCCTCATGAAAGTAACAGAGATGGGATAAATGATAGATATGGTTATGATGTCTCTACAACGCTTGGGTAGTTTCAAGTCAGAATGGTCTGGACTGGTCTGAAAGACCAGTGGAACGTTCTTATATCGTTATAAACATTCAGTTATGATTGTTAATAAAGGGCCATGAACCTTATCAAGACCTAGGGCGAGGGTTGGGATCCCGTAAAACCGGTTTAAGCCCCCTAGTAATTGTATTACTAACCGTTCCAAGGCGGTGCTCTTGGTATGGTTCATGCCTGTCAGACCTTTTGAAGGGTCTTATTTAACTTAGTATTGGTTGAAGTCGATTTGAGTGACCTATTTCATTTCTTACATGTAGGTCAATTTTGCTATACGATTATTGTGTGGTGGCAGTTTTTGTTTAAATGAGTAAAGTCATGGTCGCCTTCAATGGTCGACCATGCATAAGTTTTGTTATCATTAGTCTAGCCAGTCGGTTACGCTCGCTCGACACGTTACAAAATTGGTGGCAGCGGTGGGATAATGACAACTGCCGGACAGGGGTTGCCTTACCCACATAGTATCAGATTTAGGGAGGATATCGGATGAGATCATTATTATCTGGGACCTTCATTTCTTCATTTCATAACTAAATTTTGGTTAAAGATGCAAAGTCACAACTTCGTTTGTCTAAAAATTTATTCTTCGGGCTATTGCAAAAGCCATATGTCAAATGGTTTTTTTCTCGAAGTGGTTATATTGTTCAAATGCTTTGGCATTTTTTTTATGATTCAGACTTATGCTCAATTTAATGGTAGTGATTTTTCCTGCGGAACATGTACTTTTCGAAACTGGTTTGGCTTTTATTTTGACTATTCGGTGGATTATATTTTAAATTCGGGACGAATTTTGACTAAGGAGGGGGTAATGTGGCGATTTCAGAATCTAACCCCATGGTTTTGCAAAAGTATGTCCTAGTGTTGTGGTTGTATTTATCTTTTTCGGTTGAAAACGAAAGTAGAAATCTAATTTCTGATCAATTTCCCGTTTGCTAGACGCTTACAGTTGGAAGACGCTCATTACTAGGTATATGGACCGTTGTGCAAGGAACGTCCGTTTGCACACGACGCCGCTAGATGGCGCGTGCTCCACCACTATAAAAGCACGAGTTCGCACAGTTTTGGTTAGTTGTAAGCTGACCGCCAAAGAAGCAACATTAAAATTAAATAATTTGTAGGGAATAACTGGAGTCAACAGATAGGACTTTAGGCCAAAATATATAAGTATTAAAACTGTTCATGACCATAGGTGCTAGATCGCCAGGTGGAGTGAACAGTAAATACAAAAATATTAGCTGCCTGGGTCGTATCTGTTCTGGGTATTCCCAAGTGTGGTGAACTGGATAGGGGTCCAGTAAAAGCTGAAATAGTGATTTCAGCAACTGAGATAGTGTTCTCAGTACTATTGCAACTTGGGTGGTCTGAGGCTTGATAACTTTGTTGAACTATCCTAGATGGTTTGAGGTTTTAGGGAGGTTCCGTTGGGTAGGTCTGTGGTGCTCCAGACGCGGTTTAAAGAGGAGGCTGTGAAGGAGAGTTATACAGGGGTAAACAGCTGGGACTTTAGGCCAAAGCTGCCTGGGTCGCAGTTGTCCTGTATATCTCTCAGTGCAGTGTTTGGACAGTGGTCCAGGTGTCATAGAGACAGTGGTCTCAGCTCTGAGACAGTGGTCTCAGGGGACAGTGATGGCGGACAGTGGTCCTAGTGCGGGTTTAGCCTCATGAAAGTAACAGAGATGGGATAAATGATAGATATGGTTATGATGTCTCTACAACGCTTGGGTAGTTTCAAGTCAGAATGGTCTGGACTGGTCTGAAAGACCAGTGGAACGTTCTTATATCGTTATAAACATTCAGTTATGATTGTTAATAAAGGGCCATGAACCTTATCAAGACCTAGGGCGAGGGTTGGGATCCCGTAAAACCGGTTTAAGCCCCCTAGTAATTGTATTACTAACCGTTCCAAGGCGGTGCTCTTGGTATGGTTCATGCCTGTCAGACCTTTTGAAGGGTCTTATTTAACTTAGTATTGGTTGAAGTCGATTTGAGTGACCTATTTCATTTCTTACATGTAGGTCAATTTTGCTATACGATTATTGTGTGGTGGCAGTTTTTGTTTAAATGAGTAAAGTCATGGTCGCCTTCAATGGTCGACCATGCATAAGTTTTGTTATCATTAGTCTAGCCAGTCGGTTACGCTCGCTCGACACGTTACACTAGTATTGTTGAAATTATAGTAGCTTTTAAATCATGTCTGTTTTCCACTTAAAATGTTGAGGGTCGGGCGGCATGAAAATATTTTTATTTTTATTTTTATTGGCAATAAAAACCGCAGGGTCGGGTTAGTGGAAACACAGCTACTTTTTATTTACACCTTAAGCCAAAAAAAAAAAAAAAAAAAAAAAAAAAAAAAAAAAAAAAAAAAAATCTCTAAATTTGGGTAAAAATGCATTTTTGACAAAATTGCAATTTTTGAGAGAAAAAAAAACCAACATATATATTGGAGAAAATGAGTAAAATGAGAATTCATTTCAAGTTTTGATCACTAAGAGTGATTTACAGTCTTACCGAGTCCTACAGCCCCCCAGTAATTTTATATTACTGATCGTTCCAAGGCGATGCTTCTGTTGTGGCTCTGTTTCTTTTATGTTTTGGAGTCAAATTTTTGTGCTTTTTGAACCTTATGTACACTGGGTAACTGTGTGGCCGCCTATTGGGAAATAGCTGCTCACTCGGCTTACGATATGTTCTAAGTATAAGTATATACGTAATTTGGTTTTTTCCCACATCGGTTTTTGGAGTGTGAATTTCATTATGATTGCTCCTTCTCCTGATCATTGCCTACATGTACCTTTACAACTGACCGACAAAAAGTCACAAATGGCACAAAGTAAATTCACACTTATTCGCCGAGTGAAATTGTTGCACAAATAACACGCTTTTTAACTGTTGGCTTATTACGGGCTGAGGGTGAGTTATGGCGATGCAAAACTAGTTTAAGCCTGCCGGTGGTTTTGTGTTACGGATCGTTCCAGGGTGGTGCTTCTGTTGTGGCTCTTGTTGTTTTGTGTGTGTCTTGTTGTTGGGTTTTGGTGCTGTTTGCGCCTTGTGTGCGTTTTTAGCTCACCTGAGCCGAAGGCTCACAGGTGAGCTTATAGGATAGGCAGGCATCCGTCGTCCGTCGTCGTCGTCGTCCGTCGTCGTCGTCCGTCGTCGTCGTCGTCCGTCCACGATTTCAAAGAAGAATATTTCTGAAGCTAGTAGGCCGATCTTGATCAAATTTAATGTGAACCATAATTGGGTTGGGGGATTGATGGCATTAGGTTTGTATCAAAATAGCAGATTGTATCAAAATTGTGGTTTCCATGGCAACAGATAGGTCCCATAGACTTACAATGGGAAAAACTAAAAAAATCTTCTTCTCTGAAACCACTAGGCCCACAGCTTTGATATTTGGTATGTAGGGTAACGGGTCGTTTAGGCCGTGGGTCGTTTCGGCCTGGGTCGTTTCGGCCTGAGTCGATTCGGCCCTGGGTCGTTTCGGCCAATTTTGCTGAGTCGTTTCGGCCTGATATATACTATATAATATACTTTATGCAAGATGTGTATGTTATATGAGGCTAATTTACCATGAAGCCAGTCTTGCAAGGTTGCTTGGGTTTATTACAGAAGTTTTTTATTACAAAGTTTTTTTTTATTACAGGGTGAAAACTTTGCATCTTTGTTTCATCAAAACGATAAAGAAACTACATTGGTCAATTCTAAGACGTCATGGTTTATAAAACAAATAAAGGTACAAACGGTTTAATTTCATAATTTTATTTTATCTCAAACTAAACATCATTTTGAAAAAAAAACAAAACAAAACAAAACAAACAAAAACAAAAAAAAAAAAAAAAAAAAAAAAAAAAAAAAAAAAAAAAAACACTTTAGAGATTTCTGGAGTAATGCCTGCATCAAACATAAATGAGACCAGCTAATGCAATCTAAGCTTTACATGTACAATGCTAACTGCAACCTTACCATCCCATCAGAAGTCTATATAAAATATGTAAACACAGTACATGTATCTAATAGAATTGGACGTTCAAACTTACAAATTCAGCTGTTACAAAGTTGAGCTTTTTCATTAATTTTTAAAGCTATTATTTTAACGGTATTTAATAATTTATATTCACTTTAAGATAACCAAAGTCGGATAAGAAAACAAACAAGAAACATAGGCGAAAACAAAGGCGCTGATAACTGCACAGCTGATCAACGCCTTTGTTTTCGTACCAAAGATAGTACAATAATTCCTCTTCTTAAATCCAAAATTTCAAGACTCTGGCCCGATAATGTGACTGTACAGGCTTATTCGTGATGGATCTGAGCGGATGTCAAACCTCTTGGTTTACCCCTGCCCCCCCCCCCCCCCCCCCCCCCCCCCTGCGTAGACTAATATCAAATTGACAAGCACGCGATTTCACACTTTAATTGAGTACATTAATAATCAACCACTATGGATTAGCATTCTAACTATAGATCTATCTATTTCATTCATTCATTCATTCATTCATTCATTCATTCATTAAACCGTATCAATCGTTTCTATCGCCGGTACTTATCATTTGATGTTGATGGGAACTTTTTCCGACACACTAAGAATATGTAAGGCTGGAACTGTGACTACAATACTAACTTACCTGAAGATTTCTATTTACATGTACTTTGGCTGAAACGACTCAGGGCCGAATCGAATAACCCAGAAACTTGGCCGAAACGACCCACCAACCAAGGCCGAAACGACCCACCCCCAAAATTGGCCGAAACGACCCAGGCCGAAACGACAGGCCGAAACGACCCAGGGCCGAAACGACCCGGATTCGTATGTAGCAATGGCTAATGGTCCTCTACATAAATTGTGCCATTCATGCCCCTGGGGTCAAATTTGGCCACTCCCGGGGGTTGATAATCTCCATAGACTTACTATGGGAAAAAATTAAAAAAATCTTCTTCTCTGAAACCACAGGGCCCACAGCTTTGATATTTTGTATGTGGCAATGGCTAATGGTCCTCTACATAAATTGTGCCAATCATGTCCCCGGGGTCAAATTTGGCCACGCCCCGGGGGTCGATAGTCTCCATAGACTTACAATAGGAAAAACTAAAAAAATCTTCTTCTCCGAAACCACTAGGCCCACAGCTTTGATATTTGGTATGTAGCAATGGCTAATGGTCCTCTACATAAATTGTGCCATTCATGCCCCTGGGGTCAAATTTGGCCAGGTCCCGGAGGTTGATAGTCTCAATAGACTTGCTATGGGAAAAAAATCAAAAATCTTCTTCTCTGAAACCACAGGGCACACAGCTTTGATATTTTGTATGTGGCAATGGCTAATGGTCCTCTACATAAATTGTGCCAGCCATGCCCCTGGGGTCAAATTTGGCCACGCCCCGGGGGTAGATAGTCTCCAATGACTTACAATGGGAAAAACTAAAAAAAATCTTCTTCTCTGAAACCAAAAGGCCCAGAGCTTCTATATTTTGTATGTAGTAATGTTTGGTAGTCCCCATTATAAATTGTGCCAGTCATGCCCCTGGGTCAAATTTAGCCATGCCCCGGGGTCAATAGTGTCCATGTATAGACTTTCATTGGTCGATTCTCAATTAATTTAAATCTCATGAGCTTACAATGTGATAATCTCTCAGGTGAGCTACAGGACCAATGGTCCTCTAGTTATATTTTAGTTAGGTTTGGGTGGCTGGGTGGCCGCCTGTTCGGAAGTGGCTGCTCGCTCTGCTTGCAGTGTGTTTTCTTAGTACACGTATCTGATTGTCAATTTAGTTTTTTTCCCACTTCGGTTTTTGGAGTGGGAATTTCTTTCTTATTGCGCCTTTTCCTGATCATTGCCTACTTGTACCTCTATATAGGCGAGGTGTGTTAGAATGAAAATTATCATGATGATTGTGAAGCTGACATGATGCACTTTGCAATAGAATGCGTTTCATATCCTTATATGGTTTCATAAATTTGATTGAAAAAAAAAAATCATTTTTGAGCTAAAGTTATATAACTGCTCCCAGCACACACAGTTTCTTGACCCTTTCTATAGAAAGACCCTGGATAAATGGATAAAATATAAACTTGCCAAGTGAGGAATTAAGTTCTCATTATTAACATATTCCGCCACATTCGCTACATTATAAACTTGCCAAATGAGGAATTCAGTTCTCATTATTAAAATATTCCACCACATTCGCTACATTTCTTTATTTCTATTATTCCATATTCCGTACAGTGACATGCCAAATTAATGTCAACAACGTCGCAAACTCCAAAGACTTCAATGTATTTTCACGTTTACAAGAAAAATCATCCTGTCTCTCCTGGTCAACATACTTTCACAATTTTGATCTCATTTGAAAGGTAAATGAGAAAAAAGCAATAAATAAGATTTTTGATGGAATTATCTGACATTGCATTTTTCAAATACAACAATTTAAAACTGTTAGAAATTTTGAAAAATTCATTTTCCCCATTAACGTCAATGGTGACGTTGCCCCAAAACTGTAAAACTATTCTCACATTTTCTTAAATAATTGTAGCCTTAAACGCATGTATAGAATTGAATGAAAATATATCGTTTATTGCTATAGTTATTTACCTTTCAAATGACACCAAAATTTTAAAAATCGGTTGACCAGAGGAGGCAGGATAATTTTTCTTGTAAACGTGAAAATACATTGAAGTCTTTGGAGATTCTGACGTTTTGGATTAAATTGGCACGTCACTGGTATATTGCCAAACCCGGCAACCCAAAATATTATAACAAACCAATTTTATTCTATTATCCAAATTACGGTAATTCGACCTAAGCCGAAATTTCTCGGGGCGAAGTGATTTGAGTTTGAGAAGACTCAGAATCGCAAAGTAATTCCATTTGTAACAGGCCTTTCGATTGGACCCTCGAAACAGAAGACGCCCAATCAAAAAGCATTTAAGATAAAACTGTGTCAACACCATTCACGGCGATATTACTGCATGGAAAAATTTGTTCAATTTATATTTAACCAAATAGTTTGTCGATGCATGAGCTTCCACTTTGATTTTTCAGCCTGTTAAAAAGTTAACTTGGGTATCGCAATAGGTGTTTCATTCCAAACAATGGTAAGAAATGTGTGTAAACAAAATGTCACATGTTTTCGTGGTACCAGTTCATGAATGCATTTGTTACTCTCTGAGTTTGTTTTGTGTCAGACCAAGAACTCCCACATTAACCGCATTGTCTCAAATGCAAGCCATACACTAAATTTTGTGCGCTGTAACATCAAAACTAAGATGCCAAAGGTACGTGAAACGGCCTATAACTCCATAGTAAGACCACAGTTTGAGTATCCCTCAGCTGTGTGGGACCCAGAATCAGATCAGAATAGTTTACTGGTGAAACGTCAAACTGACAATACTACACCAGGGGGGATGGGGCTTGACCCAAACCATAAGAAGTGGATTTCAAACATTGAGTAAGTGCAAGGTAGAGCGGCATGTTGGACTTAACAATTATGAACAAAAGGCCAGTGTAACTGAGATGGTTTAAAACCTAGGATGGCATACACTGGAGCAAAGAAGGGCTGATGCTCGCATTTGTTTGTTTTACAAAGTTGTTCATGGCCTCGTTGCTGTACCTCTGCTGGACTATATACAGTACAGTAATAAAATATCTAGATACTGTCACTCCATGATCTTCAGGCAGGTCTCTACTTAGAACTACAGATTATTACAAATACCAGTACCTTAATTAGGCTGCGTATTTGCATAATTACCCAATTAGAATATGAAAAAACGCAATTAATAACCATCTGGTAGCGTAAGAAAATGCAAAAGAAATCGCCGATACGCAATAACGGAAAAATCAATTGCGTACCGGTTTTTATCGCTGTGTGCCGCACAACGGCTTACGCCGTCTACATTAAACAAAAATGTCATTGGACATGCGCAAATCGATAGATTCGAAGCCATTTCTTTTCTGTTTTTTTGTTGGTTGACTGCGATTTTAGTTAATTCTCTCAACCAATCAATGTTTCCGTTTTATTTTATGCTATGCATAATGCAAAAGCGAAAGTAGAAGAAAATAAGGAAAGTACACCTCGAACATCATTTTTACCAAACTGTTTTCCATTTTACCCAATTGATTGAAAATAGAGTGGGTAACAGAATTGAACTTACCCAATTAAAATTCCAGATACGCAATTGAATGAAAAAGGGGTGCGTAAATACCCTATAGACTAAAAAATTAATTAAGGTACTGAAATACTCCTTCCCCCTCGCAATAGTACAATGGAATGCCCTCCCCGAGTCTGTTGCATGCTTGCAGAGCATTGAGGTCTTTAAGACTGCAAGCTGCAACACTCTTGCCCTTAGATCCCAATTCAGTTGTTTTTATCTGATTTTAGCTAATCTTAACAATTTTAATCTATCATCTGTTTTTATCCTCCACTTATTAATGCTTTTAAATCTTTCTTTACCTTTCCTTTTTCTGTCTGATACTAGCAGACCTTGCGCAGACCTGCCTAGAATGTCTGCGAGTGTGTGTGGCAGTATAAGTGTTTTCCCCAGCCCTTAAAAAGGGCATGGTAAGGTTGCTAAAAAGGGGCACTTTTAGCGTGCGGCAACATGTCAAAAGGGCGCTTTCAGCGCGCAACGACAAGCAAAAAGGCACCATAACATGCTAGATGGGCACATTTAAGCACAGTCATTAAATTTTACACTGTTGTTACATTTTCTCTGTAATTTGCTTACAGCTTTTGTTTTCTCAATTTTCATACTCGTATTTCAGGATTCACTTAGGCAAGACCAGTGTCAAGTTAGAAAATTTCTTTTCTCTCACATTTTAATATTTTTATACTTTCATGTTTGTCAAAATAAGAGATAATCTCACTCAAAATTTGTTTGGAAAAGTAAATTATTGAAACTAATTAACTGGCACACTTTTATCACCAGGTAGGGCATTAAATTTTCACACCTCTGATTAACAGCTCATTTGGTGTCATATTAGGTATTGTTATAATTAGCAACATTTGCCACTGCAATTAAATGACAATAAACAAGGGATTAAAGCAATCAACAACTGTGGAAGTCATGATCATAAATTTTGCCAAATTTATTTCTGCAGACTTCAAACAAAAAAATCTTGTAACTTCCTTATTTTTTTGTTCGATTTTGACAAACTTTTTACCAAAATGTAGGGCAAGGAATGTAGATTCAGAAAAAGGGCATGGCGCTGGGAAAAAGGGCATGGCGCTGGAGAAAAAGGGCATGGCGCGGCGCCATAGTAAAAGTGGCTAGGGGAAACACTAAGTATATAGAGATATATAGATGGGAAACCCTGAAGACCGGTTTCTCACATCGTGGCTCTATTATCTATCAAATACTCCATGACTTTATCTGGTCTTATGACTAATCTGTTTGAAATCTTAGGACATTTATGACTCCAGCAATTTTTTACAGAATTAACAATGAGTAGAAGAAGAACCGTTCTACAGCTTGATGAACCTAGAGAAAGTAGTCCTTACACAGGTTAGTATATGTCGAAAAGACTGTCTTTTAAAATACTGATTTGAATATAGGGATCAAAAATGATTTTCCATTCATTACCAAGGGAGTGTTTCCCTGAGGGACTTAGCTAATGTTAATGAATGACAAAATCATTTTTGATCGCTATTATTGCATAAATTCTTCAGAGACGAAAGAAATAATAGTGCATTATAGGTGACAGCCTCATCACATTTTCATACACGTAAAAGCTTTCGTTGTTGTGCTCGTTCCGGGCAGGCTTCATCTTCTCATTATTAGCACATGCTTTTCGTGGCGCCCGGTAACGAGCATAAGTAAAAGCCATGTGTTTATAGCATGTGCACGCATGAATTGCAATATTAATGCATGTCTTTCTCTTCATTCATAAACAGCTGTTAATATCGTGTGACAAAGGTATTTATGCAATAATATAACAACACTGGCTATCCTCACGATGGTCGTGCCGATAATGCCGCTTATCGGTACGACCGTCATGCAGATAACGACGCTTATCTGCACGCCAGTCAAATCGATATTCAAATGTTAAATGTTTAGAAAATGGATACATTTTAAGACGATAATATTATGCTTTGGTTTCAAAAACTGGAACAGAATATTACACATGCAGGAAATTTTACTTTTTAATTAACACAATAACTATTTTGCTGTAAAAATCAGCCATGCATATGAAAAAGTAATTAACGTAACCTAAATAATAAAAGAATGTGGTAATCCAAAAGAATAAACATCATTTGATTTATTAACTACGGATCGCTGACTGAGTATGGAAACATTTCAGTAATACACACAAACACACACACATAAAGCATTTACATTGGTTGTATTTTTGCTCTGCTGTTAGAAATCTATTGTGATTCAGTTGAAATCAGATGAAATAATCAAATCAAATTGATTTTCTTATTCATAATTAACGAAAAAGTTAAATTTGAGTGTATTTCAGAAGCTAAACAAAATTAATTTCTTAATGGCAAATTAATAGTTTAATGCATACTTAAGCTTATTAGAAAATCTCATACTCCGATAGCCAATACCTGTAGCACTGGCTATCCACATGACAGTCTTGCCGATAACGCGGCGTTATAAGCACAAACGTCCTGCAGATAGCCTCAGCCTAATATGATAGTTCGTCTCTCACTAATGAGAAAGACCATCATTATTTCTTGAATAGTGCTGATGTGTGTTGGTGAGTTCTTTGATGGCTGACTAGGCCAATTCTGGCTCTAAACTGTCGGTTGCAAGTAGAGCAAGTCAATGTCATAGAGTCTGCTGGTGGCACATTTGTTTTGGCTTTGCGCTCTCTTCGCTTTCTTTCAGTTTCACAGATTTTCTTCTTTTCATAGAGAGCTGCTCCTTTGTTGATGAGACCTCGCCACTTTGATCACTCCTGTGCAGTCTGTTCCCAGGACCCCATTGGTATTTCGAAATCCTTCAGAGAGGCTTTGAGGGTGTCTTTGTAGCGTTTCTTCTGGCCACCTTGAGAGCGCTTTCCCTCCTGTAGTTCTCCATAAAAAACTTTCTTTGGAAGTCGCGCATCAGGCATTCTTATAACATGGCCAGTTCATCTTAGCTGTGCTAGCTTTAAGACTGTATGCATGCTTTGCATCCCTGCTTTCCTCAGGACCTCTGTGTCTGGAATCTTGTCCTGCCACTTGATTTTTAACAACTTTCTCAAACAGCTTAAGTGGAAATGGTTAAGTCTCTTTGCATGGGGTTGGTATACTGTCCAGGTCTCACATGCATACAAGAGGGTTGGCAGTACCACAGCCTTGTAGACTTTCAGCTTGGTGTCAAGCTTGATTCCATTTCGCTCCCAGACATTTGCACGGAGTCTTCCGAATGCCACACTAGCTTTTGCAATGAGCCTCAGCCTAATATAACACTTATATCTTGGATGGTTTGATGAGCTGATTGAAAGCAGTCCATACAAAGGTGTTTTATACTTAAACGTTAATAGGGCTGCCGTTTGATAGGAGTTTCAATATAAATATCTAAAATATGTAAAATAACACAATATCTTTTGCCAACGACGCAGTGATGCCAAAAATGAATATAAGAAATGTCAACAAAAAATTCCATCACCTCTAAAATTTATAATTGTTATAACTTTCATTGAAGGGATCAAAGATTGTGACTGGGGATACATTTTTTCCTCTGATAACCCTGTTCTTGATCTTTATGATTTTACATCTATTGTTTGATTTAAGGGTCAAGAAGAAGAGGTCCACCATCAGAAGATGATCAAAGTCAAGATGATGAAGACGGTCAGTCCTTAGATGATCTTCAACCGATGACCTTTTATAACTCTTGGCCTTTAAAATATTAGATAGTGTACTTGTAGAAGAACATCTTTCATGATGCAGCTGATCTATGACATTTGAGCCTGTGTATGAAAAAAACAACAATTTGGGTTTCCGACCAGGTCCAACACTAACCAGCCTGAACAGTCACAGAAGATAGCTAGAAGCTGGAAATTTCAGATAAAGGAAGAAGATGGATTGTACTATCAATGTAGCGAAAACAAAGGCACTGATAAGCTTCGCGGATACCGGTAAGCTGGTCTGCACCTTTGTTTTCGCATATGCAGATTGTTGTTTTTTTATGCAGCGGCTCATTTTTCTTATTTTTCATATGCTAAAAGCATGGTTCAGATGTTATTTTGAGTTCGAGAAAGAGTTCTCCTATAAATTACTGGAATTGAAACTTTAATGAGACTACAATGTATATAGGGCAGGAAATCAGAATGCAATAACAAGTGTTATATGATCAGTGTTGTATTAAAATAGTGCAATTAAGTTGAAGAGTAACACAATCATTTCCATAGATAATTGAGCCTGTGCATGAGAAAACACAATTTGGACCAGGTCCAACACAAACTGGGCTGTACAGCCACAAGAGAAAGCTAGAATCCTGAAATTTTGGCTAAAAGTTGAATATGAATTATACTATCCGTCTAGCGAAAACAAAGGCGCTGATCAGCTTTGTGGTTACCGCGAAGCTGATCTGCGTCTTTGTTTTTCGCCTATGCAAATTCTTTGTTTTATCATGAGGTGGCTCATTTCATAGATAATTAAGACATGAGTGGTGTCAATTTTAAGGATTGCTGTTTGGATAAAGGAAACACAAAAGTAACGGTCTTCCAAAGATGCTGTATAAGACAATGCCACTTCTTCCTTGATAAAATGTCCAGGCTTTAGTTCAGTCATCTTTCGTGGCTGCGCAGCCCAGTTTGTGTCTCACTTGTCGTGATCAGCAAACCTGAAGGCAGGTTCTCTTTGAAGGTGCTCATGTATATTTTAGCCACCGCATAAGAAAACCAACAATCTACATATGCAAAAACAAAGATGCAGACCAGCTGTACAGTAACTGCACAGCTAATCTACGCCTTTGTTTTCGCTACACGGATAGTACAATTCCACTTCTTCTTAAATCGGAAATTTCAAGTTTCTAGCCATCTTCAATGCATTACATCACGGTTTGTCAAATTTTGTCGGACCTGTTTGGAAACCCAAATTGTTGGTTTTCTCATGCGAAGGCTCATTTGTTAATAAACTAGTCTCATTACTGGGATCTTCAGTTACATTTTTGCTATGAGAAAACCTGCAGTACTGAGCCGTTTTGTGAGAAAACCAACAATATGGTTTCCGAACAGGTCTGACACAAATCAGGCTGTACAGTCACAGAATCAGGTAAACAGGTTGAAATTGAAATGGGGAAAACAAAGGCGCTGATCAGCTTCGTGTTTTTTCTCAATTTTGATCCACAACATACATTGTGACTACTCGTACCCACAGTGTATGTTTTGAGCGAAAATATAAAAAAAATATTTATTTTTTTTTTCAATTAAATTTTCAGTTTATTCTTCTGAAAAAATCCCTCTATATTGCATGGACAAGTTTACGTGATGGATACAGTTGTGCTCAAATGTTGATATTTTTATCGTAGATGATGCAATGGGGGATATGCCAACTCCTGAGAGACTAGTACCACCTGATATGCCGTTACCAAAGCCAAATGGAGGAGAAAAACTTGACATTGATAATAAAGTGGCAAACTTCTTAGCGGTAAGTATACTGCACAGTACATGTATTAGCTGAGGTCTTTCTCATTAAACATTATCTCAAGGGTTCTTGTGATTGGAAAGATGCCACTTTATAAATGAAACCATGCTATAATGAGGTTATTTTCAAGACACAGCAAGTTTGAAAGTTTGAGATCATGTTTCATTGAAAGCTTCATTAAATTAAAACCTTTTATAATGAGGTTCAACACTGTATGAGTGGCAATGTGAGAAAACCGGTCTTTGGGGTTTTCGACCAGGTTCGACACAAACTGGCCTGTACAGTCACAGGAGATGGCTAGAAGCTTGAAATTTCAGATTTAGGTAGAAGAGGAATTGTACTATCTAAGTAGCGAAAACAAAGGTGCTGATCAGCTGTGCAGTTACTGCGCCTTTGTTTTTGCATAGGCAAAAATCTGTTCTTCTCATGATGCGGCTCATTAAACACAGAGCTTAACAGGGCCTGTACTATGTTTTAAATGTAGGAACAACAATGGCGAATGAAATAAAATGGAAAATAATTTTAACTGAAAATGGCCAGTCTATATTTAAGGACAAGACTTTCCTTTTAAATTGCATGCCTTAGTTTTTCTCTGTCCTGATCAGATACTATAAATTCTCTAGTTTTATATGCCAGTCAAAAATATAAGCCCAGTTTTATGCCAATCAGGATTATAAGCCAAGAGCTGCTTGGCCAATATTGAAGTTTACTGTTACAGTCCAGTACTTTTGTACTGTATTGTAGGAAAAAGATACCCAAATTAGCCCAGAAATGTTTGGCCAATATAAAATTTCACTAGCTTTTGTATTTCTATTGAAGGAAATAGATGCCTTAGATCACGGAGATGAGAACTCAAGATCGCCTGCTCCGTCTCAGGAACCTAATGATGACACTCCACCCCACTTCCAGCTCCAGCAGTCCCCTCCCCCAGGGGCCACCACGCCCCCAAGGTCACCAACAAGGTCAAAGCCAGGGGCGTACAGTATGTTTGTAAGGGGTGATACTGAGTTCAAAAGACATGAAAAGGAAAGACAGAGGGCGAAAAGTGGGGGCAGTGCTGAAAAATGGCCTGAAGGTGAGTTATTGTGATAAACTGCTCCAGAATATATTTATACGACCATCGTTCATCTTCGTCTCATCAAAAATCTACATTTGTCAGTTAGTGGTGAAAGAAATATGCACAAAAACTGGTAATCTGCCTATGGAAGGCTTGTCCAGGAACAGTGTTGCTGATTGTTCCAACATGATCCAAGCTATTACCCTAGATATGAAGTACTAAAAGTAATGATCAGGAAATGGAGCAGTCAGAACGAAAGTCACTACAAAAACTGAGTTTGTAAAAAAACTAAATTGGCAGTCCGGTACAAATACAAAGAGAACATATCGTAAGCCAAGTGAGCAGTTTTTTTTCCAGTAGGTGGTTACTGAGTTATCTGTACTTAACTATATAGATGAAAACGTACATTTATAAGAGGTGCAAACAGCACATAAATTCAACATCAAAACATAAAGCAAATAGAGCCTCAAACTATCTCTTTTCTACCAGAACCAAAGACTGACTGGCAACAACTGAAAGACGAGAAATCCAACTATCCATACTACTGGAATACAAAGACTAACGAGGTGGTGTGGGACATGCCGTCAGAGTTCCAGCAATATCTCCTTCTACACAAGGAGTATGAGGAAAAAGTCGAGAAGGGGCTCAAAGAGGGGAAATTAAAGCCTGAGGATAGACCAGGGGCCAAACCAGAGGGAAAACAGGAATCTAGGTGAGTTCACTATTTGAGCCTGTGCGTGAGGAAACCAACAATTTGGGTTCCGACCAGGTCCGACACATACCAGGCTGTACAGTAACAGAAGATGGTTACTGCACAGCTGATCTGCGCATTTGTTTTCGCATAGGCAAAAACCCGGTTTTGTTGCGACACGGCTCATTTAATGGTGAATAAGGGGTAATTTTGGTCATTTCTTCACAAAAATCTATGTTGTGGGTGATCAATAGAATTGTCTGGGTTGGACAGTTCTAATGATCACCCACAACATAGGTCTTTATAAAGAACTAACAAAAATTACTTTTCAATTATCATCAAGTACTCATTTCTTCGGTAGACATCCAACAGTCAGTTTATTTGGATTACAAAATTAAGGAAAGAGTTGATACTTCTTTCCATTGGTGATAGAAATACAGTAAAAGCTACCATTCTGCAAACTAATTAAGCTTTTAAGTTTAGCTAATTGTTACAGGTCAGTAAGCTCAAATGGTAGAGCATCTGCTTCAGGATCGGGAGGTTGTGGGTTTGAACCTGGACCACACCATATCAAAGGCATCAGAAATGGTACCATTGGCTACTGTGCTCAGCATCATACGGCAAGCACTGGCATCTCTTCCCTCACAACTAACCTCCTAAAATATATAAATAATAATAATTACATTTATTAGCTCAAACCTTTAAAAATCTTCTTCTCCAGAACCAGTGGGCCGATTTCCATGAAACTTGGTATGTATTATTTGGGACGCGGGCCCATCATAGTTTATATAAAAAAATGACCCTAGGATGACCTTGACCTATTTTACGGCAAGGTCAACTTAGGTCGCCAATGCATTTGAATGGGAAAAAATAGTAAAATGCTATTTTAATGGGTAAAATGTACTGGGAATAGGCAAATTGGACAGAAGATTAATGTTAATGGAAAATTTTACCCCCTGGGGGGGGGGGGTTGTCTGCCCCTGCCCCGGGGCTATATACATGTATATTTCCATAATAATGAAACATCTCCCCTGAAACCACTTGGCCAATCAAAGCCAAACTTCATATGTAGCATCCTTGGGAAGGGGGAAAGAAAGTTTATATAAATGGTCAAGGTCACATGACCAAGATGGCCGCCATGGCTATAAATAGAAAAAAACCTTTAAAAATCTTCTTCTCCAGAACCAGAAGGCCAATGATTTTGAAAATTGCTGTGAAGCATCAGTGACTGGAGCTCTACAAAGTTTATATAAATCGTCACCCTTGGATGACCTTGACCTATTTTACGGCAAGGTCAACTTAGGTCTCCCATGCATTGGAATGGAAAAAAATAGGAAAATGTAATTAAATGGCAGAAAACTTGCTAGAAATGAGCAAATGGACAGAAGATTTATGTTTAAGAGAATATTTTGGGTCCAGAGGGTTGTCTGCCCCTGCCCTGGGGCTATATGGGGCTATATACATGTATATGACCATAATATTGAAACATCTTCTTCTCTGAAACCACTAGGCCAATCAAAGCCAAACTTTTTGTGGAGCATCCTTAGGAAGAGGGAATGAAAGTTTGTATAAATGGTCAAGGTCACATGACCAAGATGGCCGCCATGGCTATAAATAGCAAAAACATTTAAAAAATTTCTTCTTCAGAACCAGAAGGCCTATGATTTTGAAACTTGGTATGAAGCATTTGGGAATGGAGCTCTACAAAGTATATATAAATCATGACCCTGGGATGACCTTGACCTATTTTACGGCAAGTTCAACTTAGGTCTCCCATGCATTTGAATGGGAAAAATAGGAAAATGTCATGTAATGGCAGAAAACTTGCTAGGAATGAGCAAATGGACAGAAGATTTATGCTTATGAAAATATTTTAGGCCCAGGTGTTGTCTGCCCCTGCCCCGGAGCTATATACATGTAGATGACCATAATATTCAAACAGCTTTTTCTCAGAAACTGCTTAGCCAATCAAAGCCAGACTTTATGTGGAGCATCCTTAGGAAGAGGTCACGTGACCAAGATGGCCGCCATGGCTATAAATAGCAAAAAGTTTTAAAATGTTTTAAAAATCTTCTTCTTCAGAACCAGAAGGCCTATGATTTGGAAACTTGGCATGAAGAATTAAGGAATGGGTGTCTACAAAATTTGTATAAATCATGACACTGGGATGACCTTGACCTATTTCATGGCAAGGTCAACTTAGATCGCCCATGCATTTGAATGGAGAAAATTGTTAAAATGTCATTTGAAGGACAAAACTTGCAGTTAATTGGCAAATGGACTGAATTTTTATGAATTGAAAAAAGACATTGACTCCAGGAGTTATTCTGACACTGCCCTAGGGTTATATACATGCATTGTACCATTCTAGTCTAACAAGTTTATTGGTACATGTATATATCTCAGGTCTCAGGTGAGCGTTTACATGACCATTGGTCCTCTGCTAATTACAGGGAAGAGCCACAAGAAAGACCGTCAGAAAGTTCCGACAAGTCACACTCTAGGAGAAAAAGGAGGCATTCCTCAAGCAGTGATAGCAGTCGAGATAGCAGTAGTGATAGTGATAGATCTTCTAAAGGTTCTAGAAAAGGTATTATATGAGCCGCCTCATGGGAAAACCAACAGTCTGCATAGGCGAAAACAAAGGCGCAGATCAGCTTCGCGGTAATCTCGAAGCTGATCAGCGCCTTTGTTTTCGCTACTCGGATAGTACAATTGCTCTTCTACTTAACTCCAAAATTTCAAGCTTCTAGCCTGCTTCTGCCCGGTTTGTGTCAGACCTGTTCGGAAACCACATTGTTGGTTTTCCCACGAGACGGCTTATATTTTTAAAGACATAAAAGACTTTTGAGAATAGTGATAACAGCAGTTTACGCAAGAGACCATTCTCATAATATAAGAATCTTACATGAGTGTCAGGTATGGATAGACAAATCTGTCCCGAGGGTCACATTTTGGCATGACGAGGCTCGCCGAGTGATGCCAAACTGTGACCCGAGGGACAGATTTGTCTATCCATACCTTACACGCATGATAGATTCTTTTTCTTGCACGCCTTAATGCGGCAAAGCTTGATTTTTCATACTATTTACCTAGAAAAATGCTTAAAATCGCGGCGTCCACCATTTTGAATTTAAGCGTTTTGACGTCATTGTGACGTGTGCACTTAGCGACGAAATAACGTGACGTCCTATACAACCAGTGTTAAAAAAGAACACTTGAACGTAGGGTGCGACCGGGGTGAGATAACGAGGGTGAGATTAGAATTTCTCACATGGGGTAAAACGTAGGATTTCTCTATCTGGTGTGCAAGAAAGTTACTATATCCTCAGTAGAGTTATGATAAATGTATTCAGATGATCCGGTGAATTAGCACCTTTGTCAAAAAAGTATGTGTTACAAGTGCAAAACTTAATAGTATAAACTTAACGTCCTAACTTTAGGCATGTATACTTTTTATGTGTTATGGTTATCACTACGAAAACATGCCCATACAATATACAGAGATATTTTAAGTTGTAAAAAAGGAAAATTTTCAGTAGAAAATTTTTGATATTTTTCTTATTTTTGCTCAAAACAAAGATAGTGGTGAGGCGGTTCTAACGAGTACCCACAATCTATATTTTGGAGCAAAAATAAGAAAAATAGGTATACCCCTGCAAACCCCACTTTTTCTGTATAAAAGTGGGGTTCAAGGGGGTATACTTTTCATGGACATGTTTTCCTGATGACAAGTCCTTGAGAACATGTTTAAAACCTGTTTATTTTACCTCCAGGTTCAAGAACATCAGAGCGACCATCATCCACCTCTCATAATGAGGCTAGGAAATCTAGCAGAGACAGAGACATTAAGGTAGGTTCACCCATTAGTTGGCAAATAGTGGTGCAAATAGAAAACTCCCATGAGTTTTTGTATGTCACCTGATCTTAAAATTCTTTTAAGTGACTACAGGGCATTATTATTGGAAAGATGCAAAAGAATTGGGTATTGTGGATGTTTAGTTTGCCACTAAATTTGGGCTGAAATATGGGTTAAATGGATTTTGTTTTTACATAATCAGCAAGATTTAATTTTACTTTTTCCCCCCACAGGCCAGCACATCTAACCATTTCTCAAATCTTAAGACAAGAGTAATCATGATGCCAAAGGTAATGCAGAAGAAATAGATTTTTAAAGTTGTATTTTGATTTTGACAGTACATGTATTAAAAATAATAAATATTACTGTTCTTCTAATCCACAGGCTAGTACATCTAATCAGGACTCTCAAGATCTGCCAGACAGTACAGAATCTGAGGATAAGAATAACCATAATGCCAAAGCTAATGCAGAGGAAATGGATTTTGATATTGATGATATCGATAAGGAATTGGAGATGGCTTTAGAGAGGAAAAGGGTATGGTTAATTTCAGTCTTAGACTATAATATGAGTCGCCTCATGAGGAAACCAACAACCGGGCTGTACAAGCACAGAAGATTGCTAGAGGCTGGAAATTTTGGTTCTAGAAAGTAGAGGAATTGAATTGTACTATCTGTGTATCCGGCTACCACGAAGCTGATCATGGGCTTTTTTTTCATATATGCAGATTGTTGGTTTTCTCATTAGGCAGCTCGTATAGTGATCTTGATAACATGCTTATTCAGATGCATTATTGTAGCTTACATGTAGAATACTGTAGATCTGGAAGTATTCGAGAGAACTTGATTTTTGCTAATAATCGCAAATTGGTTGCCTCGCCAATTCAAAGTTCTCACTAATAAAGAATCGCTATAAACTTTATAGAGTACATGGACACTCACTCGCGAATTCAAGAACTCGCTAATAATTCAGAAATAGAAAATTCACGAAATAAAAGTCCCGCGAAAATTTCCAAATTTACAGTAAGTTGCAATAATAGCTGTCAAAAATGATTTTGTCATTCATTAACATTTGCTAGGTCCTTCAGGGACCTACACCCTAGGTTTTCAACGCTCCTCTTGGGACCTAGTGAATGTTAATGAATGGAAAACCATGTTTGATCCTGTATTCATGCATTAAAAAGCACTATCATGTCTTTTCTCTATAACAGCAAGAGCTGATGAAACTTGAAGACCCCACAAAGTCTCATGAAGACAAAGACAAGCACAAGGAAAATGATAGAGAGAAGAACAAGGATGATCACAGAAGGAAAGAAGAAAGAAGAGATGATGAAGGAAGAAGAAAACATGATAGAAAGAAGGATGAACACAGGGACGAAAAACGTCACCATAGAGATCATAAGGATAAAGACAGAAGACATCAAAAGGAAGAAAAAGAGGACAAAAAGCCGAAATTGTCGTTAAAAGATCGACTTAGGATGGAGATGGAAATGAAATTAGAAAAAGAAAGAAGGAAAAAGAAAGCCATAGAAGATATGATGGCACGGGAGTTGGAGATGACGGTTGGTGCTAAAAATAGAAAGCGGCATCATAGGGATAGGGACTCGTATGAACGAGAGGAATCGAGGAAAAGATATAAGGATGATGATGATGTGGACCCATATAGAAGGGATTATAGGTAATAAAGGGGATAAAGGTAGAGGATAAAAACTAGGGGTGACACGTATAGATCTAGTACTTTTGTAATAATATTTTTGCCACATATTCAAGAAAAGAGTAGTTTCCTTGAGAGAGACTTGGTAACTGACCATAATACTGGTTAAAACACAGTAAATGGTTGCTCCATCCCGACATGAACAATAATGGTAAATCAAAAGGCAAACAAATGTATTGGCTGAATAGTGGCTTGCCTTGGCTAGGATAACTCTCAAATCCAGACAGCTAACTGGTTGAAAAGCATCAAACTAAAAAAAGCAAATTTGAATTTCATCCAATGCAATAGCCTTATATATGCATAATATCAGCAATGGCATTTAATTGTTTCTAGAATTATACTGTTCTATCTCTAATATCTTATATGTATAACTTCTTGTAGGGACAGAGACAGAGATCCTTATGATGATCGAGGAGGGTTCGACGATTATAGTAGATACGACGTGACCTATGATAGGTATAAGGGGTATGAAGATGGGATGGGCCCACCACCTAGAATGACCCCACCCCCACCCACTGCAGAAATGGTAGCATATGAGGTATTAGCAGTAGGGCACAACCGTTAAATCGATATATAATATCTCCTTTTTCATATAGTATCTAAAACTAGATATCATATCTAAATCTAGATATAAACACAAAATATTTGAATTTACATATAGTATCTCCTTCTAGATATATAACTCTACATCCGGCTTATCTATATTTTGTTTTACATATTATATCTAAATTGATATATACTGTCAAAATATCTCCTTTTTAATATAGTATCTAAAACTAGATACCGTATCTAAATCTAGATATAAACACAAAATATTTGAATTTAAATATAATATCTACTTCGAGATATACAGCTCTACATCCGGTTAAAATATATATTTCGTTTGACATATTATGTCTCAATTGACGTATATTTTCACATTTTTTCGCCCCTTAGCAACATGTTTCCGTCGGTGTTCCTTGATAACTCTCCACACCACGCGGAAGTAGAGCTAGGTGATGAAGTGAAACGGATTGTGGCTTATCTAGCTGATCTATGTAATTTGTTGATCTAGATATTATATCCATTGGAATATGCCCGCAACTTAGTCTGCAACTAACATGGCCTAGTTCAACTTAAATATCATCTTGGTGGTGTTTAAACGATTCCGTGTGTTCAGGTTTTATCTGACAGTCAGGTCTGAAGATTAGGTCCCTTGGACTTAAAAAAAAGGTCACAAAGTCTGTAGCCTCGTCACAATACGTCCTTGTCATCAGTTTGTCATGGAAGATCGTCGTGGGACCTCGGCTTTAAGTCTCACCCGGACGAGTGGAGAAGCATGGGATCGAACTCATGACTCCTTTTTTACAGCGCATTTAGCTTATCCGCTGTGCCATAGAGGACTGTGTTACCCCGCCATGCGAACACGATCATCAAGTTGCTTATTTTTGAAAACTCCAGTGTGCTAGAACTCGCCAAGATACATGAACCATCTCATCGTATGAAGCTTTGCCATCGGTAAACAAGTCTCCACTCCGTTAAAAATGCTGGTTCATTACCTACTTGTTTTCCAGCAATCATTCTTATATAGTTCCTTCTCTCATTTCAATATGTCAGAGATGTTCCGGGATATCAAAACGTTGAGGCATCCAGACGCAGGAAGCATAAATTCAAATCGGTTCACCGGTACCAGCACCATTCTAATAACGTGTTGACGCTCTCGACATGGATGATAGCCTTGTTGAACCGCATTTTTTAATTTCACATTTGTGTAAAAATAGGTACCAACAAGGCACATTTTGGAAGTGTGACATTTGTGTATGTTAAATTTCGATGGCGGGGTGGGGGCGGTGAAATTCATACTAAAATTTCAAATGTCTTCAAGATCGTTCCAAGGCGATACTTCTGTTGTGGTTCTAACTGTTTTGTGTTTTGGAGTCGAATTTTTGTGCTGTTTGAGCCTTATGTACGTTTTCATATTTTTAGTTCAGTTCGGGTAACTGAGTGGCCGCCCATTCGGGAATAGCTGCTCACTTGGCTTACGACATGTTTTCATGGTATAAGTGCCTAAGTATCATTTTAGTTTTTCCGACCCCTCGTTTTATGGAGTGGGAATTTCTTTCTGATTGCGCCATTTCCTGATCATTGCCTATTTGTACTTTTTTTCTGTTTCTGACGGTACGAATTTATATAACGTCTGTGAAGAACTGGTATGATTTTTTTTTCAGATGTGTAGAATCGACACAAATCGGTACTAAATCTTCTAACACACGAAAACACGTTCTTGAACCATAATTTTCACATTTCGCAAAGTTCTTATGTGAATTATTGATACCAAATCCTCCCAGCCGGCGAAGAATTGGTAACGAATTTGTATGTAACGGATTTCATTCCATTTCACACGCATGTGAGATAGGCGCATATAATCAAATTTCATGGTCTATTTGTACGTATTCTTCACACTCACGAAAACCACCCATCTGAAGTGGTTTTGCCTTTGATTCCAATTCTTCAATATATAGCAATATATGTTAACATTTTGTACCAAGCTTTCACATCTGAGTAAAATTGATACCAGTTCTTCAAATATGTGATGAATCTAAACCAATTCTTCACACGTCAAAACACTGACTCGTCCCGCATGTGAAAATTTGGTACAAATTTTATACATATGAAAATACTACCAGATATTCACAGATTTTATTATTAAGTGCCGCCGATTTCACAGGTGTGAAATCTGCGATTCAACAACGCTTTGAAAACGTACATAAAAGGAGCAAAACATAAAACAAGTAGGACTACAACAGATGTACCGAATCGGAGCGGTCAGTAATATAAATTTACTGGGTGGTATAAACAGTTTATATATTTTCCATTATCTTTGTTGAACTAGAGCCACAAGTTAAGCCTTTCTTCTCGGTCTGATACAAAATGCATGATTTTGCAAGCACCGGGCGATTCGATCAACGTTATAATTTATAAATCCGTGGTTTCCTGCAGATAGAACATTAGCGTATTACCCAAACGCGCCCCGGGCGTATGAAAAATCTCAACACGATGAAGATTTTGGACGTATAAAAAGAATTTGTTTCTTAAACTCGTTTTAGCAGTCACACATTAGCGCGTGACTGAAGCGTTTGCCAGACGTATGAAAAAAAAAATATCAAAACGCTGAAAAAATAAAGTACGTTTTGTGGTACGTCCCAGACACACTAAGCAGGAAGACATCGCTCATTGGGGCCTAAAGAAATAGATTGGTAGCTTGTGCCTCCAGGCAAAGCTTGTTCGCTGCTGACTGACCATCTGATTACTGGTTAACCGCTCAGATCTAAGCTTGCCCAGGAAAAGTGGTTTCAAGTCAAACCGTCTACGCATATAAGCATGAGTGGCTTTGTTGGATGGTTATATTTTAAGCACTTGTTGAATGTCATGACATCCTTACTTTGGTTAAATGTCCCATAAAGTGGATGCAACGTCCCGACATGACCTTAGCTATTGACTGGGACGTAAAGCATCAATTCAAATAAACAAACAAAAACTAAGCAAGCGCTATAGGCGCGCAGCAAACGTTAAATGCGCGTCTCATACACGCTTGGGGCACGTTACTGTAAAAAAAAAAAAAAAAAAAAAAATAGTTCGTAAATTTTAAATCGGAACGCGCATGATACGTACACTGGCGTATCTAAAATATGCGCCAAACGCATTCAAAGCGTATTCAACGCGCCTGTATCGCGCGTGGAACTTATTCGAAACGTATTTAACTGATTAACCTGTTGTAGAAGGTACTAACCGAGTGAGGGTCGTTTCCAGCTTAGACACACGACCGATTCACGCCGAGATTCGAGAAAAGATTTTAAGCATGCTTAAAAAGTGTTTTGAGCCCATACGCGTGTGGAGTGCGCACCGACCAATAGCGACGTATATCAACGTACACCGAGGCGTACACTAAGCGTACAAAGCGCGCATGTAACGTGTTTCTAACGTGCCAGCGTGCATGTAACGCGTTTCTAACGTGTCTCCGATGTGCTCCTGACGTATGTTGAATTTTACATTATTGTCAACACACCCGGCGCGCGTTTGGCTTATATTATGCTAATGTGTATCAGCTATTTTCCTCATTTCCTGTGTGTTGAGACCTCGTTTACTGTCCTTCCATTGGAACCTAAAAGAAATAGATGGGCTGCTTGTGCCTCCAAGCAAAGCTTCTTCGCTACTGACTGACCATCTGATTACTGGTTAACCGCTCAGGTCTGAGCCTGCCCAGGAAAAGTGGTTCATGTCAGTCTATCCACACATACAAGCCTTGATGGTATAGTTTGGTGGTCATATTCGAAGCGCTTATTGGATGTCATGACGTCCTAAATTTTGGTAAAAGTCCCATAAAATCGAGGCAGCGCCCCGACATGACCATTAATTCAAACAAACCAACCAACATAAAATAAATATGGAGCGTGGTGACGTAGTGGTAAAGCATGGGAATCCGAATCCGTATTGAACTGATTAACCTGTTGTAGAAGGTACTAACCGAGTGAGGGTCGTTTCCAGCTTAGACACACGACCGATTCACGCCGAGATTCGAGAAAAGATTTTAAGCATGCTTATAAAGTGTTTTGAGCCCATACGCGCGTGGAGTGCGCACCGACCAATAGCGACGTATATCAACGTACACCGAGGCGTACACTAAGCGTACATAGCGCGCATGTAACGCGTTTCTAACGTGCCAGCGTGCATGTAACGCGTTTCTAACGTGTCTCCGATGTGCTCCTGACGTATGTTGAATTTTACATTATTGTCAACACACCCGGCGCGCGTTTGGCTTATATTATGCTAATGTGTATCAGCTATTCTCCTCGTTTCCTGTGTGTTGAGACCTCGTTTACTGTCCTTCCATTGGAACCTAAAAGAAATAGATGGGCTGCTTGTGCCTCCAAGCAAAGCTTCTTCGCTACTGACTGACCATCTGATTACTGGTTAACCGCTCAGGTCTGAGCCTGCCCAGGAAAAGTGGTTCATGTCAGTCTATCCACACATACAAGCCTTGATGGTATAGTTTGGTGGTCATATTCGAAGCGCTTATTGGATGTCATGACATCCTAAATTTTGGTAAAAGTCCCATAAAATCGAGGCAGCGCCCCGACATGACCATTAATTCAAACAAACCAACCAACATAAAATAAATAGGGAGCGTGGTGACGTAGTGGTAAAGCATGGGAATCCGAATCGAGAGGTCATGGGATCGATCACCGTGGCACTGGCAGCACCGTGTTGTCCTTGAGCAAGGCATATTAACTCCCCGGAGGACGAGGAGCCATGCAAATAATGTACCCATCGCCATGTAGCGAAATTGCAACCGAGTTTGACGGTCCCTTGCCGAGTTGCATCTTGGTACCGCTCTGGCCAGTGTTGATTCGAGCCCCGCGCCGAGCATTTGTGAGACGAGTGTGAATATGTTGTTCGATCCCGGGATTCGATCATATAGGTCTATTGTTCGAATGTGTTGCTACATCTATGGTCATATTGGGATGTTGCCTTGCTTAAAAATACGTGCTGAAGACATATAACCACACAACAACTAAAGCTTATAACTTTTCCTAGGCAGTTTCAGACCTAAGTGGTTAACCAGTTATCGTGTAGTCGATCACTCAGTTATAAGCTCTGTCTGGCAGCCCATCTATTTCTCACGGCCCCAATGCTGAATGGGCGGGGATGGGCAAAGTCGCATCGGTTTGCCGTCCTTATCAGTTTAGTTAACTTTGAGAGATCGCTGGTTTCATTTGCAGTCACGCTCACATTGAACAGCCTGTTCCTCGAGGTAAATTCTTGTTGCCTGGCATTGTGGTAGAGTCATTCTTTGAAAGAAGAAGAAGAAGAAGAAGAAGAAGAAGAATGATTTATTTACGTGCAGAGAGGTCCCCGGCGAGATCGTACATTATCTTGTCGTGAAGAGCCATTGAGCAAAATTTTAAGCTTCCTTGACTTCTGGTTTACATACAGAAAGCGTTGGCTCCTTCCCAATATGACTGAACAATTGCTGATATGGACGTGAAGTCATATAATCTAACCAGTCCAAACATTTTAGATATAATTAACACTTCTTGGAATTTCCCTAGCGCTTTATGTCGTTATGTTCAGCAAGTAAAATAGTGTTTACTCATGTAAATCGGACGACGAGCATATTCAAATCCAAAGTGTACATAACTTCCCTGGTGAACTTTTCGATGACGCTAGATTTTTTGTTGGAAATTTGTTTCTGCACAAAATTCAAAACTTCCCGCTATGCGAAACTCGATGAGAGACTGCGCATGACGCAAAATGATCACGTGTTCAGATGAAGGAAATAATATATCTCGATCGAAATATATAATGATATTTAGATTGACATATTATATGTCAATTTAGATATATTATAATAGGGTATATTTCGTTCGAAATATATGGTAATTAGGCATATCTCCTTCTAGATATAATATATCGATTTAACGGTTGTGCCCTACTGATTAGTGTGATCATACATAAATTTGCTAATGTTTGAAGTATAGATTTTAGTAGGTGCTCATTAGAAATTCTGCTTGTATTATTAAAATCAAATGTATCTGAGCAAAAAAATGGAATGAACATTCTCAAGCCACAACAAACAAGGGAGTATTTTTTTTTTTTTTTTTTGTAATTCAGTTTTACGTCCCTTTCAAGATTATTTCAGCTCATATGAGATGGGCCAATCAGTAGGTGGGGCAAAAACAGGAGAACCACGAGAAAAACCACCAGGCACACCCGCAAGCAGAACTTGGTTTGTCTCACATGTGGCCAGTGCGGGGCTCGAACCCACACTAGACACAGCGGTGAGATGATTAAGAAACAGCAATTAACCACTCTGCCACGGGGGCCTCCCAAGGGATTAATGACTATGAAGGATGTCAGCGATAATTCTAAAAAATGTCACAGTTGGGAGGGGGCAATTTTCATCTAAAATTTTCAGCAAGTTTTTCATACATTTTGCAACTGTCATCTCGCATTTGAGGTTTTTGTTTGCTGATTAAAAAGTTAAATTTTCTGATTTGCCTTTTTTAGGAGGAAAGAAAGTCTAAAGTAGTGGACTATGGTCATGGTAGGTCAAGAGGATATGATAAAAATGGTAATTATTGCTGATCACATTCAAAACAGAACCAGGTCCTAAGACAGGTATAGCTGACAACTGTTGACCTTTCAATAAAAGTGCAAGACCCTTGTCATTGGGCATTGAAGTTTAATAGCATATTTTAACAAACAAAATTCCAAAAATCTGAATACACGTTTTATATAAACATTTGAATATGATTGGAAACGAACCTTGCCACCAACTAATCACACGGAAAAATGCAACTTAATATCATATGTGTCATTCAGCAAGACATATAGCTCCCTGAAGGACTGGTGAATGCCAAGAACCAATGGTTTGTGACATTACTTAAAAGATGTTAATTATCATCATCATCATCATCATATCTGTTTTATAGTCCGTTGTCCTCCACAGAGGGTTGGACTTGTTTGACAAGTCTCCTTCTTAGACGACCTCTCCACTCTGAGCGATTCTGAGGATCAGCAGTATCCATTCCTAGCTTTTTTCTGTCGTCTAACAACACTTCATCCCATGATTTCCTTGGCTTGCCAGATCTTTTCTGTGCAACTATGTTTAGCTTGCGTACTTGAGCAATCCAGCCTTTGCTGCGCTCTACGTGTCCATACCATCTCATTCTGCTGGAGCGACGCACCACATCTATGTCCTGGAGTCCAAGCTTTGAGAGAACTGAGTCTGAGCTTACTTCATCATTCGCCTTGACATTACAGATCCAGCGGATCATCGCACGGTCATTGCGCCGTAGGCAGTTAAGTGTAGCCACAGTCGTGGCCCATGTTTCTGCCGCATGCAGCATAACACTTCTCACGCAAGTTGAATACACTCGACCTCTAGTCAAAAGTGGCAGATTGCGGTTGGTGAGGAGGGGGAGTAGCTGTTGGAACTTGCCCCAAGCGGATTTGCAACGCGTAACTGCAGCCAGTTCACAACCACCACCAGCAGAAAGCATGTCTCCTAGATAACAGAACTCTGGAACAGCCTCAACTGTTTTGTCATCCACCTGAACCTCCTTCACAAGTCTTCCATCTATTGGACGTGCCTTTCCCAGACAGCGAGCACATCTGAAATCAGGATCAGGGCGTAAGGGGCCTTTGATTCCACTGCATTTCTTGTGGATCCAGGACAAGCAGCCACCACAGAAGATAGCATTTCTTCCTACACCTGTCTGACAGACGCCACAGGGATCCTTTCCAGATTTTTTCAGAAGGTCCAGATTGGGGCCAGAGACCATGATCTTTGTCTTCCCCATGTTCACTCGAAGGCCTTTCCTCTCCATCTCTGCTTTCCATGTCTTCAGCTTAACCAGTAGTTCCTCCATGGACTCAGCACTAATCATCAAGTCATCTGCATACAACAGCTCCCAAGGGCAGCCTGTTCGGAACTCTCTGGATAAAGCCTCTAGCACTATGATGAAGAGTAGCGGACTTAGGACAGATCCCTGTTGAACACCTACTTTGACACCAAACTCCTCACTGTATCCACTGCCAACTCTTACCCTACTTCTCACGTCTTTATACATGGGATGTTTATTGACTAAAAACTAAAATGAACAGAGCAATTTAATATTTTGTTTTTCCCTCTGTAGGTGACTCGGACAATGAGGAAAGCCGAGGGTTTGATGAGAGAGATCTGGAAATGAAAAAGGTATTAAATGCTCTTCTTCTGGTATCACTAAGTTTAAACATTATTTATGTTACTTCATTCACAATAAACATTCTTATTGATGTTTGTAGTGTAATGAATAATTTGAGATTAAGTGTCCGTCCCTCATTCAGCTTTTAAATTTCATTTCTGCTCTCTTTCTTGAGAATTTTGGCCAGTTGTCTTTACAAAGTGCATAAGAGTTGATCCCTACAGTGTTTTTATTCCCAAATTTTGATCTTTTCAGCTTGAAGCATTACAGTTAGCAGAGTTAGCACTCAGTAAACTAGAGTTTCTGGAAGTCACAAAGAAAGGGCTTTCAAAACTACAGATCCTGCTCATAGAATTAGAGGTACATGTATGTTGCTTTAATAATATTCCACAAGGTAAATTTACCAGTGATAATTAACGGATAATGTTTTTACTGAAAATACATGTATTGGTTATATTTGTGCAATGCTTCAGTCAGGCACAGCTTTTTGACTTTGGATCGAGAGATAGGGGGTTCAAACATGGGAATCTATCTCAGGCCCACTTTAGGATGATTCAGACGTTACATGTAGTTATCATCCTAGGCCCAGTTGTTCAAAACTTTGTTAGCTTAACATCATCGTTAAGACAACTTGTTAAGTAAATGACAACTACATAAGCAAATACACTGTTATTTTTTGTTGCAAAAATGTGAGAATCCTTTGCATTGCAAAGAATAACAGTGTAGTTGTAATATTGCCATTTGAAATTTTAACAAATCGTTAATTTTGAACAACTGGGCCCTGGTCAGACTTTAATTTGATACCTGATATTGCTTGAGCTGAAAGGTGATGATGATGATGATGATGGTGGTGGTGGTGGTGGTGGTGGTGGTGGTGATGATGATGATGATGATGATGATGATGATGATGATGGTGGTGATGATGATGATGATGATGATGATGATGATGGTGGTGGTGGTGGTGGTGATGATGATGGTGGCGGTGGTGGTGGTGGTGATGATGATGGTGGCGGTGGTGGTGATGATGATGATAATGATGATGATGATGGTGGTGGCGGCGATGGTGGTGGTGATGATGATGATGATCATGATGATGATCATGATGATGAATTGAGGAAAACATCTTTCCATCTTCAAACTTTTTCTGTTCTTGTTTTGTTTAGACCAGACACCAAGACTGGCAGGCTGGGGGTTTATCAACGAATCACTTTCTAATGAAGTTACGTGAGGCCAACTGGCAGCTGGAACAGTACGAAGAAAGTGCGGCCCCTAAGGGCTGGGTGTGCTCCTGGGACAGGTACGGCAAGATTTTCTTAGAAGATTTGTGGCCCCTAGTGCACATGGACCTTAGAACAGTTTGGGTTCAGATTTGTCATATTTTGGCAGAAGACGGAGAATTGATCACTTTCTTTCGAAGAGAGTCTGACCAATTTCTCACTCTTGAATGGTCAAAATTTCAAAATCCAAGACGGAATCAAAAAATGGAAAATGAATGTCAGATTGAGGTCCATGGTAGCAGAAAATCCCTGTGTGACTGTATAGGGTATGTGTATAGAGTGTATTAAAAGGTCAGAAGTATTCCAAATGGTGAAGAAAGCAGAAGGCTTCCAAATGTGGATAAGAGGAGAGGTGGTCCAAATGAAATGTGGAGGGATATGCCAAGCTAGCAGAACAGTGGCTTAGAATGTTTCTGGAACTGGATGGACTGTAAGCCTATATTGCTTATTGGGAATTGGAAGATACTCAACCTTCATTGGTGGATCAGTTTTCTGTAACGAAAATTGGTATGGTTAGTGGAACTTAATCTTTTCATTTATATTGATGCCTCATCTTTATGAATCAATCTACTTTAAAAACAAGTTTAATCTGACATGCAAACTTGAAGCTATTGAAGAAATAAAGAAATTCTTAGTTTCATGATAAAAATTAATGTAACAATTGTGAAATGCTATAAAATTGACAAACACTATACTTTTGTAACATAGAAGGCATAAGCAGTCATATCTAAGTCAAATAACTTTTCATAAATTACCTCTGTTTCTAGATTCATTATGCTTTATATCATCCAAAACATTTTACCCTTGTTTAAAAATTTTGAAGACTGTTTTTCAGCTTCACAGCCCAAAAGATGAGAATAAAAGAAGCTACACAGAAGTTTGACCCAGTGAAACAGATGAGCCACCTCGTGGGAAAGCCAACAATGTGGTTTCCGAACAGGTCTGACACAAATCAGGCTGCACAGTCACAGAAGCAGGCTAGAAGCTTGAAATTTGGGATTTAAGAAGAAGAGGAAATGTACTATCGGTGTAGCGAAAACAAAGGCGCTGATCTGCGTCTTTGTTTTCGCATTTGCAGATTGTTGGTTTCCTCATGAGGCGGCTCAGATTAAGCAGATTTCAAATGCCATTTAGCAGATGAATTTCTAATTTACATGTAGCATGTAAACATGAATTAGCAGACAAAACCTTGTTACACCCACAACAGGGACTTGAACCATGGATTTCCAGCTTTCTGGGCAGGCATACTATGTTATAGATTTGTTTTACAGATGCGTTTATTACACAATTTGATATTTTAGATTTGAAACTTACTGTTGTAGTATGCCTGATAAAGAATCAAGAAATTAGGCGGAATGCTTTAAACCAAAATACCTGGGCTTCTTACTGACATTTTTATACCCCCCGCAAAACGAAGTTTTAGGGGGGTATACTGTTTTCAGTCTGTCCGTAATTCCGTCATTCCGTGATTCCGTCATTCCGTCAACATTTTGACATCTTTGCTGAATAACTTAAGTAGTTTTTGCCCGATGTTCTTCAAATTTTCAACACACCTGCACCATTAGACAACACATGTGTGATATGAATTTAGGGGCCAAAGGGTCAGTTTTGCAAGAGTTATGGGACTTTTTAAACCTATACATAGAATGTTTGCCATAGTGCTAATAGTGCATACTTTGTGAAATCAACTCCTCCTACAGCTTTCAATATTCTCTTTTGATACTTTGCAGATATGTGCCAGAGATATTGAAGATATGCATGAAGAAGTATTATGCTGAAAAAATGAATTTTGACAAATTGACGGCATTTTGAACTTAGCCAATTTTCGATAATTGCCATATTCAATAATGGTTGGTAGTGCATAGTTTGTGAAATCAACTCCTCCTAGGGCTTTCAGTATTTCTTTTCAATACTTTGCAGACATGTTCCACACATATTGAAGATGTGCATGAAGAATTATAATGCTGAAAAAATAATTTTTGACAAATTTACAGCATTTTTCATCATAGCCATTTTTTGACCATTGCTTATATACAATAATGATTGGTAGTTCATAGTTTGTGAAATCAACTCCTCCTAGGGCTTTCAGTATTTCTTTTCAATACTTTGCAGACATGTTCCACACATATTGAAGATGTGCATGAAGAATTATAATGCTGAAAAAATAATTTTTGACAAATTTACAGCATTTTTTAACATAGCCATTTTTTGACCATTGCTTAAACAATAATGGTTGGTAGTGCATATTTTGTGAAATCAACTCCTCCTAGGGCTTTCAGTATTTCTTTTCAATACTTTGCAGATATTTTCCACACGTAATGAAAATGTGCATGAAGAATTATAATGCTGAAAAAATAATTTTTGACAAATTTACAGCATTTTTCAACATAGCCATTTTTTGACCATTACTTATATACAAAAATGGTTGGTAGTGCACATTTTGTGAAATCAACTCCTCCAAGGGCTTTCAGTATTTCTTTTTGATACTTTTCAGACATGTTTCTCACATATTGAAGATGTGCATGAAGAATTATAATACTGAAAAATTAATTTTTGACAAATTTACAGCATTTTTTAACATAGCCATTTTTTGACCATTGCTTTTATACAATGATGGTTTGTGAAATCAACTCCTCCTGGGGCTTTCAGTATTTCTTTTCAATACTTTGCAGACATGTTCCACACATATTGAAGATGTGCATGAATAATTATAATACTGAAAAAGTGATATTTGACAAATTTACATCATTTTTCAACATAGCCATTTCTTGACCATTGCTTATATACAATAATGGTTGGTAATGCATACTTTGTGAAATCAACTCCTCCTAGGGCTTTCAATGTTTCTTTAAGATTCTTTGTAGATTTGTTCCAGATATATTTGAGATGTGCATGAATAATTTTCATGCTGAAAATTTAATTTTTGACAAACTTACAGCTTTTATTTAACTTAGCCAATTTTTACCATTTCTCATGATAAACAATGATCATAGTGCATACAGTGAAATCAAACTCAAGCTTTCAATATATTCTTTTAATATCTTATAGATGTGACTGGCATACTGGGGATGTACATGAAGGATTATAATGCTGAAAAGATATCTTTGACAAATTTTTTGCATGTTTGACTTAGGAAGTTATTGGCCAGCTTCAGATAATTTTGCGGGGGGTATACTGAAAGCCTTGCTTGCAGCCAATTTCTAGTTTTTTCTGGTTTCAGATTCAGAATTAGCCAGCATGTCTTTATTTTAATATTCAAATTCATGATTACATGTACCTATATTAATTATTAGCTCACCTGAGCCGTCAGGCTCACAAGGTGAGCTTATAGGATGGCCATGATCCGGCGTCCGTCCGTCGTCCGTCCGTCCGTCCGTCGTCCGTCCGTCGTCCGTCGTCCACCATTTTCAAAGCTCTTCTTCTCTGAAACAGCTTGGCCAATCAAAGCCAAATTTTACATGAAGCATCTATGGGAAGGGGGAACCAATGTGTATATAAATAATCCAAGTCACATGACCAAGATGGCCGCCATGCCCATATATGGTAAAAACCCTTCAAAAATCTTCTTCTCCGGAACCACTGGACCGATTTCAACCAAACTTGGCATGAAGCATTGATGACTCGAGTACTACAATGTGTATATAAATCATGACCTTGCGGTGACCTTGACCTATTTTACGGCAAGGTCAACATAGGTCGCCTTTGCATTTGAATGGGAAAAATCGTTAAATTGTCATTTAAAGGAAAAATCTTGCAGAAAATGAGCAGTAGGACTGAATATTAATGATTCTGAAAAAAATTGGGCACCAGGGGCTCATCCACCCCCACCCCGGGGCAATATACATGCATATTATCATAATATTCAAACATCTTCTTCTCTGAAACCGCTTGGCCAATCAAAGCCAAATTTTACATGAAGCATCTATGGGAAGGGGGAACCAATGTGTATATAAATAATCCATGTCACATGACCAAGATGGCCGCCATGCCCATATATGGTAAAAACCCTTAAAAAATCTTCTCCTCCAGAACCGGTTGACCGATTTCAACGAAACTTGGCATGAAGCATTGATGGCTCAAGCACTACAATGTGTATATAAATCATGACCCTGTGATGACCTTGACCTATTTTACGGCAAGGTCAACATAGGTCGCCAATGCATTTGAATGGGGAAAACTTTTAAAATGTCATTTAAAGTGAAAGTCTTGCAGGAAATGGGCAGTAGGACTGAATATTAATGATTCTGAAAAAAATTGGAACCCATTGGCTCATGTGCCCCCACCCCGGGGCAATATACATGTATATCTCCATAATATTCAAACGTCTTCTCCTCTGAAACCATTTGGCCAATCAACGCTAAATTTTATGTAAAGCATCAATAGGAAGGGGTAATAAATATGTATATAAAAATCCAGGTCACATGACCAAGATGGCCGCCATGCCCATATATGGTAAAAACCCTTCAAAAATCTTCTTCTCCAGAACCGGTTGACGGATTTCAATGAAACTTGGCATGAAGCATTGATGGCTCAAGCACTACAATGTGTATATAAATCATGACCCTGTGATGACCTTGACCTATTTTACGGCAAGGTCAACATAGGTCGCCAATGCATTTCAATGGGGAAAACTTTAAAAATGTAATTTAAAGTGAAAGTCTTGCAAAAAATGGGAAGTAGGACTGAATATTAATGATTCTAAAAAAAATGGACCCCAGGAGCTCATGTGCCCCCACCCCGGGGCAATATACATGTATATTTCCATAATATTCAGTCTTCTCCTCTAAAACCGCTTGGCCAATCAAAGCCAAATTTTATGTGAAGCATCTATAGAATGAGGGAATCAATGTGTATATAAATAATCTAGGTCACATGACAAAGATGGCCGCCATGCCTATATATGGTTAAAACCCATCAAAAATCATCTTCTCTGAAACCAGGAGACTGATTTCAAGGAAACTTGGCGTGAGGCATCGATGGCTAAAGTACTCCAATGTATATATAAATCATGACCCTGTGATGACCTTGACCAAGTTTATGGCAAGGTCAACATGGGTTGCCTATGCATCTGAATTGGGAAAACTTAAAATGTCATTTGAAGGGAAAAGCCAGCAGGAAATTGGCAAATGGACAGAATATTGAAGATTCTGAAAAAAGAAAATGGCCCAAGGGCTTCATCTGCCCCTGCACTGGAGTTAAATACCATAGTATTCAAACATGTTTATTGGTATATGCAGCTGATCTCAGGTGAGCGTTTACAGGACCATTGGTCCTCTGGTATGTTATATGTGAGCTTTACCTTAGTAAGAATAATGGTGGCATGTATGGTCAGATTGTTATAACAGTTCATTCTAGCCCTGTTCATTGCTTGATCATGACTTCCCAGAATCTTTAAGTGTGCAATTGTCACATTGATTTTGCCCATTTGCCCCTCTAGATTGAAATGATCGTTTTACAAAATGATATTGTTCTGTGTACTGATGGGTGTTTATTTGTTTGACCATTTACAGATGTTGCTGATTCCAGTGGCCTTTTATCATTATCATCCTTTGAATTCTTAATTCTGTTTTCCTCTGTTGTGTAGTAATATGGTTTAGCATATGAACTTCAACAATCCAGCCTTTGCTGGCTCCACATGCCCAAACCATCTCATCCTGCTGGTGTAGAGCACCACATCCAGATCTTAGAATCTAAGCGCACATTGTTGTGTGTTACCAAAAAGATCTGAATTAAATACTCATTTACAAAGTCTGGATTTGTTTTCAGGATCCATATTCCAGACCATGGAAGTAAGAACTTCAAGATTCCTGATTTCCCCCGAAACACATAACCTACAATGATGAACACAAGAATTTATAACACTTATTAATTAGTTTTATTGTAACAGGGCAAGAAGGGCAGGCGTTTTGATACAATGATGGACCTGCTTCTTATGCAAATTTGAAAGGTGTTCATATTAAATTTTTTTTAGTAAATATGTTTTTTGCATGGACATAAATGATTTCAGAAGAAGAAAATACATGATTACAAATTGAAAACGAAACCACAATGTATAGGCATAGTATTTATTGATAATTCTTGGCCCTGAAGTAGCTTTTACTGACTACCGCATGGGGTTGATTCAAATGATGCTACCTGTGCTGTCCTGGAGTCATTTGTATACATGTATCATTACATGCAAAATCTAATATATAGACAGTTGCATCCTGTCTCGGATGACAGCAAAATCACTAGTATCATATTTACGACCATCTATCATACTCTCAGACAACAGCAGGGTTTTATCATGTGATGGTATACAAATCACTCGGACGACAGCGCAGGTAGCATCATTTGAATCAACCCTGTGTACTAGGTCAAGTGTAAATAGCCTATTTCAGTGCTTCATGAATATGTTTATAGTTCACTTTAGCCACAACTTAAAATGTAATTTCAAATATTGCATCCAAAGTATGTTGAACTGTTTTGCATGTTTAAAGGTTTTAGGAATTTTGACATATAATATTTCACTTTATAATTTCAAGTGCCTATTGTGTGCTGAAATATTGAAAAACATTTGGGTGCAGTACTGGTAAGGTCATGCTAATAGAGAATGCCAATTTTCAATTATTAACACCTGACTGAAATATTTCATGAATTTGGATTTTGTCATGTATGTAAGCAGTGTCTCCATGAGCAGACATATTTGAGCCACTGCATCAGAAAACCAATGATTTGCATATGCGAAAACAAAGGTGCAGATCAGCTTTGCCGTATCAGCGCCTTTGTTTTCACTTCATGGATAGTACAATTCCTTTTCTACTTATATTCTAAATTTCAAGCATCTATCATTCTCCTGTTACTGTACAGCAGTACAGGCCTGTTTGTGTCTGACCTGGTCCGAAACCCAAATTGTTGGTTTATGAATACATGCTTTCAATAGCATTGAAATATGATAATGATAAATACCTGATACAATTTGGGTTGAAATCCAGGGTGTTTTTGATTCCTGAAGTATTGATATGTATTCTAATCAAATGCATCCAGAGTGCAGATTATATTATTTCTTTTGGTCCTTTGAGATCAGTAAAAATATTCAGAGTATTAAAAGTTATATGTTTAGAACCATCTTCTAAACACTGTTTAAATTATTTGACCACATTTAGGCATGTGTCTTTGATTTAGACTTCCCTTTTGTAAACTTTCGAAATTGCAGGATATTCGCCGGTTTGTAAAAGGTCACTAATGTTGGTTCAATACCTGAAATTGCGCGATTTGGCCCATACTACCTCAATTTGAAGGTTTTACTGCTTCCAAAGGATCAAACTTTTATATTTTAATGAATAAACTCATATGAGAAGAAACATAATTGTACAAATTCTGTGCTTTCGATTGTGGCACTGAAATATTTTATTCTTGATGTATTTGAAAAAAAAAATATATAGCAACAGTCATTCAGAAGAGCAAAGAAAAGGCATTTGAACAGCTAATGACTTATTTCAGTTTGAAGAATGACATAAATTGGGTTTTCTGGTCATTACTAAATACGAGGGTCATTCAATAAGTAATGCAATATTGACCATATTTTTTTGTTTGAACACGTTATTAAAGTTTGATTTGGCTTTCTTGAAACATAAATTCAATTCGCCCTCTGCGAGACAGTTCAACACTTAGTCACATGATCGACTTCTTGTTGCCTAGCAACAATAGAACACTGGGAAAAGGCACTTGGCCACGACTCTTAAAACCGTGGCCATAGTGACAGGAAAACCAAATTAAACGTATTCACTTTATTTTCTTACACCGAACTTAAAATAGTTGCATTAAGTGTTCAATATAATATAATCTGACTGATGTATTTTAAATGACACCTAATCAAAGTTGAAAAAAATGACTAAAATTTCTAGATTGAAGGATGAAAAATGGGGGTATAGATACAATTTCTAATATAATTTGACATCTACTTTGTTTAATCAAACATTTATATGCCTATTTGTTTCTGCCATTGACGCTTTGTAAACTACTTGCTATAAAATGCAATTCTCAGATAACATATTTCGTTGCCTAGCTACCAAAATCTATGGAAAATGCATAAAACCGAAATCGCCTAGGTTCTGGTGTTGCTAAGCAACAGTTGACACGCGTGGGGCTGTATGAACATTGCAGTTGTCGAGAAAGTTCTGGCTAAGGTGACATCACACAAACATGTCAATAGATAGCCATTTGAAACACCATCAAAGAAATACCAAAGCTTTATGTTCACTTATTTGATTTTTGAAAAGTGGTTTTCGTGGCCATGACACATTAGCTACCATTCTATGGTTGCTTAGCAACATAAAGTGTATGGTCCGATTTAGTTGATGTTTATTTTCCTGAATGCAGAATGGATCAAACTTTCAGAAATCATAAACATTACCTCTGTCAGATAAAAATACACAAAAATACACTACATATTGCATTACTTTGTGAATGACCTAGGTACTTGGTGAATATTGTTGGAATGCCAATACTGAATACTCAGTCTTTTTCAGCCGAAACCAATTTCATGTTGCATATTTTTAGCGAACATGATATATTGAGAGTCAGAATCATTCTAGAACTTTTTGGAATCAATTGCAACATAGGCCAACATATTTCTGTACCTTGAGAGACGAAAAGCATCATAGCAATGACAACAAAAAACATTTGGACATTTAATAATCATGCTAAGGGAGGAGTTAAACAATTGATAGGCAGCCCTCATTGACATCCCTTTGATGTATTTGCTCTGCAGACTGAAAGCAGAAATGTCGGCCTGAAAGGAAGGAGAGAAAGTGGATACAATTCATCTTGTTGCACTAAAAGAATACACTTTATTCATAACTTGCCACTGGTGCTTAATGATTCTAGTGGAATGTTTTATCTTTCAATTTGAGAAAATGATATGTGGAATAAATGAACAATTAAAAAAAAAAAAAAAAAGGGACTCAGAATAAGAAAAAAAAAAAAAAAAAAAAAAAAAGACTCAGAATAAATAAAGCGAGTAGAGCCCTTGAAAAATGAGCCATAAACATTATTTTTGGACAACATCAAACTTGTAAACAGGTATAAAATACTGTGGTCCAGTCTGAAAAATTGTAGACTGGTTCACAGGACTCTTGAAGAGCCCAGACTGATTTTCAATGTATTTTACAAGCTGCCTCATCCATTATTTTTTCTTCTCTCTCTCTCTTGGGTTACCCCCTTGTAGAGATTACAGGCGCTACTTCTACACCCACAAGTTGACCAGTAAGACGCAGTGGGACTACCCCGACGCAGAGGACATCTCGACGGAGGAGGCACGGGCTGCAGAGGGGATCAGAGAGGCTCGGACTAAGACCAAGGAATTCGATGGGGAGATCAGCTCGACCACCCGGTTTGGAGATAGGAAAGCACCTGATAGCAGCCTCATGAATAGTAGGTTTCATATTCAGGAAGTGAAAGATAATAAAACAGACTTCAAGCAAATAAATCAATTTCACAACTTTATACATGCACCTTAATTGATCGGTGAAACACAAAATATTGGACAGCGGATTCTTTGATTTTTCTACAGTCTGTACAAGTGATACATAGTGCACAATTTAAAGTGTTGTTTATAAAATCCATTTTTACAAAGCCTGCAGTAAAATAAGAGTAGTTCACTGACATATAAAAATGTTGTTGATGTAGGCTGAAATATACTGCAATGCAGTACAGATCTGTATCAGACTGCCCCCAAAGAAGCCTGTTTTCAAATTAATTTGAATTTTTGTACGCTTAATTAAGCTTTGCAACTTTATGGTATCTTTTCTGTCTTTTAGGACTCAAGAAGCCAGCAACATCACAGAAGGACATAATCAAGAAAGCTGCCACTCTTCCGCCCCCACCCCCTCCCCCGGCAGAGGAACATCCCGTTGTGAAGAGCCTACAACTCATGTATGGCAGCACCAGTGAGGAGGAGTCTGAAGATGAATCAGCCAATCGTAGAAAGGCAGATGAAGAATCAGCCAATCGTAGGAAGAGGAGGCGGAGCAAAGATGAAAAGAAGGCGGAGCCAACTACAATAGTCCCTGCCCCTTCCTCTATACCCCTCCCCCCACCACCACCAGATGATAAAGGGGACAGGGGTGAGGAGAAGAAAGAAAGTGAAAAAGATAAAGGGAGGAGTGATAGAGGGAAGGAGGAAAAAGAAAGGGATAGAAAAGAAAGGAAAGAAAAACACAAGTCAAAAAAGAAAAAGAAGGAAAAATCAAAAAAGAAAGATAAAGAGAGAAAAGAGGAAGCACCTGGTAAATTGTGTTATCTTTCAAAGCAAGGTTTGGTTATGCATTAGAATACAATTGCAATGCAATATCATATGTTTGTTGTTTTCCATTTCTTGGACATTTTCTCATTTCACTCAAAGCTCTTAAGGCAAAACTGTAAGAATGATGGGTCATCAAAATTAATCTTTATGTGATAATCACTTTATATCCCAGCTTAGTATGTAAATCCTTACAGAAGAAATAATCGCAAAGGAAGGCTCTCAATTTGTTGTTGCTATAAAGCATGACAAGGAAAAAGCGGGGCACATAGTGTCACACTTTGGATCGAGAGGTCAGGGTTATGTGCTTGAGTAAGACACATTACTCCCCATAGTACTGGTTAATATCCAGGAAACGGTGACTCTGTTCAAATATGACAGAAACATTATTGACTAGGATGTTAAACCACAAAATAAACTGACAATAAAATGAGCCGCATCGTGAGAAAACCAGATTTTTGCCTATGCGAAAACAAAGGCGCAGATCAGCTTCGCAGTAACTGCGAAGCTGATCAGCGCCTTTGTTTTCGCTACTCGGATAGTACAATTCCTCTTCTACTCATAGCCAAAATTTCAAGTATCTAGCCTGCTCCTGTGACTGTACAGACCGATTTGTGTCGCACCTGGTCGGAAACCCAGAAGACCGGTTTTCTCGCGTCGCGGCTCAAATAACATTTTATTTTCAGCCATAGCAGGACCGATTGGCCCAGTAGGCCCAGTAATGCCCCCAGCCCCTATGATGCAAGTTGCTCCAGAGGGGCTGATTTCTGCCACAGAACAAATGGTAAATATTCATATCCTTATAATATACAAGGCATAAAATGAAACACAGCTTTTTATGCCCCCAACTTTGAAAAAGTTGGAAGGGCATATTGCTTTCGGCTTGTCTGTCTGTCTGTGCGTCTGTTAACTTCTGAATGGTGCATGCTAGGGGTTTGAAATTTCATATATGTATTCCTCATGAAAAAATAGTTGACCCATATTTTTTTTCATGTCCGAGTTATGCCCCTTTTCTGAGTTATGTCCCTTTGAAAACAAAATTTGAAAATCTTGTGTGCACGTTATCTCAAAAAGTATTTGAGCTAGAGCCGTCATATTTGGCATACAGGTTAGGGCTGAGGAGTAGATGACCTGATCAACTTTTGAGAACTCTCTGTCAAATTTTGACAAAAATATGGAATTTTGAAAATTTGATTGATTTTTCCACTTTTCAGTGAAATTTGAAACTTTTGAACGGTGAATGCTAGGGATTTGAAATTTCATATATGTATTCCTCATGAAAAAATAGTTGACCCGTATTTTGTTTCATGTCCGAGTTATGCCCCTTTTCTGAGTTATGTCCCTTTGAAAACAAAATTTGAAAATCTTGTGTGCAAGATATCTCAAAAAGTATTTGAGCTAGAGCCTTCATATTTGGCATACTGGTTGAGGCTGCGGAGTAGATGACCTGATCAACTTTTGAGAACTCTCTGTCAAATTTTGACAAAAATATGGAATTTTGAAAATTTGATTGATTTTTCCACTTTTCAGTGAAATTTGAAACTTTTGAACGGTGAATGCGAGGGTTTTGAAATTTCATATACAGATTTCTCATGAAAAAATGGTTGACCCGTATTTTTTTTTCATGTCCGAGTTATGCCCCTTTTTAGAATTATGTCCCTTTGAAAAAACAAATTTGAAAATCTTGTGTGCAGGACATCTCAAAAAGTATTTGAGCTAGAGCCTTCATATTTGGCATACAGGTTAGGGCTGCAGAGTAGATGACCTGATCAACTTTTGAAAACTTTCTGTCAAATTTTGACAAAAATATTCAATTTTGAAATTTTGATTGATTTTTCCACTTTTCAGCGAAATTTGAAACTTTTGAACGGGGAATGCTACGGTTAGAAATTACACATACAAATTCCTCATGAAATAATAGTTGACCCCTATTTTTTTCATGTCCGAGTTATGCCCCTTTTTGGAGTGATGTCCCTTTGAAATCAAAATTTGAAAATCATGTGTACAAGATATCTCAAAAAGTATTTGAGCGAGAGCTTTCATATTTGGTATACTGTTTGGGGCTTAGAGGAAGACCACCTGATTTACTTTTGAGGACTTTCCATCTAATGTTGATACTCTTTTTTTTTTCTTTTTAATTTTTACTCCATTTCTAACTTGTCTGCAAAAAGCTTACATTCTGTTTCAGGATCAAGGTCAAAACAGAGGCAGTCGAACAGCTTCTTCAGGAAGTTATTATTATTTTTTTTTCATTTGAATGAAATTAATGGTTACAAACTGCCAGTTTAGGGACAATCATACAGTTGGGGGCATAGTGTTTTACAAACACGCATTTCTAGTTATTGGTGGCCCCCTAACTGAGTGGTCAAGGGCGCTGTTTCTTAATCACCTGATTATCTCACTGCTGTGTATGGTGTGGGTTCAAGCCCCACACTGACCACGTGAGACAAGCCATGTTCTGCTTGCGGGTGTGCGGGGTGGTTTTTCTCCGGGTTCTCCTGTTTTCGCCGAAAAAGAAAAAAAATGTTAGTACTAAAACGCAAAACAACTCAACATTAACAATATTTGCTGAGAAATTTGCTGATCATTGTAACTAAGGTGTTAGGAAACAAAGCGTATATATTCATCTCAGTAAATGGCAGCACAAACGCAAACAATCTGCCTTCCTTATGATTCAACTGAAAATAACCACAAAATGTTTGTTTTCTTCAATATTGATATTTAAAATCAATGTTTCTGCATTTTCTATGCAAACATTTAACATGCATTTCAAAGGACTTGTTTCGGCATTGCCTAAAATTTACTTTTGTTACAGGGGTTGAAATGAAACTCCCCAACCACCCCTTAATCTGGTACTGATTTATAGCCCCGCTTTGTAAAAGTGGGGCTATACTGGATTCACCTTGTCCTTCCGTGATTCCGTGATTCCGTGGTTCCGTGGTTCCGTCATTCCGTGAACATTTTGTTTCCACTCAATATCTTTAGAACAAATTGACAGAACCTGATCAAATTTTGTATGCACATTAACATTGACAAGATCTAGCTTGGGATTAATGCCCTTCATTTTTTGCAAAATTTTGACGGAGTTACGGCCCTTGATTGACGTCAGAATTTCGTTTCCGCTCAATATCTTGAGAACAGATTGACAGAATCTGACCAAATTTTTTATGCACATCAACAGTAATAATATGTAGCTTGGGATTGTTGCTCGTCAGTTTTTCAAAAATTTTGACGGAGTTACGGCCCTTGATTGACGTCAGAATTTCATTTCCGCTCAATATCTTGAGAACAAATGGACTGAATCTGACCAAATTTTGTATGCACATCAACATTGACAATATCTAACTTGGGATTGTTGCCCATCATTTTTCTCAAAATTTTGATGGAGTTATGGCCCTTGATTGAGGTCAGAATTTTATTTCCGCTCATTATCTTGAGAACAAATTGACAGAATCTGACCAAATTTTGTATGCAAATCAACATTGACAGGATCTAGCTTGGGATTGTTGCCCATCATTTTTCTCAAAATTTTGATGGAATTATGGCCCTTGTTGCCCTTGGATGGCCCTATATTGACATCAGAATTTCGTTTCCGCTCAATACCTTGAGAACAAATTGACAGAATCCAACCAAATTTTGTGTGCACGTCAACATTGACAAGATCTAGCTTGGGATTGTTACCTGTCATTTTTCGCAAAATCTTGACGGAGTTATGGCCCTTAATTGACGTCAGAATTTCGTTTCCTCTCAATATCTTGAGAACGAATTGACAGAATCAGACCAAATTTTGGATGCACATCAACATTGACAAGATCTAGCTTGGGATTGTTACCCGTCATTTTTCGCAAAATTTTGACGGAGTTACGGCCCTTAATTGACGTCAGAATTTAGTTTCCGCTCAATATCTTGAGAACAAATTGACAAAATCCGACCAAATTTTGTATGCACGTCATCATTGACAAGATCTAGCTTGGGATTGTTACCCGTCATTTTTCGCAAAATTTTGACGGAGTTACGGCCCTTGATTGACGTCAGAATTTTGTTTCCGCTCAATATCTTGAGAACAAATTGACAGAATCAGACCAAATTTTGTATGCACGTCATCATTGACAAGATCTAGCTTGGGATTGTTACCCATCATTTTTCGCAAAATTTTGATGGAGTTACGGCCCTTGATTGACGTCAGAATTTCGTTTCCGCTCAATATCTTGAGAACAAATTGTCAGAATCCGACCAAATTTTGTGTGCACGTCAACATTGACAAGATCTAGCTTGGGATTGTTACCCGTCATTATAGCCCCGCTTTGGAAAAGTGGGGCTATACTGGATTCACCCTGTCCTTCCGTGGTTCCGTGGTTCCGTGGTTCCGTGATTCCGTGGTTCCGTGATTCCGTCATTCCGTGAGCATTTTTTTATTTTGTTTCTGCTCAATATCTCAAGAACAAATCGACAGAATCTGACCAAATTTTGTACATGCATCAACATTGACAACATCTAGCTTGGGATTGTTGCCCGTCATTTTTCGCAAAATTTTGACAGAGTTACAGCCCTTGATTGACGTCAGAATTTCGTTTCCGCTCTATATCTTGAGACTCAATTGACAGAATCTGACCAAATTTTGTATGTACATTAACATTGACAAGATCTAGCTTGGGATTGTTGGCCGTCATTTTTCACAAAATTTTGACGGAGTTACGGCCCTTGATTGACGTCAGAATTTAGTTTCCGCTCAATATCTTGAGAACGAATTGACAGAATCCGACCAAATTTTGTGTGCACATCAACATTGTCAAGATCTAGCTTGGGATTGTTACCCGTCATTTTTCGCAAAATTTTGACGGAGTTACGGCCCTTGATTGACGTCAGAATTTCGTTTCCGCTCAATATCTTGAGAACGAATTGGCAGAATCCGACCAAATTTTGTATGCACATCATCATCGAGAAGATCTAGCTTGGGATTGTTGACCGTCATTTTTTGCAAAATTTTGACGGAGTAACGGCCCTTGATTGATGTCAGAATTTCGTTTCCGCTCAATATCTTGAGAACGAATTGACAGAATCCGACCAAATTTTGTGCCCACATCAACATTGACAAGATCAAGCTTGGGATTGTTACCTGTCATTTTTCGCAAAATTTTGACCGAGTAAACGGTCCTTGATTGACGTCAGAATTTCGTTTCCGCTCAATATCTTGAGAACTAATTTACAGAATCCAACCAAATTTTGTATGCACGTCATCATTGACAAGATCTAGCTTGGGAATGTTACCCGTCATTTTTCGCAAAATTTTGACGGAGTTAGGGCCCTTGATTGACGTTAGAATTTCGTTTCCGCTCAATATCTTGAGAACGAATTGACAGAATCCGACCAAATTTTGTATGCACATCAACATTGACAAGATCTAGCTTGGGATTGTTACCCATCATTTTTCGCAAAATTTTGACGGAGTTACGGCCCTTGATTGACGTCAGAATTTCGTTTCCGCTCAATATCTTGAGAACAAATTGACAGAATCTGACCAAATTTTGTATGCAAGTCATCATTGACAAGATCTAGCTTGGGAATGTTACCCATCATTTTTCGCAAAATTTTGACGGAGTTACGGCCCTTGATTTACATCAGAATTTCGTTTCAGCTCAATATCTACCGAACGAATTGACAGAATCCGACCTAATTTTGTGCCCACATCAACATTGACAAGATCGAGCTTGGGATTGTTACCCATCATTTTTCGCAAAATTTTGACGGAGTTATGGCCCTTGATTGACGTCAGAATTTCGTTTCTGCTCAATATCTTGAGAACAAATTGACAGAATCCAACCAAATTTTGTATGCACGTCATCATTGACAAGATCTAGCTTGGGATTGTTACCCGTCATTTTTCGCAAAATTTTGACAGAGCTATGGCCCCTGATTGACGTCAGAATTTCATTTCCGCTCCATATCTTGAGAACAAATTGACAGAATCCGACCAAATTTTGTATGTACATCAACATTGACAAGATCTAGCTTGGGATTGTTACCCGTCATTTTTCGCAAAATTTTGACGGAGTTACGGCCCTTGATTGACTTCAGAATTTCGTTTCCGCTCAATATCTTGAGATTGAATTGACAGAATCCGACCAAATTTTGTATGCACATCATCATTGACAAGATCTAGCTTGGGATTATTACCCATCATTTTTCGCAAAATTTTGACGGAGTTACGGCCCTTGATTTACATCAGAATTTCGTTTCAGCTCAATATCTACCGAACGAATTGACAGAATCCGACCTAATTTTGTGCCCACATCAACATTGACAAGATCGAGCTTGGGATTGTTACCCATCATTTTTCGCAAAATTTTGACGGAGTTATGGCCCTTGATTGACGTCAGAATTTCGTTTCTGCTCAATATCTTGAGAACAAATTGACAGAATCCAACCAAATTTTGTATGCACGTCATCATTGACAAGATCTAGCTTGGGATTGTTACCCGTCATTTTTTGCAAAATTTTGACAGAGCTATGGCCCCTGATTGACGTCAGAATTTCATTTCCGCTCCATATCTTGAGAACAAATTGACAGAATCCGACCAAATTTTGTATGTACATCAACATTGACAAGATCTAGCTTGGGATTGTTACCCGTCATTTTTCGCAAAATTTTGACGGAGTTACGGCCCTTGATTGACGTCAGAATTTCGTTTCCGCTCAATATCTTGAGAACAAATTGACAGAATCCGACCAAATTTTGTATGCACGTCATCATTGACAAGATCTAGCTTGGGATTGTTACCCATCATTATAGCCCCGCTTTGAAAAAGTGGGGCTATACTGGATTCACCATGTCCTTCCGTCGTTCCGTTATTCCGTCATTCCGTTATTCCGTTATTCCGTTATTCCGTCCAAATTTCATTTCCACTCAATATCTTGAGAACCAGTTTACAGAATCTGACCAAATTTTGTATGCACATCATCATTGACAAGATCTAGCTTGGGATTGTTACCCGTCATTTTTCGCAAAATTTGGACGGAGTTACGGCCCTTGATTGATGTCAGAATTTCGTTTCCGCTCAATATCTTGAGAACGAATTCACAGAATCCGACCAAATTTTGTGTACACATCATCATTGACAAGATCTAGCTTGGGATTGTTACCCGTCATTTTTCGCAAAATTTTGACGGAGTTACGGCCCTTGATTGACGTCAGAATTTCGTTTCCGCTCAATATCTTGAGAACTAATTGACAGAATCACGCCAAATTTTGTGTGCACATCAACATTGACAAGATCTAGCTTGGGATTGTTACCCGTCATTTTTCGCAAAATTTTGACGGAGTTACGGCCCTTGATTGACGTCAGAATTTCGTTTCCGCTCAATATCTTGAGAACAAATTGACAGAATCCGACCAAATTTTGTGTGCACATCAACATTGACAAGATCTAGCTTGGGATTGTTACCCGTCATTTTTCGCAAAATTTTGACGGAGTTACGGCCCTTGATTGACGTCAGAATTTCGTTTCCGCTCAATATCTTGAGAACGAATTGACAGAATCCGGCCAAATTTTGTGTGCACATCAACATTGACAAGATCTAGCTTGGGATTGTTACCCGTCATTTTTTGCAAAATTTTGACGGAGTTACGGCCCTTAATTGACGTCAGAATTTCGTTTCCGCTCAATATCTTGAGAACGAATTGACAGAATCCGACCAAATTTTGTATGCCCGTCATCATTGACAAGATCTAGCTTGGGATTGTTACCCGTCATTTTTCGCAAAATTTTGACGGAGTTACGGCCCTTGATTGATGTCAGAATTTCGTTTCCGCTCAATATCTCGAGAACAAATTGACAGAATCCGACCAAATTTTGTATGCCCGTCATCATTGACAATATCTAGCTTGGGATTGTTACCCGTCATTTTTCACAAAATTTTGACGGAGTTACGGCCCTTGATTGACGTCCTAATTTCGTTTCCGCTCAATATCTCGAGAACAAATTGACAGAATCTGATCAAATTTTGTATGCACATCAACATTGACAATATCTAGCTTGGGATTGTCGCCCGTCATTATAGCCCCGCTTTGGAAAAGTGGGGCTATACTGGTTATAGCCCCGCTTTGGAAAAGTGGGGCTATACTGGATTCACCCTGTCCTTCCGTGGTTCCGTGATTCCGTGAATCCGTGATTCCGTGAATCCGTGGTTCCGTCATTCCGTGAACATTTAGTTTCCGCTCAATATCTTAAGAACCAATTGACAGAATCTGACCAAATTTTGTATGCACATCAACATTGACAAGATCTAGCTTGGGATTGTTGCCCTTTATTTTTCGCAAAATTTTGAAGGAGTTACGGCCCTTGATTGACATCAAAATTTCATTTCCGCTCAATATCTCGAGAATGAATTGACAGAATCTCACCAAATTTTGTATGCACATCAACATCGACAAGATCTGGCTTGGGATTGTTGCCCCTCATTTTTCGCAAAATTTTGAAGGAGTTATGGCCCTTGATTGACGTCAGAATTTTCAAAATTTCATTTCCGCTCAATATCTCGAGAATGAATTGACAGAATCTCACCAAATTTTGTATGCACATCAACATTGATAAGATCTAGCTTGGGATTGTTGCCCGTCATTTTTCGCAAAATTTTGAAGGAGTTACGGCCCTTGATTGACGTCAGAATTTTGTTTCCGCTCAATATCTTGAGAACGAATTGACAGAATCTGACCAAATTTTGTATGCACATGAACATTGACAAGATCTAGCATGGGATTGTTGCCCGTCATTTTTCGCCAAATTTTGACGGAGTAACGGCCCTTTATTGACGTCAGAATTTCGTTTCCACTCAATAGCTTGAGAACAAATTGACAGAATCTGACCAAATTTTGTATGCACATCAACATTGACAAGATCTAGCTTGGGATTGTTGCCCGTCATTTTTTGCAAAATTTTGAAGGAGTTATGGCCCTTGATTGATGTCAGAATTTCGTTTCCGCTCAATATCTCGAGAACGAATTGACAGAATCTGACCAAATTTTGTATGCACATCAACATTGACAAGATCTAGCTTGGGATTGTTGCCCGTCATTTTTTTGCAAAATTTTGATGGAGTTATGGCCCTTGATTGACATAAGAATTTTGTTTCCGCTCAAAAGCTTGAGAACGAATTGACAGAATCTGACCGAATTTTGTATGCACATCATCGTTGACAAGATCTAGCTTGGGATTGTAGCCTGTCATTTTTTACAAAATTTTGACAGAGTTAGGGCCCTTGATTGACGTCAGAATTTCTTTTCCGCTCAATATCTTTAGAATGAATTGACAGAATCTGACCAAATTTTGTATGCACATCAACATCAACAAGACCTAGCTTGGGATTGTTGCCTGTCATTTTTTGCAAAATTTTGATAGAGTTACGGCCCTTGATTGATGTCAGAATTTCGTTTCCGCTCAATATCTTGAGAACGAATCGACAGAATCTGACCAAATTTTGTATGCACATCAACATTGACAAGATCTAGCTTGGGATAGTTGCCTGTCATTTTTTGAGAAATTTTGACAGAGTTACGGCCCTTGATTGACATCAGAATTTTGTTTCCGTTTAATAGCTTGAGAAAGAATTGACAGAATCTGACTAAATTTTGTATGCACATCAACATTGACAAGATCTAGCTTGAGATTGTAGCCTGTCATTTTTCGCAAAATTTTAACGGAGTAACGGCCCTTGATTGACGTCAGAATTTCTTTTCCGCTCAATATCTTAAGAACAAATTGACAAAATTTACCAATTTCTTTAAGTGCATCAACATTAGCAAGATCTAGCTTGGGATTGTTACCTGTCATTGCTTTTCTCACCCTGGAAAAAAGCTCAGAAGCGGGGCTATAGTCAGATCCTCTGACAATTCTAGTTTTTCGCAAAATTTTGACGGAGTTACGGCCCTTGATTTACATCAGAATTTCGTTTCAGCTCAATATCTACCGAACGAATTGACAGAATCCGACCTAATTTTGTGCCCACATCAACATTGACAAGATCGAGCTTGGGATTGTTACCCATCATTTTTCGCAAAATTATGACACGAGTTATGGCCCTTTATTGAGGTCAGACTTTCGTTTCCGTTCAATATCTTGAGAACGAATTGACATAATCAGACCAAATTTTGTATGTGCATCAATATTGAAGAGATCTAGCTTGTGATAGTTACCTGTCATTGTTTTTTTCACCCTGCAAAAAAGCTGAGAAGCGGGGCTATAGTCAGATTCTCTGACAATTCTAGTTTTTCACAAAATTTTGAGGGAGTTACGGCCCTTAATTGACGTCAGAATTTCGTTTCCGCTCAATATCTTGAGAACGAATTGACAGAATCAGACCAAATTATGTATGCACGTCATCATTGACAAGATCTAATTTGGGATTGTTACCCGTCATTTTTCGCAAAATTTTGACGGAGTTACGGCCCTTGATTGACGTCAGAATTTCGTTTCCGCTAAATATCTTGAGAACGAATTGACAGAATCGAACCAAATTTTGTATGCATGTCATCATTGACAAGATCTAGCTTGGGATTGTTACCCGTCATTTTTCGCAAAATTTTGACGGAGTTACGGCCCTTGATTGACGTCAGAATTTCGTTTCCGCTCAATATCTTGAGAACGAATTGACAGAATCCGACCAAGTTTTGTATGCACGTCATCATTGACAAGATCTAGCTTGGGATTGTTACCCGTCATTTTTCCCAAAATTTTGACGGAGTTACAGCCCTTGATTGACTTCAGAATTTCGTTTCCGCTCAATATCTTGAGAACAAATTGACAGAATCTGACCAAATTTTGTATGCACATCATCATTGACAAGATCTAGTTTGGGATTGTTACCCGTCATTTTTCGCAAAATTTTGACGGAGTTATGGCCATTTATTGAGGTCAGAATTTCGTTTCCGCTCAATATCTTGAGAACGAATTGACATAATCAGACCAAATTTTGTATGCGCATCAATATTGACGAGATCTAGCTTGTGATAGTTACCTGTCATTGTTTTTTTCACCGTGCAAAAAGCTGAGAAGCGGGGCTATAGTCAGATTCTCTGACAATTCTAGTTAAAAACTTAACACCATGTATGTTTTTCTATCACAAAATCATTATTATAGCCCCGCTTTGGAAAAGTGGGGCTATACTGGTTATAGCCCCGCTTTGGAAAAGTGGGGCTATACTGGATTCACTCTGTCCTTCCGTGGTTCCGTGATTCCGTGATTCCGTGGTTCTGTGATTCCGTCATTCCGTGGTTCCGTCATTCCGTGAGCATTTTTGCATTTTGTTTCTGCTCAATATCTCAAGAACAAATTGACAGAATCTGACCAAATTTTGTACATGCATCAACATTGACAACATCTAGCTTGGGATTGTTGCCCGTCATTAATCGCAAAATTTTGACAGAGTTACAGCCCTTGATTGACGTCAGAATTTCGTTTCCGCTCTATATTTTGAGAACCAATTGACAGAATCTGACCATATTTTGTATGCACATCAGCATTGACAAGATCTATCTAAGGATTGTTGCCCATCATTTTTTGCAAAATTTTGACAGAGTTACGGCCCTTGATTGACGTCAGAATTTTGTTTCCGCTCAATATCTTGAGAACGAATTGACAGAATCCGACCAAATTTTGTATGCATGTCATCATTGACAAGATCTAGCTTGGGATTGTTACACGTCATTTTTCGCAAAATTTTGACGGAGTTACGGCCCTTGATTGACGTCAGAATTTCGTTTCCGCTCAATATCTTGAGAACAAATTGACAGAATCCGACCAAATTTTGTATGCACATCAACATTGACAAGATCTACCTTGGGATTGTTACCCATCATTTTTCGCAAAATTTTGACGGAGTTACGGCCCTTTATTGACATCAGAATTTCGTTTCCGCTCAATATCTTGAGAACACATTGACAGAATCCGACCAAATTTTGTATGCACGTCATCATTGACAAGATCTAGCTTGGGATTATTTCCCGTCATTTTTCGCAAAATTTTGACGGAGTTACAGCCCTTGATTGACGTCAGAATTTCTTTTCCGCTCAATATCTTGAGAACGAATTGACAGAATCGAACCAAATTTTGTATGCACGTCATCATTGACAAGATCTAGCTTGGGATTGTTACCCGTCATTTTTTGCAAAATTTTGACGGAGTTACGGCCCTTGATTGACGTCAGAATTTCGTTTCCGCACAATATCTTGAGAACGAATTGACAGAATCCGACCAAATTTTGTGTGCACATCAACATTGACAAGATCTAGCTTGGGATTGTTACCCGTCATTTTTCGCAAAATTTTGACGGAGTTACGGCCCTTAATTGACGTCAGAATTTCGTTTCCGCTCAATATCTTGAGAACGAATTGACAGAATCCGACCAAATTTTGTATGCACATCATCATTGACAAGATCTAGCTTGGGATTGTTACCCGTCATTTTTCGCAAAATTTTGAGGGAGTTATGGCCATTTATTGAGGTCAGAATTTCGTATCAATTTCGTATCAGAATTTCGTATCAATATCTTGAGAACAAATTGACATAATCAGACCAAATTTTGTTTGCGCATCAATATTGATGAGATCTAGCTTGTGATAGTTACCTGTCATTGTTTTTTTCACCTTGCAAAAAAGCTGAGAAGCGGGGCTATAGTCAGATTCTCTGACAATTCTAGTTTTGTCTCATATTCAGGTACCTGTCTATGGTCCCCAGTCTGGTCCAGAGATTTACGGCCAGAATGACGAGCCCTTACATTTTGCTCCTGTAGTAGCAGACGGGAACCAGTTAGTTGAACCAATGGACTCTTCCTATATGGGTCAACCCATTCCAATGGGCCAGCCTATTGCAGTGGGTCAGCCCATTCCAGGGACAGGGGAAATGGAACAAACGATCATGCAACCCCCTCATTTGACAGAAAGTGCTGAAATTGTTCATGCGCCAGAGTCTTACATTCATCCAGAAACTAGTTCTGGGGTTTTGGGAGCTGGGGATCAAACTGAAACGGGGACAGAAGGTGCTGAAGGGTCCAGTCAGATAGAGGGAGCCCCTGTTGTTGATTCAGCATCCACTGCGACACCTGGTGGAGAGGATAAAAAGAAAAAGAAGAAAGAAAAGGTACCTTGCATGATGTTGACGTTCTATGCCATATGAGTCGCGACGCGAGAAAACCGGTCTTCGGGGTTTACGACCAGGTCTGACACAAACCAACCTGTACAGTCACAGAAGCAGGCTAGAAGCTTGAAATTTCGGATTTAAGAAGAAGAGAAATTGTACTATCCGTGTAGCAAAAACAAAGGCGCTGATCAGCTTCGCGGTTACCGCGAAGCTGATCTGCGCCTTTGTTTTCGCCTAGGCAAAAATCCGGTTTTCTCACGATGCGGCTCATATATTATTATTATTGTTATAAGTTATTTCTGTGAAAGTTTAAAAAAATCACATAAATGAAACATGGGAAAACATTCAAAGCGGCATAGCGCACTTGCTGTTAATATGAGCATGTGCGTGAGAAAACCAACAATTTAGGTTCTGACCAGGTCCAACATAAACCGGCCTGTACAGTCACAGAATCAGGCTAGAAGCTTGAAATTTCTGATTTAAGAAGAAGAGGAAGTGTACTAAGGTGTAGCGAAAACAAAGGCGCTGATCAGCTTCGCGGTCACCACGAAGTTGATCTGCGGCTTTGTTTTCGCCTATGCAAATTGTTGGTTTTATCATGCATTGGCTTATAAAACACACTGCAAAATGATCAGTTATGATCTATTCAATAACATTTTATCCATGTAAACACAAACATTAAAAATTGCATTGTTTAAATGCAGACTGCCATAGCCTTTCACCAACATGTTCATGTTATATAATATCAATTTCAGATGGGTACCTCTAACATCTCCCTGAAGAAGAAGCATGTCTCTTCTATGGTGCAGAAGTGGCAGAAGGTGAAGAAGGAGGTGGAAGAAGAGGAGAGAAACAGAGAGGAGAAAGAGGCGGCCATTCGGAGGAAACTTGCAGAACTGCAGGAAGAAATTGGTTGAAACAGTGGACATAACTTAAAATGGATCACTGATGTTATTGACTTGTTTTCTGGTTGAAGTTTTACTAGAAAACTTAAGTGATATTCTTAATCTAGGTGAAATGTCAGTGGGAGAACATTTGAGTCCCATTCGGAGAAATTCAGGAGGAAATTGGCTGTTTTGGGGACATAACTATCGTGAATATTTTGACTTTCTGTCCCCATTTCCCAGCAAAAAAATGATAATCTAACAGCACAAGGAAATTTTAGTCCCGTATGGAGGAAACAAGCCAAACTGCTGGAGAAAATAAGAGGCTATAATTTCGCATGGTGTTTGAAAATTTGACCTGTTTTCTGGTGTATTTAAATTTTGACAAACATTGTGTTTTTGCACCTATATTTACCTTTAAAAAGCACATGTTGGTTTGTTTGTCTAACCCACGTGTTGTCTAACCGTTATTGACCGTTAGATAATGTGCTGATTTGTATGGTCAATATAAAAATGAATATTAATGATGGGTGGTTTGACAGAGGACTCAATTGCAATAAGCATGAAGAGAATTAATGGTGGCAAGAAGTCTTTTCTATGCGGGTTTCTCACCAGATGGGGGCACAAAATGGGCTATACAGCCAATGAAGATGGTTAAAGTTCAATACCCAGTTTACAAACATTACAAAAACTTGCCCATGCAATATACTTGTACAGAGATTTTTTCAGCTTTAAGAATTTCATTTAAAAAGTTTTGGTATTTGTAAATATTTTGTACAAAACATTGAGTGTGAGTACACATTAGAACCACCTCATTGAGGCCGTTCTAACTAGTACCCACAATCTGTGTTTTGTAGCAAAAATAAATAAAAGACCCCTGTATACCCCATTTTTACTGTATACAAGTGGGAGTTAAAGGGTTTTTTCATTGAATGGATATGTTTGCATGTTAAAAGACGAGACAAAGAGTGCAAACAAAGTTGCTGCTTGGCTGCATGACCACCTTTGTTTTTGGCTCAGCAAAATGAGAGTTTTATGAACCATGTACATGTACATATATTTGCAAGCAGAGGAAATTTTGATGTAAAATCAGAGACTGCGGTAGCTCAAAAAGAGAACTAGACGATATTTAACACTTTTTAAGGCTTGCTCGTAATATTCGAATTCGGCATTCAGTTTTCTGAGTTTTGCCAGTAAGTTACTTCCCTTTGCTCTCCTAGAACAAAATGTTCTGCTTCTTTTGAGACAGAGTCAGAGAGAGTTATTTAACATGTCCTTGAAAATTGAGCTATATTAAAGTAGTAAGGCAAAGTAAGAATAGAAGGCTCAGAGGTTGTACACAATCAAATTTAAATTTCCACCCCAGACACCAGACAAAAACATCACAACAATGTCTCAAAAGGCATGAAGAGCAAGATTACTATTTCTTGCACACCAGATCCTACATTTTACCCCCATGTGAGAAATTCTTATCTCATCCTTGTTATCTCACCCCAGGCTCACCCTGCATTCAAGTGTTCTTTTTTAACATTTGTTGTATAGGACGTCACATAATTTCGTCACTAAGCGCACACGTCACAATGACATCAAAATGTTTTATTACCCAACATACTATATAAAGGGAAATAAAACATTTCAGGCTGTTTTTTAAACAATTTTAGTTAAACCCAGTTTAAACCAGTTTCAATGAACTGTTTTGTGTCATGTGACGAACTGTTTCATGTGCAACAGTGTTAACTGTTTCCCAGTCAAGTGACATGCTTTGCTTGCTTTTATACTGCATGCTTTTATACTGCCTGTATACCTGCAAATATTGTCAAACAAAAAGTAATCAAAAGCAAACAACAAACAAATAAATCAAACAAACAAACATAAAATATGACCAAACAAATAAAAACAAGCAAACAAACAAACATAAAACAAACAATTCAAACCAAGCATTAATCACAAATAAGCACATGAAATAATCTAAGAAAACAGAGACAAAAAAAACTAACAAAACAAACAAGCAAAACAAACAAAAATGGAATAAAACATATTAAACAAACAATCATACAAACAAAAAATGAACCAAAGAAACAAACAGAATAAACAAAACAAAAACAGTAAAATAAGCAAACAAGTAAATCAACTTAAGTGCCAAACCTTCAAGCAAGTAAAGAAACAAGCAAATCAGAATCAAACAAGCAAACATGATCTGTACAACAAAGCCAGGATATGAGCATGTTTCAACCTTATTTTCACTTTTAACATTTAATGTACAACCAGTCGTGTCATAATATAGTATGCGTATGGTATTAAGTTTGAGTTGGGTAATAAAACAACTATTTCAAACCTTCCTGTGTGACAGTCATAACTATCACCCCTGGGAGCTGTGGATGACCCGATGAACTGTTGCCCTCGGCCTTCGGCCTCGGGCAACAGTTCATCGGGTCATCCACAGCACCTCAGGGTGATAGTTTTGACTGTTACATGGGAAGGTATGAAATAGTTGTTTATTAATTCAAAATGACGGACGCCGCGATTGTAGCGTTTTTCTAGGTAAATAGTATAAAAATCAAGCTTCGCCGCATTAAGGTGTGCAAGAAAAAGAATCCATCATGTGTGTAAGGTATGGATAGACAAATCTGTCCCTCGGGTCACAGTTTAGCATCACTTGGCGAGCCTCGTGATGCCAAACTGTGACCCTCAGGACAGATTTGTCTATCCATACCTGACACTCATGTAAGATTCTTATACTCTTTCCCAACAAGGTTTCCATATAGCTAACATCCACCAAATACAAAACTTAAAAGTGACGAGCACAGCAGAGAGCTAGACAGGATATCGGTAAACAGAAAACATGAAGACAAATCGTAGCAGAACTGCCTTGGAATGGTCTGTGACGTTACTGGAGGGCTTAAATTTATTTTACGCAGCCTCAATCCTCACCTTTAGACTGCTTTGATTTAACAACAATTAATTGTCCAGTTCTAATAGAAGTGATCTGAGCATAACCCTGACTATGATTTGAGCTTTCTTGTGAGTAAACCAACAATATGGTTTCCGAACAGGTCCGACACAAACTGGTCTTTACAGTCTAAGAAGCAGGCTAGAAGCTTGAACTTCAGGATTTAAGAAGAAGAGGAAATGTACTGTCCATTTTTCGCATATGCAGATTGTTGGTTTTCTTATAAGGTGGTTCATTTGTTTCCGTTAATGCTTTACGTCCACAGGCAACAGCTCAGTCTTGTCAAGACAGTTATTCTAACCACGGTTTTCTTTGACAAGCCTTCCAGAGGTGGATTACTAGTACATGTGTACTTGTGCATACACTGTATTTTCTGACGGGTAACTAACAAATGAGCCGCATCGTGAGAAAACGGGATTTTTGCCTAGGCGAAAACAAAGGCGCAGATCAGCTTCGCGGTAACCGCGAAGCTGATCAGCGCCTTTGTTTTCGCTACACGGATAGTACAATTTCTCTTCTTCTTAAATCCGAAATTTCAAGCTTCTAGCCTGCTTCTGGAAGTGTACAGGCTGATTTATGTCAGACCTGGTCGGAAACCCCGAAGACCGGTTTTCTCGCGTCGCGGCTCCTCAAATACTCTTCTTGAATCAGCGAAGAGGAAGAATGGCCTTAGACCTGAGGATTAATCCATGGTCTAACTCTTTAATGTGGATTGTGATGGCTGATCAGTCTGTAATCATTGAAAATGAGCTTAGTTTGGGGTGCACAGTAGCCTAGTAGCTAGTGTGTCACACTCTAGTTCGGGGTGCGCAGTAGCCTAGTAGTTAGTGTGTCACACTCTAGTTTGGGGTGCACAGTAGCCTAGTAGCTAGTGTGTCACACTCTAGTTTGGGGTGCACAGTAGCCTAGTAGTTAGTGTGTCACACTCTAGTTTGGGGTGCACAGTAGCCTAGTAGCTAGTGTGTCACACTCTAGTTTGGGGTGCGCAGTAGCCTAGTAGTTAGTGTGTCACACTCTAGTTTGGGGTGCACAGTAGCCTAGTAGTTAGTGTGTCACACTCTAGTTTGGGGTGCACAGTAGCCTAGTAGTTAGTGTGTCACACTCTAGTTTGGGGTGCGCAGTAGCCTAATAGTGTCACACTCTAGTTTGGGGTGCACAGTAGCCTAGTAGTTAGTGTGTCACACTCTAGTTTGGGGTGCACAGTAGTCTAGTAGCTAGTGTGTCACACTCTAGTTTGGGGTGCGCAGTAGCCTAATAGTTAGTGTGTCACACTCTAGTTTGGGGTGCGCAGTAGCCTAATAGTTAGTGTGTCACACTCTAAGAGTCTCTTGATTGAGATGCAAGGTGTTTGATCCCCACTGGAGGTGGGCAAAGCAAATTTATCCAGGAAGTAGTGGCTCTGTCGCAACTTGACTGAACAATTGTTATACTGGGGTGTAAAACCGCTAAACAAAATAAAATTCTAACGCGACGTTATCGTATTTCCCATTGAACCTAATGGAAACATCACCGTTTGCAAATTACCGCAACAATAATTCACTGTAAACAAAATAATGCGCATAAGGTGGTATTTTTGTGACGTCGCACGTAAATATTCATGTCCGCCGAGAATGAGTGCACAGGAAAACATTTTAAAATGTAAGCACTTATTTAGTAGTCTTGTTAGAATTGAAATAATTTTACTTAACGGTGAATTATCTTTGATTAACGCGTGATGTTGTCGGGGCAGATGCGATATTTAATTCACTCCGACTGCGCCGTCGTGAATTAATACATTGCAATCTGCCCTAAAACATCCGGCGTTAATCACGATAATTCACCGTAAAATCAATTCTTAACTAACATACAAGCAATGCATTGTTTACATGTTACTGTGATTCATATATCATCATTAAATGTTTGATATCATTTATGATCATTTATGCTTGTATTGTATTGAATCATGCTGCCACAAATAAATTGTGCTAACTTTACATTTTGTAATTTTTAGATATGCCTCTGACATGTCAGAATTAGAACTTAAAAAATTCTTGAATCTTGCAAAAAATGCCAAGACGGACAGTAGACAGCAATACTACCCCAGATACCTGACTTGAAAGAAACTGAATTGCACTTGCTGCTTAAGTAAATACTTGTACAGTAAATAGAGGATCTTACAGGAGTGGTCATTTCATATGAAATTTATTAAACAAGCTTTGGTCGTTTCATATGTAAGTAAGTAAGTAAGTAAGTAAGTAAATCGTTTATTATAGTGACATGTGTTACAGTATACAATTAATTTGACAAACATAAAACAATGAACACCCGACCCAATGGGTCTATAAGTCACTTTTAGCCAATACATGTAACATATGAAATTTTGGCGAGTTTAATAAATTTCATATGAAATGACCACAAGTGTAAGATTCGTTTTATCATTTGACATTTAAAATAGGATTTTAGTACCTTCGAAGTAGACATATTTTTAATGAAAATTTACATTGTTGTTACGTCGTCAATATTCCTGCAAAAATGTTATTACATGTGTGGTCATAACACTTTTTGGTACATGACGTTATCCACTGGAAAACAGCGACGTCATATGATAAACCATTTTGTTTTCCCCGAGCGATTTGTTTTCAGCTTTTTCATGAGAAAGAAGAATTTGCAATATAAAATGGAAGGGAAAATGTCTATTTTGTATGCTATAGCCTTCATTATACCCCCGGCATTTATGCCGACGGGTATATAGCTTTTGCTTTTCCGTTCGTCCGTTCGTATGCTAGTTAGTTAGTTAGTTAGTTCGTTTCTTCGTTCGTAATTCCGGAACGTTCGTGGAATTTACGTCAAAGTTTTGGTTAAAGTTTCTCTAGAGGTGTATATCTCATGAACCAATGGTCAGAAACCATTCATATTTGGACCATAGGTACCCTATAGGGTTTGCTTTGTTTCCATGAGTTCGGACCCCAGGGCCCATGCCCGGGGGTAGGGCTGGAGGTCAAAATCTAGGTCACCTTTAAAATAGGCTGTTTACAATTTTAATGTTTCTTCTCTAAGTCCATATCTTAACAAACAATTATAGGGATGGATTCTTGTTTAGTTCATAGATACCCTATAGGGTTTGCTTTCATATTCCATGCTCGGTACCATCTCCAGGGGTGGGGCTAGAAGTCAAAATCTAGGACTTATTTATAATATTTATGATAAATACCATGATAAATTTTCTGTAAGTCTATTTTCTTGACATCCACAAAGTCTTGTCAGAAAGCATTCATACTTACACCATAGGTACCATGTAAGGTTCAGACACTAGGGTTCATGTGCGGGGGGTGGGGGTCTAGAGGTCAAAATCTAGAACTTCTTTAAAAATTGTATTTTTTGTACTTCTCTTTACCGCCATGTTTAGAAATGATTCGTACTTACACCAAAGGTACTGTATAAGGTTTGCCTTGTTCCTAATGACATTAGACTCTAGGGTCTGTGCCCAGGGTGGGGCTAGAGGTCAAGATCTAGGACATCTTATATATATATAATTTTTTTTTTAATTTATATTTTCAATATTATTGAAGAATGACATTCTACTTTACATCTAGGACCGAGGACCTGACCCTCAATGTCCGCGATCAAGTCCTAGATTGAGTATACAAGTCAGCTCTGTATACTGCTCTAAAATAGATCTGTCATTCTACTACACATCCCCTCCCCATGGTTTTAGACAGTGCTTTTTGCAAATACAAATTTATAAGATGTACTTGTTGAGGGTGCTCCCTTTCATCAGGAATTGCGGTTCAATTGTCAGTGAGCATGTCTGGATTGGGGGTGGTGGGCTAAGGGGTGGGGGCGTTGGAGGTAGCTACCAGCAGGGGGTATACGTGCCTCTCAAGGCACTTTTTCTAGTTAATTTTGCATAGACCAGTTAAACAGTCAGTGAAAATAAATCCCAGAGAAAATGCACAGAGACAGTATCGCAAAATTTAATAGGTCTCCAAATAAGTTTGGTACATACAATTGAGCTGCATCATGAGAAAACCAACAATCTGCATATGCAAAAACAAAGATGCAGATCAGCTTTGCAGTAACTGTGAAGCTGATCAGCTTAAGTTTTCGCTATATGGATAGTACAATTCCTCTACTTTCTAAATCCAAAGTTTCAAACTTCTAGCCATTTTCTGTGAAGATACAGACCAGTTTGCGTCAGACCTATTCAAAAACCACATTGTTGGTTTTTTCACGAGAAACTGGTCAGCTCTTTCCTATTAAGTGGTCACTCAGCTAGCTTCAGCCGACCCAGCAAAGAATAAGGCAGATAGACAATAAACATTGAGCTAGTATCTTACTGGTATGGGAATTTCTAGCCACTGTTTTGCGAATTTAGTCGCAGACTTTCGCACGACGTTCATGCAAGTGTCGCGCAAGTGTCGTGAGAATTTTCATGTGTTGCAAAATGGTCATGAAGGTTTTAAACAGGTTTAAAAATTTTATGCAAATTTTTTTGTCAAAATATTTTGCAAGACTTTTGTGCGACAGTCGTACGACGTTCGTGCAAGTGTTGCAAACCTGTTGCCACAAAATTTTGTAAATTTACAATACGAAATTTTTGTGACACTCATACGAATGTAGTACGACAGCTGCGTGACAGTCTTGAGAAAACATGCGAACACCTCGCGATAATCTGGCGAGAAAATAAAACTAACTAACATTCGTAAGAATGAAAATGAAAATAAAGCTACATTCGTGGAAACGTCATGAAACACTCTCATGAATGTCTCGTGACTATTTTCAAAATTAGACCAAAATTCTCGAATTTGTTGCTTATATGTCCATTCAATGAGACTGCAACATGAAAGTTGTGTTTATATCCTCAATCTTTGTCGCGAAATAGTCACGAACAATTCGCCAACCGGTCTCCAGTTGTCGCATTCCAGTGGATAGGGGCTTAAGGTAGATGACAGCCATGCCACCATGAAATGGTCGGTACAGAATTTGTTTTCAGTCCAAGGTGGCCAATAGTCGGTTTGTTAAGTGGCCCTCAAATGCTACTTGCAATTCCTTGTTAAATACACCTTTATGGATAAATGCAACATTTGCATGATAAACCAAGAAATCAAAGTATCCTGGTCCAGTGACCTTGACCTACATTGAAATCTTTGCACATTGCATCCTGGTCCAGTGACCTTGTCCGACATTGAAATCTTTTCACACTGCATCTGTAAATCATGGTCCAGTGACCTTGTCCGACATTGAAATCTTTTCACACTGCATCCTGGTCCAGTAACTGTGACCTACATAGAAATCTTTTCACACTGCATCGTGGTCCAGTGGCCTTGACCTACATCAAAAACTTTTCACACTGCATCATGGTCCAGTGATCTTGATCTACATTGAAAACTTTTCCCTCTTCATCATGGTCCAGTGACCTTGACCTACATTCAAATCTGTTCACACTGCATCATGGTCCTGTGACCTTGACCTGTATTGAAATCGTTTCACACTGCATCATGGTCCAGTGACCTTGACCTACATGAAATCTTTTCACATTGTATCATGGTCCAGTTACCTTGACCTACATTGAATTTTTTACACTGCATCATGGTCCAGTGACCTTAGCCTGTATTGAAATCTGTTCACACTGCATCATGGTCCAGCGTCCTTAACCTACATTATTTTTTTCACACTTCATCATGACCCAGTGATATTGACCTAAAATGAAAACTTTTCACACTGCATCCTGGTACAGTTGCCTTGACCTACATGAAATTTTTTCACATTGTATCATGGTCCAGTTACCTTGACCTACATTGAATTTTTTACACTGCATCATGGTCCAGTGACCTTAGCCTGTATTGAAATCTGTTCACACTGCATCATGGTCCAGCGTCCTTAACCTACATTATTTTTTTCACACTTCATCATGACCCAGTGATATTGACCTAAAATGAAAACTTTTCACACTGCATCCTGGTACAGTTGCCTTGACCTATATTGAAATCTTTTCACACAGCATCATGGTCCAGTGACCTTGACATACACTGACCATTTTTCACTTTACATCATGGTCCAGTGACTTTAATATTGAAATTTTTTCACAATGCATCATTGTCCAGTGTCCTTAACCTACATGAAATCTTTTCACATTGTATCATGGTCCAGTTACCTTGACCTACATTGAATTTTTTACACTGCATCATGGTCCAGTGACCTTAGCCTGTATTGAAATCTGTTCACACTGCATCATGGTCCAGCGTCCTTAACCTACATTATTTTTTCACACTTCATCATGACCCAGTGATATTGACCTAAAATGAAAACTTTTCACACTGCATCCTGGTACAGTTGCCTTGACCTACATGAAATTTTTTCACATTGTATCATGGTCCAGTTACCTTGACCTACATTGAATTTTTTACACTGCATCATGGTCCAGTGACCTTAGCCTGTATTGAAATCTGTTCACACTGCATCATGGTCCAGCGTCCTTAACCTACATTATTTTTTTCACACTTCATCATGACCCAGTGATATTGACCTAAAATGAAAACTTTTCACACTGCATCCTGGTACAGTTGCCTTGACCTATATTGAAATCTTTTCACACAGCATCATGGTCCAGTGACCTTGACATACACTGACCATTTTTCACTTTACATCATGGTCCAGTGACTTTAATATTGAATTTTTTTCACAATGCATCATTGTCCAGTGTCCTTAACCTACATTATTTTTTTCACACTACAACATGACCCAGTGACATTGACCTACAATGAAATCTTTTCACACTGCATCCTGGTCCAGTGACATTGACAGACATTGAAATCTTTTCACACTGCATCCTGGTCCAGTGACATTGACAGACATTGAAATCTCTTCTCACTACATCATGGTCCAGTGACCTTGGCCTAGATTGAAATCTTTTCATACTGCATCATGGTCCAGTGACCTTGGCCTAGATTGAAATCTTTTCATACTGCATCATGGTCCAGTGACCTTGGCCTAGATTGAAATCTTTTCATACTGCATCATGGTCCAGTGACCTTGGCCTAGATTGAAATCTTTTCATACTGCATCATGGCCGAGTGATCTTGACCTTCATTGAAATATTTTCACACTTCATCATGGCCGAGTGATCTTGACCTTCATTGAAATATTTTCACACTTCATCATGGCCGAGTGATCTTGACCTGTATTGAAATCGTTTCACAATGCATCATGGTCCAGTGACCTTGATCTGCATTGAAATCGTTTCACAATGCATCATGGTCCAGTGACCTTGATCTGCATTGAAATCTTTTCACACTGTTTCAAGGTCCAGTGACCTTGACCTCTATTGAAATCTTTATACTCTTCATCATGGGCCAGTGATCTTGACCTATGTTGATATCTTTCCACACTGCATCATTGACCCACATTGAAATCTGTTCACACTGCTTCATGGTCCAGTGACATTGACCTTCACTGAAATATTTTCACACTGCATCATGGTCCAGTGACCTTGATCTGCATTGAAATCGTTTCACACTGCATCATGGTCCAGTGACCTTGACCTACATTTAAATCTTTTCACACTTCATCATGGCCGAGTGATCTTGACCTTCATTGAAATATTTTCACACTGCATCATGGTCCAGTGACCTTGACCTACATTTAAATCTTTTCACACTTCATCATGGCCCAGTGATCTTGACCTGTATTGAAATATTTTCACACTGCATCATGGCTGAGTGACCTTGATCTACATTGAAATCTTTTCACACTTTGTCATGGTCCAGTGACATATCTTTTCACATTGCATCATGGTCCAGTGAACTTACGGGGGTCATTCAAGAATTAATGACAATGGATCCATATCTCGGAAAGTATAATTAAGCTCGGCTTTATTTGATATGGTACATGTGGACACATATATTATGCATTCGTGCTGAAAATTTTGTGCTTTTATCATGTCTAGATTTGACGCTATGCTAATTTGAATATGGCTCCTGAAGTGTCCATGGACGCGAAAAAGTCAATTTTTACTTATTTTTGTATGGGGGTAGGGTAAGTAAAACCTGTAGGATTGTTGCTTGGACAGTCTTATCAGTGATTTTTTATGAGTAATGAAAGCACTAGAGGTCAGCAAGGGCAACCATAACATTTATGTCAATTTCCTGATTTGCAACACGCGTGGTTGCTAAGCAACAACAGAACAGGACAAAATAAACCCATTCTGAGCCTAACGGTGTGTTTTAAACCAAATAATGAAACAATCAAATAAATTCCAACAGCTAATGATGTGTTTAATCTTAAAGGTATTCCTATGGCTTCTACACAAAAACGAAAATTAAAAAATCTGAGACTGTTATGGAACAAGTATTAGATTTTAAAAAGACTAGCTAGATTTGATACAGTTAAATTTGAACTGGGGACGGTGCTGATTCATTTTGAAACTCTGTGTACAGTGTCATTGTGATCAATACCATTGACAGTCATGCTTACAACAACCACATATTAAATCCTCATGAAATGCTGTTAACATATCCAAGATACTGGTCTTCCATCCAGGCAAGTACTTGCTTTTATAAACAGCAGTATGTCGTTCCAAGCTCATTTACCATGTATTCTTTGGTTGCCTAGCAACCACACAACTGGCATCTAAGCGAACTTTTGGAGGAACCATTGAATAGCATACATCTTCAAATTTGGTTATTAGTATATGAGAAGCACACAAGTGTTAAGAATAAAGTTTAATGGAATCATTGTCATTAATTCGTGAATGACCCTCGTAATGTACATTGAAATCTTTTCACTCTGCTATATTGAAATCCATGGAAAACCACTGCCCTTGGACTGGCGACCACAACCCTTAGCCATATGCATTGACCAAGATTCTAGTCGGTACCGCAGATAGGACAAGCATGTGTATTTACCATACACTATCCGATGCCCCTTACTTTGTAAGTTTTGGTGTCCAAAAATTAAGACAATAAAATAAATAAATAACAATCAACACAATGCAAAGTCATATAGTTTATTAGCTCACCTGAGCCGAAGGCTCATAAGGTGAGCTTATAGTATACCAATCAGTCCGGCGTCGGTCGGTCCGTCCGTCCGTCGTCTGTCCGTCGTCCACAATTTCAAAGATCTTCTCTGAAACCACTTTGTGAATCAAATTGAAATTTTATGTGGAGCATCCATGGGTAGGGGGAACGAAAGTTTGATCGCCAAATCAGGGTCACATGACCAAGATGGCCACCACGCCCATATATGGTAAAAACCACTCAAAAATCCTCTTCTCCAGAACCGGCAGGCCGATTTCCACGAAACTTGGTATGTAGCATTGGGGACTCCAGCCCATCATATTTTTCGCAAATAATGACCCTGGGATGACCTTGACCTATTTTACGGCAAGGCCAATTTTGGAAACATAAGCTTTTACATAGGAAAAAGTGAAAACTATGGATTTTTTGAAAACTATTGCAGCCTGAGACCTGAAAAGTGGTAGCTGCAGAGAACAAAATTAATGGAGTCAGTGAAGGTATGTGATTAACTTAGGTCAAGGTCATCTCTTGACCTTGGGTGGTCTGTCATCCATGCACACTTTTCAAAGATCTTCTCTGAAACCGCATGGCCAATCAAAGTGAAATTTGATGTGGAGCATCCATGGGTAGGGGGAACAAAAGTTTGATCGCGAAATCTGGGTCACATGACCAAGATGGCCACCACGTTCATATATGGTAAAAACCACTGAAAAATCTTCTTCTCCAGAACCAGCAATCCGATTTTCACGAGACTTGGTATGTAGCATTTGGGACTCCAGCCCATCATAATTTGATCATTTGATGACCCTAGGATGACCTTGACCTATTTTACGGCAATGTCAATTTTGGAAACATAGGCTTTTACATGGGAAAAAGTGAAACTATGGATTTTTTTGAAAACTATTGCAGCCTGCGACCTGAAAAGTGGTAGATGCAAACAACTAATGGAGTAGATGAAGGCATGTAATTAATTTAGGTCAAGGTCATCTCTTGATCTTGGGAGTCTGTCGTCCATACACACTTTTCAAAGATCTTCTTCTCTGAAACCCCTTGGCCAATCAAAGTGAAATTTTATGTGGAGCATCCATGGGAATGGGGAACGAAAGTTTGATCGCAAAATTTTGGTCACATGACCAAGATGGCCACCACGCCCATATATGGTAAAAACCCCACAAAAATCTTCTTCACGAAACTTGGTATGTAGCATTTGGGACTCCAGCCCATTATAGTTTGATCATTTGATGACCCTATGATGATCTTGACCTAATTTAGGGCAAGGTCAATTTTAGAAACATTGGCTGATTGGCCAAGCGGTTTCAGAGATGAAGATCTTTGAAAAGTGTATATGGACGAGACAGACCAGCCAAGGTCAAGAGATGACCTTGACCTAAATTGATCACATACCTTCGACTTCATTAGTTGTTTGCATCTACCGCTTTTCAGGTCGCAGGCTTTAATAGTTTTCAAAACATCCATGGTTTTCACTTTTTCCCATGTTCAAAGTGAAATTTTATGTGGAGCATCCATGGGTAGGGGGAACAAAAGTTTGATTGTGCAATTTGGATCACAATCACATGACCAAGATGGCCGTCATACCTATATATGGTAAAAAAGAAAAACAACTACTTTGTCCAGTGACTGTACTTGTTGACTCTCAGGTGAGCGATCGTTGCCCTTGGGCTACTTGTTTTTATTATTTTCATACGATGTTTATTTATTAATTAATTTACTTATATGTATCATAGCTCTAAAACACACATACCAAGGAATGTAAGGAGACTCCTTGCATAAGTTGATTTGATGATATCTAAACATTAAAGAGATTGATATTCTTAATCAAAAAATGATGTATTAAGTAATTAAAATTATATGTATTTACTTATCATGTATTTCTTACGTAATTGAATTGTTTTATCATTTATTTATTATGAAATTTAAAATACAAATAATTTATAAATAATTAAAAATGAAGTACTTAATTGATTGTAGTAGCTTAATTTTATAACATCAAAGAGATAAACTTGTATTCTTCATTCAGCATAAAATTTTATTTTTATTTCATTTATTAAATCAATTTATTTTGTAAATCACAATTTCGTTTATTTTGTCATTATTTATTCCGGTTCTTTCTAGATAACAAAACTAGATCAGAGCCTCAGTCTCGGATTACCTTGATTTTCTAAATAAGGAATAGACTGACAGATGTTGCACCTCATTGGACAACAAACAGCCTCAGTAATTGGACGAGTCCACTACGGAAAGGGTTAGCATATGATCTACCTGTGAAAATCTCAAAGTTAACTCCTCAATTCTTGAAGTCAGAATTAAAAGTACTTAGATTTTTATTCAGTTTCACAACACTTTTAAGAAGTTTAAGCTTACTTTGACTCTGTTTTGGCAGTTATTTTTAACTCTTTGAAGGCAGGCAGGTAAAACACCCCTATCGGAAAATGGGATAGTCTTATTTTGGGAAAATTCGGGATACTTTCGTCTTGTTTGCAGCTTCTAGAGAAATCTCTCAAAACATTCCATATTTTGGAAATCAAAATTCTGGATTTATAACTTTCGTAAACAATCAGGTAAGCATTTTATCACTTCTACACACTAAAAACTGTCCGTCTGTTTGTTGTTAATTGTCCTAATTGGTTTTGTTTGCCGTTTGACAGGTGCCTATTTGATTGACATGCTAAACACTCAACAGTCAGCATCAGTCGCCATATTTTTCTTCATGTACACCTGGCTTATATTTAGAACAAACATTTATATTTAGAAACATCTCTAAGATTTGATGGTTTGATACATTTTGACAAGAGTTACAGATCTGCTCTTACTGATTTTAATGATTATTTATCTCACCTGGCTAATCCAGGTTTGAGCTGTAACAACAGTGTGCACAAAAGTATACTCCACAAAATTAATAACATTCCTGTGAGTTGTTGTGATGTGTTGTCATGGATGATAATTGTATTAATTGCACTTTTCTTGATTTTAAATGTTTACATGTGGTGTTTCTGCATTTCTAAATTAGATATATCATTACGAAAACTTGCCCATGCAATATACAGAGATTTTTAAAGTTGCAAAAACTGAAAATTTTCAGTAGACAATTTTTGATATTTTTCTTATTTTTGCTCAAAACATAGATTGTGGGTACACGTTAGAACCGCCTCGCCGAGGCGGTTCTAACGAGTACCCACAATCTATGTTTTAGAGCAAAAATAAGAAAAATAGGCATACCCCTGCAAACCCCAGGTTTTCTATATAAAATTGGGGTTCAAGGGGGTATACATTACACGGACATGTTTTCCTGATGTACCTAACCTCGGAGTTAGCTTCGTGATGTAAACGACCCACATGTCCATATTTACATATTAAAAGGATTCATTTGTTTGTAACATCATTTCATATAATACCATGTGTAACATTTAATACACCAGTCACTGATGTAAAACATACATTGAATGATGCATTTATGTATAAAGTTGCATTTAAAACTTGTATTAAATAAAAAGTATAAAAAAAAAATGTTAATCATTGCATGTGTTGAAGAGTTTCTGAATTACAGTTTTGTAAACTTAACCGACTAACCATGCACTCGCTATTTTTACAGAAATCAAGATGTCAGACACTGAGGAACATGGCCAGTAAGTATTAGGTGGTCCCCCACCCCCTTTACCTATTCCTCACACAGTACATACACAATAGTAACTGTTGGCCTATTCAGTAGGTTTTCTGTTATAGGATTATTTGAGCCACGTCATGAGAAAACCAACATTTTGCACATGCGAAAACAAAGGTGCAGATCAGCTTCGCAGTAACTGTGAATCTGATCAGCACCTTTATTTTCGCTACACGACTAGTACAGTTCCTCTACTTTCTAAATCCATAGACATCTGTGGTTGTACAGCTTGGTTTGTGTCAAACTTGTTAGGAAAGTACATTGTTGGGTTTTTTGTGTCACGGCTCATTTTTTTTTTAGTTTGGTTTTGCGATGTATGCATACTCAGCATTGGCCTGTAAAAGTTGTTCAGGTAGTGCAGTTGCCTAGTGGTTAGTGCTTCGGACTCAGGATCAAGACATCAAGACTCTTAACTCCACTAGCACTGGGTTTGCACATTAACTCCTCATAGTAGTGGTATTAACACCCAGGAATTGGTGGATCAGTCCTGACATGACTGAAAAATTGTTGACTAGGACATCATACCACTTAACAAATAAGATTGTGAATTTCTTAAGGAATAAAAGAAGACATAAGATATAGTATGTGTATTTAGTTCTGCTCATATGATCTGATAATCTTATAACAGTGCAGTCTGCTTGCTACTACATTAATTGCTTCAGGGTCACATAATTACAGCATCACTGAGTCTATATAATATGAGTGGCAGTGCCAGAAAAACAGTCTTCCGGGTTTCTGACCAGCTCCCACACAAATGGACCTGTACAGTTCCAGAAAAAACCTAGAAGCTTGAACTTTCGGATTTATGAAAAGGATTTGTGCTATCCATGCAGAAAAAACAAAGGCGTTGATCAGCGCCTTTGTTTTCGCATAGGCAAAATCGGGTTTTCTAATGATGCGGCTCATATTAGCTTTAATTGCTTATACATGTAGCCCTTATAGGAGAGGAAACTTGTTTTTGGGTGAAGGACAACCTCAAAGATAGGTATGAAAACTTGAAGTATTTGATTGAGAAGAAAAGAAAGGTATTGTCCTACCTGTAGCAAAAACAATTAGGCCCTTGTGGCCGCAGCACTGCTGATATGTATCTTTCTTTGCCATATGTCATAAGCAAGATTTTTCATGACTGGGCAAAATTATTAATTAATGCAAGCCATGTGCAAGGCTATCACCTAGACAAACAACATTGTCTGTGTTTTCCTACCATTCTTTACCAGTTAAAGGGCATTCATGTCTGATTTTGGTGCATTAAAGATTTCTTTCTTGTCTTGCAACAAAAAAACCCAAACAACAAGTAAACTTCAAGAGAATTACATGAAGCCTGTCTGCAAAACTGCTGCATTTCCCTGGCACCCAAACTTGCAACTCAATGGAAAACAGATTTTCATATGTAAAACTTTATCTGAACTGTTTATTTTGAGTGATTGTTTCTATTTTTGAAACAATCTCTATTAAAACACAAGCAATAAATCACCAGGGTTTCAATTTATCTGTCTAGGAAGCGCTAGAAATGAGCCGCCTCGTGGGAAAACCAACAATGTGGTTTCCGACCAGGTCCGACACAAACTGACCTGTACAGTCACAGAAAAGAACTAGAGGCTTGAAATTTCAGATCTAAGTTGAAGAGGAATTGTACTATCCGAGTAGCGAAAACAAAGGCGCTGATCAGCTTCGCGGTTACCGCGAAGCTGATCTGCGGCTTTGTTTTCGCCTATGCAGATTGTTGGTTTTCCCATGAGGCGGCTCAAATGTTATTGCTTTGTAAACATCTTTCTTGTAGTAATAAGCTTTTATCTTTGATTTCCTATTATGTGATTATAGAAGTATACACTTTCTTTGTCTCAACTTATTTCTCTAGAAATATCATGTGCTCTTAGAGTAAATGGTGGAAACCAACATTTTATTTGAATTTTAAATGAGCCTGTGCATGAGAAAACTATTAATTTGGGTTCCGACCAGGTCCAACACAATCAAGGTCAGAAGCTTGAAATTTCAGATTCAAGAAGAAGAGGAATTGTACTTATCCGTGTAGCGAAAACAAAGGCGCTGATCTGCGTCTTTGTTTTCACATATGCAGATTGTTGGTTTTCCCATGAGGCGGCTCAAGTATCATTTTCAAATAGTCTGCTGTCCAAGTGCTATAACTCACATTTCACATATTTTTCTTTGGAATTCTATACACACCCCTTTTTGAATTCATCAGGGGAAAGCATCCCGTACGAAAAATTCAACAGGATTCCACTGGTAGTCCAGTTGGACAAAGACAGGAGTCAGTGTGGAATCTGATTTTCAGCCTGATTCCTAACAGGACAGTGAGATGCTTGCATTTTCCACGTGGAATTTTTCTCTTTTCCACTTGGAAAATAGACAAAGTTCCTGGTAGGATTCCTGCTTGATAAAAATACTGTCGACCTAAATCTGTCTTTCATAAATGTGTAAACAATTAGGTGGTAAAACTTTGCAACACGCAGGAAGCCATGAGGTTGGGCTTTTTTTCAACAATTATTCAATTTGTTTGATACTGACACTATGTTTGCTATCAAATTTTGGTGAAAATAAATGAGGAACACTTTAAGGTAAAAGTAAGGTATGTTTTTCTTCCATTTTATTCATGCATTGATCTTTGTAAGCATTAACTAATTTCTTTTTGCTTTTTGTTTTCAAAATATTCCCCACCCACCTCTGTACAATTTTAATCAGTCTATTTAAGGAAGTTTCTAAGACTTGTCATTGAAAATGATATTTATCATTACTACTCATTGATACAAGCATTTTTATAACAAAATATAATGGCTGCATCTATGGATATATATGATACACTAGCCCCTTACATTTTCTTTGTTCAAAAAACTTTCATATGCATGTGTTTTCAAAGAGGTCATTTCTATGCAGACATATAGCAGGAATTGGCTCCATATTCCTAACAGGATTCCTGCCAGGAATCTGCTCTAAATTCCTGGCAGGATTCCTGCCAAAATTTCTGGTTCATTTTCCTGGCAGGATTCCTGCCTGGAATCTGGTTCATATTCCTGGCAGGATTCCTGCTAATTTAAATATTTCGCGCCAGATTCCACAGGGAGTCCACACTGACTCCTGTCGTAATCTTTATAAGAAAAATCAAATAGTCAAAGGGATTCCTGCCAGGAATCTTGTCTCATTTTCCTGTGGTAATACTGCTGTGTTCCTGTTGGACAATTTCGTACAGGATGTATAAGTTATTACCCTATTTAAAATGATTAAACAAGCCCTAACCTTAAACCTTTAAGTTTACATGCATGATAATATATCAGTCTACCCACATTATAACAGAGATTTCTTTGGAGAGGAAGCTTCCACACAGGAGGCTCCCGCAGAAGCTGAAGATGACACCCAGGATGCACCCCAGACCCCAGTGCCCATGGTTATGCCAGAGTAAGAAAGGGTGACCCCCTCCTGACCCTCAAAGATTGTCCTTAGTTTTCCTTTAGATGTTTTGCAGAGATTATAGTGGTGAAATTCTTGATGTTGTACTTTGAAAGAATGGGTGACCCCCTCTTGAGACTTTCCTCCCTTAGTTTTTAGATGTTTTTGGCAGAGAAGTGGTGAAATTTCCTATGTTGTACTTTATAAGACAGAATCGGATGCATGTACAAGACTCATGAACCCCCGAAAAATTACCCCGTTTTCTTATAGGTGTTTAGAAAAATAGTGAAATTCTTCATGTTGTACTTTGCAAGAAAGAGATGCATGTACATGTACATGAGAATGATACATGTACTTACTAGACAATTTATGTGTACATCATTCTATACTGAACAAAATTGAAAATGCTTCACATTCTATTATTCTAGCATGCACTTTTGCTCCTTACATGTATATCAGTTCATTGTAAAATGTTTCATAACACATAATAAATCTAATTATTTGGCTAGTTCACTTATATCTTGGTTTGTTTCTGTCAAAGCGAGTAGAGCTGTGGAAAAGGAATTTTAACAAGTAAGGGGTCACTTAATTGACCAATTTATTTGCACACGTAATTGAACTCACCAAAAGGAGCGCACAAGATTTACATTCTCTGTGAAAAGTGCCGCTCTGCCGACCAAAACCAGCAAATTTCATTATGTCCAGCAGAAAATTCCATTCTGTCAGACAGATCTCTGGCAAAATTTACAAGATCACAATGTTAATATAAAGTCACTGTGGTGCAAAATAAGTTTCTGTCCAGCACAAAATTGAAATCTGCCAGACAGCTGTCCAGCAAAAAAAAGATTTTGCGACGACTGGATTGTGGTGCTTGTCATCAGGAAAAGAATACATCCTTAAACCCCATTTTTATATATTTTGTATGCAGGGGTATACCTATTTTTCTTACTTTTGGTCCAAAGCATAGATTGTGGTTACCCGGTACTTGTTAGAATTACTTTGGAGAGGCGGTTCTAATATAAACTCACAATCTATGTTTTGAGCAAAAATAAGAACAAGAAAATTATAGCATGTTCTTAGTAACATGCTATATGGAGGGGTTCATAGAAATTTGGAAGTTTAAAATATATTTGAGATTGTGATAGAAGTCTACACTGACAAGCAGAATGATTCCTTTAGTAACACATTTGATACGAAATAAAACAGATACCGTGTTAAACCGTGAATAGTTTCATCACCAAGTCTGAAATTTTTTTTGACTTGACCTTTAAAACTTAAAAGAAACATACAAACATCATGTAAAATTTCATCAGCAAAGGAAGTTTTATTCAAAATTTCAAACATGTATTCTTGCTGTCTGAGTGACCCAAAGTTGTATAGCGTGCTTGTGCGTAACCTGATTAGATTCTCTGAGTCTTCAAACAAAGATTTTAAATACATGATGAAAGTTTGATTTTGCTAGAGCCAATCAGAATAATACTAAATATCACATAATCAAGCAATAATGGAAGGACAGTGTGAATCCAGTATCATGGTTTTATAAACCTGTGCTATAAATATAATTTAAATCTAAGGTTGTGTGACATAAGCCAAAATCTGCTAGCAAGTGATTAACTGGTATACTCTTAAAAGTGAGGTTAAACTGAAACCCCATAAATCTTCATCCATGTGGCTTGGTTAGGAGTAGTGTCATCCAGACTTTGCCTCAGCTGTTTGTTTAGTAAATAACACTGGCAAAATATCTCGGACATTCACCTAGATATACTCTATATTCCGTGACAAAAAATGTGAAATAATACATGTCTGTAGACATGTTACATTTCAAGTTGACGTTTTCTGTGAACATACTTTCAAAACTTAAAAAGTCACATAGTTGAAACAGAAAAGAAATGAATCAAAAGTTTCCGAATTCCCCAAAATTTTTCCTAAAATCTGATATATCTTTTGTGAACTTTTGTACTACAGCAATTTAGATATTTTGTCACCACTTGGAATTACAAACGGTTGCATTTCAAGAGTTCGATTAATATCAATACATTTTTGTGTGGCGTCGTGTGATGTAGCATAATTTCATACTGCAAGAAATCTGGTTCGGGTACGGTTTTCTTGCGTTCTAAGTAAATCACAATATTGTTGTGTACATAAAATTCTTCACGTGCTACTATGTGGTGACCCATGCTTTGATATTATCTATGTCCGTTGCGGACAGTATCGGTTCGTGGTCCAATCCAGTAATTTGTGATACCGAATGTCAATCATCTATGTACAGCGGACGTGAAAGAGAACACTGTATATTGGAAACAACATAATTTCATATAGATCGTTTTCCGATAAAAACACGATAAATAGGTCAACGAGAGAGTTCGTCCTAATCTTATAATTCAAAAAACATTTGAAACTAAGCAACCCTAGTTAATATCATTAAACAATACATCTCCAGTTTAATTTTATCATAAGCATCGTATGTACTGATCTTGTAAGCGTGAAGAAAATAGATTTATTTATCGAAGTGAAAGTGACAAAAAATGGCCGACAAAACAAACACTAGCCTAGTCTAGCCTCGAAGTGTGAGGCCCAAGAAAGGGAATTCAATATTGTGTGTAGAAACAGAAATGAAAATGCACCTTCATAAACCCCCTCAGGAGCCCTATTACGTCAAATGATTGACAGAATACTGAAAACATATGGAGAGGTCAATACTACAGCTAATGTCTACCCTCCAGAAAATATCAACCATTTTCTACAGAAAATTTTCATTTTTTACAACTTAAAAAATCTCTGTATTGCATGGGCATGCTTTCATAATGAAATGTGTGTGGCATATCTCTGTTACACAAATTCGGAAACAAAACTAAGTGCAAGTTGTAGCCAAAGAACAAAACAATTATGTGCTATGAAGGGGCAAAAATTCATGTTGGTTTATATGCGTAGATCGAGTTTTCACTTTTGTTCATTATAACAATAATTTTAACTAATGTATGGGTCAGAAATTAAATTTTCATTGAACCAGATAGACTTCTGATCAGCCTGTAGTCAAATCATGCTCTATGTTTTACATGTATTTAATATGATATATGTGAGTGGCTTTTTTTGTGTGGATTGAATGCCAGTAATGGTTAGTTTGGAGTCAACATGCTTCAAAATGACTAGCAACTAAGCATTTATGGTGTGATGTGTGTTTTGATAGATGTTGTATGTCGCATGTGACTAAAGTTTGGACTGTTTTTGCAAGTTTAAACTTAATGTGAGTATTGATAGGTTTTGTTGGAAAAAATCTCATTTTAAAATGCTTTAAAAGATCTTTAAAATACAGAGTTATTTGGAGTTTTAAAGTTTAAATGCCAACTTTTCTGACTCCCAACTTTTTTAAAAGTCTCAATAGAACAGTACACGAAGACTTTTTAGGAAAGACCTCGATCATTTTCACTCCAATTTTTAATTCCTAGTGAGAAGTCTCAAAGTACATCAATTACAAATAAAGAGAGTAATGTTGGTTTCTTTCCCATTCATAGGTATTAAAGACCATGAAGAAGAGAAATAAACATAATTGCTGAATCTGTACATGTACTTACACTTCGCGAATAGGTTGTAAACAAGTATATTGGCACAAGTTATTACATGAAAACATGAGTCAGATCATGATTCTTATAAGTTTTTAGTCAGCGCCAGTGCAAACCAGACCTTACAACTTTGTTCTCTAAAATTTCAGATTAATTAATTAATCATACATCTTCCATTTTTGTTGTAAAAACAAAAGGCTTTTGTATGTCTGGTCAGCTGCAAATTGTTGTAAGCAGTAACCATAGATAAAATCTGTCTGTCTGTACATTTGCAGAAATCAGTCATTCAGTGTTTCTTGTGACATGTTTTTTTTTGTTTTTTTTTCAGTTTGGTCAGCATTATAAGCAAAAGGTTACTTGTTTGTACATGGTATGCCTACATCTTAGTGCTCCTACAGGAAAATTCTGTTCAGGGTCTTTAATGTTTGCCTATCTGTTGTACTTATTTTTAGATCTACCTTTAATATTAGTTTTTAGCCACCTTGGTTTGATTTTAGGATCTACATTAAATTATTGCTAGTTGATTATGTTTCTGTATATATACATGTAATATAGTTTGTACATCTTTTGGGATTGACTATATATTTTGAGAATAACTGTATTTTTTGCACCAGAGGCCTCACAGAAAAGCACTGTGTCATTTTTCTGCCATGGTTGACTTCTGCAATGTTTTTGTTTACAAGCCAGTGTCAACTTATTATAAACAATGATGAGAGAACTTTCTTAGAACTTTCTTTAGTGTCAAGGCTAATTAATACTGCACCTTGGGAAAACACCTACAAAAGGGCAGGATTTTATCAAGTATGTCCATTCACATTTTGTTTTCACCACCACCTTTGCTTAGTAACGGTTGCTAAGGGCCCTTGGCTAGCTCCGGCAGCAAATAGCTAGTCCCAAACGTTGCTGTACAAGTCAGAAAAGTAGTTTGACTAAACAATAGTATTTAGATTGGCTTTTCTGGAGCAAGTCTTATCTGTGTGTTATGGATTATTACCATACCTCCAGTATGTTTATGACAGACATTTATTTGTGATGATTCCAGGTATTCTGGCTTATTATTTCCACATTGTGTCTTTGATTTTCAGATATGAGCCACATCATGAGAAAACAAGCAGTGTGGTTTTGAACAGGTCAGACACAAACTGGTCTGTACCAGCACAGAGGAAAGCTATAATCTTTAAATTTGAGGTATAGGTAGAGGAGGAAGGGTACTATCCGTGTAGCGAGAACAATGGCCCTGATCAGCTTCGGGATAACAGCGACGCTGATCTGTGTCTTTTTTTTCGCACATGCAGTTTCTTGGTTTTCTCATGCTGCAGCTTATACTGTAGTTCTTAGAAATCAAAGCCAGAGTCAAAGTATTTAGGAAGTTCAATAAGAGCAATAATTTGAGCCGCCTCGTGAGAAAACCAACAATTTGCATAGGCGAAAACAAAGACGCAGATCAGCTTCGCGGTAACCGCGAAGCTGATCAGCGCCTTTGTTTTCGCTACTCGGATAGTACAATTCCTCCTCTACTTAACTCCAAAGTTTCAAGCTTCTAGCTCTTTTCTGCGACTGTACAGGTCGATTTGTGTCGGACCTGTTCGGAAACCACGTTGTTGGTTTTCCCACGAGGCGGCTCATTTAATAGAATTTGTTCACAAGAGAACATGTTTTGTCTTCAGTTCGGCTCACCGTTCATACATCAGCATTCATTGTATACATGTATACCGGGGCTTTGCTTGTTTGCTGCCTTGGTAACCATGTATAGTTCTTTTCTGCTTCTATAGTAGCATTTTTTTTTTCTTGGATTTACATATGACCTTGATTTTTTCTGCTGCAGTAGCTGGTTCGATTTTGACATGGTGGGTATGCTGAAGACATGTTTTCTCCTGATGTGGCTTATTGATGGAAATTCCAGACAGTGATCTAATTGAGTTTACAATAATTTTTGCACTTTTTGCATCATTGTACTTTTTGCGAGCATTCCATATTCCTTACAAATGGCTCACAATCCTATAGCAACTTTTGATATTGTTAAATGGTTATGATATGCTCTGCATACCCCCTCCCAGCTCAGGGGATTATATGGTCAAAAACTGTATTATGGTACATAGGTCCTGGATATCAAACCTTTTGCTGCACCAATCTGTCCAAAATCAAGATCATAATAGTACACCTGGACCTCTTTATAACACGGTTCGTTACAGCATGGTTTTGGATATAACATGGACCATTCATGGACCCCAAAGTTTCTAATTCTGCTATATATCTATATACTTTACTCTCATTATAACACGGACTGGATAGTTAACACGGAAATGTCTTGAACCCCAACAATAGTGTTATAAAGAGGTTGAGGTGTGGCTTGTAGATGGAAAATTGGCGATTATAGTTTCTGAAACTTGCTCAAGGCCTGATGTAGAATTACGATTGGCTTTAATAGTATGGGTGTAGTACAGACTGATTGGAATTCTTTGAGGATGTTTTATTGTTACTGGATTGGTTCTCTCAATTGTGTATACTGTAGATCGGGAAATATTCGCGAGAACTTAATTTTCTCTAATATTCGTGAATTGGTTGCCTTGTGAATTCAAACTTGCTAATAAAGTGTCACTATAAACTTTATAGAATACATGGACACTCACTCGCGACTTCTAGAACTTGCTAATAATTCGGAAATAGAAAATTCGTGAAATAAAAGTCATGCGAAAATTTCCAAATTTACAGTAGCCAAAGCAGGATGTGTTACACTTTAAAATATTGAAGATCCGGGGATTGGTACATCTTTTGTAGCTTTTTGTGTAGGAAATAGGAGTATCCAGAATGAGCTGCCGCATGGGAAAACCAGCAATCTGCATAGGCGAAAACAAAGGCGCAGATCAGCTTCGCAGTAACTGCGAAGCTGATCAGCGCCTTTGTTTTCGCTATTTCTCTTCTTCTTAGATCCAAAATTTCCAGCCTCTAACCATCTATGACTGTACAGGCCCGTTTGTGTTAGACCTGGTCAGAACCCAAATTGTTGGTTTTCTCAGGCGTATCCAGAAATAGGTTTTCCCGTGGCCTGTCTGAGATGTGGAATCAGCTGTTAGTTATCTTGTCTATCAGAAAAACATGCAGTGATGTGTAATTGCATCTAATCTTCTTGTATAAGATCAGAAAAACAGATGAGCCTGTGCGTGAGAAAACCAACAATTTGCATGGGCGAAAACAAAGCCGCAGATCAGCTTCGCGGTAACCGCGAAGCTGATCAGCATCAGCTTCGCGGTAACCGCGAAGCTGATCAGCGCCTTTGTTTTCGCTACACGGATAGTACGATCCCTCTCCTACTTAAATACAAAATTTCAAGCCTCTAACCATCTTCTGTGACTGTACAGGCCGGTTTGTGTCAGACCTGGTCGGAAACCCAAATTGTTGGTTTTCCCATGCACAGGCTCAGATACAAGATAGAGTTTGTAGCTGATGGTTATTGAGCTGCCGCACCAGAAGACCAACAATCTGCATAGGTGAAAACAAAGACTCAAATCAGCTTCCTGGTCACCGCAAAGCTGATCATCGCCTTTGTTTTCGCTACATCCAAAATTCAAGCTTCTAGCCTGCTTCAGATCTGTGACTGTTCAGGCTGGTTTGTGTTGGACCTGTTCGGACACCAAAATTGTTGGTTTTCTCACGCACAGGCTCAATTAATGAATAATTTTGCTCATTTCTCTATGAAAAACCCATGTTGTGGGTACCTATAAGAATCTCCACACCAAGAACTAACAAAAATTATCTTTAAATTGTCATCAAATTATCAAACCTTAGTATCTATAGCCTTGTGGGAAGAAAACACTTGCAGTGATGTGTAATTGCAGAATATTCCTGTACACGATGATTATGTTCTGTAGCAGATCTGGTTAAGGTTCAGCTAGTTCTATGAATTTCAGCAGAGGTTTATAAGGAAGTTGTATGAGCACAGTCTTCACTTTCTGCAATTCTATCCATGTACTTCTGAGGCAGAAGCCTCCCTGATGTTGTGGTTAAACCACTCACATTGTAATTAATAAGAGATTGGATCCCAGGCTAGGCTTTAAACCGAGGTCCTTTCTCCATATGATCGAGATCAGCTGGCTAACTGTCACTCCGCTCCACTGCGGTATCATATCTGTTGAGTGGGATGCAAACACGGCATTAACCAACTATCTTTTTAGGCATAGTTGCCTTTGATTAATTTAGCTACCACTTCGTGATACTTTGTTTAGGAATTTTACAGAAGGGAGAAATGTTATATACCCAATGCTACCCTAGAGGAAAGTTCCCATTATAATGCAGTTAGGACATGCTCATCAACTGCTAATCATCATATGAGCCGCGCCATGAGAAAACTAAATTTTTGCCTATGTGAAAACAAAGGCGCAGACCAGCTTCGCGGTAACCGTGAAGCTGATCAGCGCCTTCGTTTTCGCTACGCGGATAGTACAGTCGCTCTTCTTGTTAAATTCGAAATTCAAGATTCTATTGCTTCTATTGTGGCTGCACAGACCCATTTGTGTCGCACCAGGTCAGAAACTCGGAAGACCTGTTATCTCGTGTCATGGCTCATATATCATCATTAAACAGTCATCAGTTTCTTTATTTAAACCTTCTAAAGGTGCTGGTTCTTACATTTCTGCAGAATTTAATTTTCAGCTTCAGTGCAACATGCACTTTACAATATGTGCACTGTAGTTTCATTTTGCTTTCTATATAATTATGCCAAAAACTTGTTTGAGTTAATATAAATAACTAAGCCTACATGCTGTTTAAGCAGTCTAGAATGTGTGTCAAGATTTTGTTGATTTTCCACAAATACTTGGCCTGACAGAAAGCAATTTTGGGGTTGCATACTAGGATTCGGTGGTTTGGGTTTTGAATCCTAATCTGGTTGAAAGTTGTGCCCTTGAGCAAGACACGTAAACTCCCAAAATACTGGTTAATGCCCAGGAATTGATAGCTCCATTCCAACATGACTGAAAAACTGTTGTCTTGCATGTAAAACCAGAAAAACAAGCAAAAGCATGTATTTAACAAAATGATCAGAAGAGAATTAAAGGTGAACATGTTTTAGTTATTTTCCCAGTTCTAGATAAGAATGTAACCATAAACACCTATTTAGTTTTTTTTCCTTTACTATTTGAGCTGCCTCTTGGGATGACCGAAGAGGCTCTTGGTTTCCGAACAGGTCGGACACAGACCGGGCTGTACTATCACAGAAGATAGCTAGAGACTGTAAATTTTGGATTTAGAAAGTAGAGGAATTGTACTATCCGTGTAGCGAAAACAAAGGCGCTGATCAGCTTCGTAGTCTGCGCCTTTGTTTTTGCCTATGCCGATTGTTGGTTTTCCCATGTGGCAACTCATTATATTTTATTGTTGTACTATAAATATTCTTATAGGAGTAGCGAAGGCCTCTCCTTCATAGAAGATCTTCAGAGGAAGAAAGAAGAGCACCTGCAAGAAGAGATGGAAGAATACGAGGCAGCGAGAAAAGAGGAAAAACAAAAGGAGGCTGATGAAATAGCAGAACTTAAGAAAAAACGGGTAAGCGAAATAGCATAATGTAAGAATGAAGAAAAAAATGGTTAAGCAAAATTCTAAGCGCAGTGAACTCAAGAATAAAATGTTTTGAAGAGGAATAATTAAATAAAGAGAAAAAAAGATGTAATACATGTACTTACCAGTCTAGTCCATGACGGATATCCATCCGAACACAGAGTTGTAAGGTTTGGACAGATAATCCATCCAAACCTATTGGATGGACTTTGATAAGGACGGTTTGACGCTCCTTTCACCATGTTCACAATTGGACGGTTAGTGATCCAATCCAAAAATATTTAGGATGGATTTTCCGTCCCTATAAGTATTTCCTCAAAAAAATGCAAGCTGATCGGCTTCCCGATCGGGGGTAAAATCTTCAAATGTATGGTATGTTTTTGCATATTTGACAGGCCAAGTTTTCATACTAGCCGTCCTGCAAATTTCAGGAGACTCCATCAGTAAAAAAAGAAATAACTTATCGTTATTCGTGTTCTTTTACCTGATATATCTGGCTCATGTGAGTTGTTAAAACCTAGATTCTCCATCTTGAATGTAGTGTGCTAAGTCATTGGGTTCATACGCATTGTTTAGATGTGTTTAAAAATAGAATATTTGGGTTTTCCAAATCATGAAGTGATGCACAGCGCGCAGATAAGTAAAAAAAACAAACAAAAACAACAAAAAAAAAACAAAAAAAAAAAAACGAGAAAATATCCACCGATTTTTAGCACATCTTTTGGATGGAAAAACGCTCCACAAGACAGCGGATGGATAACCGTCATGGACTAGACTGCTTACAAAATGCAGCTTTTTATGATAATACTGGCATGTAAAAAATTGCATAATGTTCTGTTTTATCAGGAAGAAAGATTGAAGGAGAGAGCAGAAGAAGAGAAGAGGTTGGCAGTACAGAGGAAGGAGGAAGAAGCAAGAAGAAAAGCAGAAGAGGTAATACCATAATTTCCTTATATTTGTGGAAAGCTCTGAATGAAAGCAATTTTAAGTAACTGCCAGATATTGTTCAGTAAGAGCCCCAATTTTCCCTTTGAAACATAAGTTAGAAACTACAGTGAGGGAGGTGGGATGTGCATACAAAGAAGATGTGAATTGCAATATGTTTCATATGAAAAATTTGTGTCCAGCAGCTCTGAATACATGCAGCAGTCACATGACAGAAAGTGTTGATGTGTAGTTGTAATAAACTGTATAGCATGACAACCATTATGAAAACATGCCCATGCAATATACAGAGATTTATTTAAGTTGTAAAAACTGAAAATTTTCAGTAGAATTTTCTTGTATATTTTTCTTATTTTTGCTCCAAAACATAGATTGTGGGTACTCGTTAGAACCGCCTCGCGAGGCGGTTCTAACGAGTACCCACAATCTATGTTTTGGAGCAAAAATAAGAAAAATAGGTAAACCCCTGCATACCCCAGTTTTGCTATATAAAAGTGGGGTTCAAGGGGGTATACGTGTCACGGACATCTTTTACAGGAAGAGAGGAAGAGGAAGAAGGCAGAGGAAGAGGCGAGGAGAAAAGCTGAGAAGGAAAGGAGAAGAAAAGAGGCAGAAGCCCGCGCTGGACCAAAAACTCCAAACTTCACAATTGTTAAAAAGGACCGAACTGGTGAACAGGATGATGAGGTAATAAGCCTTTGCACGAGAAAGCCAACAATTTGGGTTTCTGACCAGGTCCGACACAAACTCACCTGTGCAGTTACAGAAGCAAGCTTGACACATGAAATTTCAGATTTGAGGAGAAGAGGATTTGTGTTATCTGTGTACCAAAATTAAAGGCACTGATAAGCTGTGCAGTAACTTTGTTTTCGCCTATGCGTTGTTCTTTTTCTTATGCAGTGGCTCAATGATGATGCTTTTTCATTTCAATACTGTAAATCCGGAAATTTTCGCGAGAACTTAATTTTCGCTAATATTCGCGAAGTCGTTGCTTCGCGAAAATAAAGTTCTCACTAATAAAGAATTACTATAAGCTTTATAGACTGCATGGGTACTCGCTCGCGAATTCAAGAACTCGCTAATAATTCAGAAATCCAAAATTCGCGAAATAAAAGTCTCGCGAAAATTTCCGAATTTACAGTATCTTGAGTAGTTTTGAAATTATAGCAAAAAACTATATCGGTAGCGTTTGAAGTGTCGATAAGTATAATAAATTGTTCTGTTACCAAAGTTCTCAATTTCTTTCTACTCATCTTGTTACAGGATGACAAAGCCCCACAAAAATCCAAGGAAGAATTAGAAAAGGAAAAACAGGCGACACTAGCTCAGAGGATCCAGCCTCTAAGTATAGACGGTCTGGACGTCGCCAAGTTGAAAGAAGCTGCTCAGAACCTCCATGATAAAATCAAACAGTTAGTCAGTAATAAATATGATCTAGAGGAAAGATTTAAACGACAACAGTATGATGTAAGTATTGTTGTTTCAAAGATGCATAATAATAATACTATACAATTTTTGCATAAAAAAGATGCATAGTAATAAGATTTTTCTATTTTTTGCACAAAAATGAAGATGCTTAGTAATAAGGCTGTACCATGTTTTGCACAAAAAAGATGCAGAGTAATAAGGCTGTATCTTTTTATAGACAAAAAGATGCATCATAATAAGACTGTACCATGTTTTGCACAAAAAAATGCAGAGTAGTAAGGCTGTATCTTTTTATAGACAAAAAGATGCATAATAATAAGACTGTACCATGTTTTGCACAAAACAAGATGCATAGTAATAAGGCTGTACGGTTTTTGCTCTAAAAGATGCATAGTAATATGGCTGTGCCATTTTTATTGCACTAAAAGACGCATAGTAATAAGGCTGTGCCATTTTTTGCTCAATCAAGATGCATAATGATAAGGCTGTACCATTTTTAGCTCACCTGAGCCAAAGGCTCACAAGGTGAGCTTATAGTATAGTAGTCGAGCCGGCATCCTTCTGTCCGTGCGTCCGTTAACACTTTTAATCTTTAATATCTCTAAGACAACAAAGCCAATCGTGATCAAATTTTATCGAAAGCATCATTTAGGAGGGGGAAAGGTTGCGTTAGGTTTTGGGCCAGGTCCGATCAGAACTCTGGTTTCCATGGCAACAGATAGCTCCCATTGAGTTATAATGGGGAAAATTTTTGATTGGATCTTCTTCATTGTTAGGATTAACAAGGACAACCATAACATCTCAGATGAGCTCGAATTTTGGCTAGGTTCGACCTCAGATTGCGGAGTTAGCTGCCGTTTAGCGTCTGGAAAAATCCCCATAGACTTATAATGGGGAAAATGTTGTGGCAACTCTAGCACCATTTTTTTTCAGTGGATCTTCTGCATTCTTGCAGGTAACAAGGACAACTATAATATGTCGGATGGGTTAGAATTTCAGCCAGATCCGACCTCTGACTGTGGAGTTAGCTGCCATTGAGTGTTTGAAAAATCATTATTTTGTGTTGTGGCCACTCTAGCGCCTTCAATTTTGATCAGATCTTCTTCATACTTGGAAGTAACAAGGATAGCCATAACATCTCAGATGAGTTCGAATTTCAGCCAGATCTGACCCTTGACTGCAGAGTTACCTGCCCTTGACTGTGTGAAAAATCAGTATTTAAGCCTAGGTTACATTTGCCCTACGATTAACTTGCGATGATCGTACGATGCCATTTTTTGCATTTTCGTGCGGTCTCCGCAGGGTGACCCTACGATGCCCCTACGATTCTACGGCTTCCTATGGCTTCCTACGACTTCCTACGGCTTCCTACGATCTCCGTAGCCTCTACGATTTTGTAGTAGTCTGCACTTTTACAAATTTTAAAAATCGTAAGACCGTAGCCCGTAGACACGTCGTAGGTAGAATCATCGTACGGGCGCCTTACGGAAACCCTGCGATGATCGTGCGGTCACCGCACGGTTTTATGATAATTTGGGGACTAAAATAATAAGATAATCGTAGACCTTTAGGGTGATCGTGCGGCGTCCGTACGATTATATCACAAGTTTATGAAAATCGTACCGACACCTAACATCGTACGGCTATCGTAGGGAGACCGCAAGAAATCGTAAGGACTCCTCACGGCCATCGCACGGGCTCCGTACGATTTCAACTTAAAGTGTGCGGAGACCCTTTGATTTCCCTACGATCTCCAAACAGTTCCGACTCAGGACATCGAAGAAAGCTAGAACAAGAAATCGAATGATGCCCGTATGAATTGTAAACACCTACGTCGTAGCCCATGATCACATTCGATTTTTAAAAAATTGTAGGGAAATCGCGGACCGAAAAATCGTACAATGATCGGGGCAAATGTAACCTACTAGGCATGACCCCTTGCGGCCTCCCTACGATAACTGTACGATTTTTGTTCCCAAATTATCATAAAAAAATCGTGCGGTGACCGCTCGATTATCGCAGGGTATCCGTACGGTGCCCGTATAATGCCCTACGACGTGTCTACGGTCTACGGTCTTACGATTTTAAAATTTGTAAAAGTGCAGACTATTACAACAAGGTAGAGGCTACGGAGATCGTAGGAAGTCGCAGAATCGTAGGGACATCGTAAGGTCACCCTGCGGAGGCCGCACGAAAATGCAAAAAAATGGCATCGTACGATCATCGCAAGCTAATCGTAGGCCAAATGTAACCAAGGCATCAGTCAGAAGTCCAAGGGACTCCGTACGATATCCACTAACAGTCTGCGGAGACCCTACGACTACCGTGCGGCCTCCTTGCGTTTTGTATTTCAACGTATAGGGACTCCGTACGGACAACGCACGGGATCCGTACGATATCTACGTACTATCTGCGGAGACATACGACTGCCGTACGATCGCCTTGCGTTTTTGTATGAGAACGTCGACAAATGGCAGATCAAAAAATCGCACGATGCCCGTATGAATTGTTAACACATACGTCGTAGCCCACGATCTCCTACGATGTCTAAAAATCGTAGAGAAAATCGCAGACCGAAAAATCGTACGATGATCGGGGCAAATGTAACCTAGGCTTTAGTGTTGTGGCCACTGTAGCGCCTTCATTTTTATTCGGACCTTCTTTATTCTTGGAAGTAACAAGGACATCCATAACATCTCGGATGAGTAGAATTTCAGTCAGATCCAACCCTTGACTGCGGAGTTAGCTGCCCTTGAGTGTTTGAAAAATTAATATTTAGTGTTTTGGCCACTGTAGCACCTTCAAATTTGATCGGATCTTCTTCATTCGTTGAAGGAACAAGAACTTTCATAACATCTTGGATGAGTTCGAATTTTAGCCAGATCCGATCTATGACTGCGGAGTTATCTGCCCTTGAGTGTCTGAAAAATCAATATTTAGTGTTGTAGGCACTCTAGCACCTTCAATTTTGATTGGATCTTCAGCCATAGACCTGAAATATGACCAAGATGGCCGTTATACCCATATATGGTAAAAAAAAAAAAAAAAAAAAAAAAAAAAAAAACACTTTGTCTAGTGACTGTACTTGTTGACTCTCAGGTGAGCGATCGTTGCCCTTGGGCTACTTGTTGTACTAAAAGATGCATGTTAACAAGGTGGTACCATTGTTTGTACACAAAAGATGCATGGTAATAAGGCTGTGTCATTTTTGCACAAAAAATGGTAAGTGCAAAAAAATGGTAAATAAAATAGTGGTAAATTACTTTGAACAGTACTGATGTACACTAGCACCTGGGATGGCATGATCCAAACATTTCCCATTGAAATAAACAATTCCTGTAATATAGTGTATTAAGAACTTTTTAAGAACATAGCAGTCTATAATACAGGATACCTGATATGTGGATGAGTCAATATTTGAGCAGCCCCATGGGAAAACCAACAATCTGCATAGGCGAAAACAAAGGCGCAGATCAGCTTCGCGGTAACCGCGAAGGTGATCAGCGCCTTTGTTTTCGCTACTCGGATAGTACAATTCCTCTTCTACTTAAATCCGAAATTTCAAGCTTCTAACTCTTGTCTGTGCTTGTACAGCTCTGTTTGTGTCGGACCTGTTCGGAAACCAAATTGTTGGTTTTCCCACGAGGTGGCTCATTTGTTTGATTTGAATTAAATTCCCCTCAGGATATTGTATGCACAATATACTGATTGGCTATGTTAGTCAAAATGCAGGGGTTAAGGTGTTAAGCCTAACAAAACGCTGGCTATTGCCCAACCCCATAGGGGGGGTCGGGGTTTCCAATGTCTCGTATAGTAAGCCTAACAAAACGCTGGCTATTGCCCAATCCCATAGGGGGGTCGGGGTTTCCAATGTCTCGTATAGTGTCTCATTATTTATACTTTTATGGTATTCTTTCCAGATGACAGAACTCAGAGAAAGAGCTAGACAAATGAGTAAAGTGTAAGTAAAACATTTGAGCCTGTGCGTGAGAAAACTAACAATTTGGTTTCAGACCAGGTCCGACACAAACCAGCCTGTACAGTCACGGAAGACAGCTAGAAGCTAGAAATTTCGGATGAAGGCAGAAGAGGGATTCTGCCATCCATGTAGTGAAAACAAAGGCGCTGATCAGCTTCGCGGTTACCGCGAAGCTGGTCTGCGCATTTGTTTTCGCATTTTCAGATTGTTTGTTTTCTTATGCAGTGGCTCATTTGTTACTGCATATACATAAGCAATCAGCAAATCATGTACCTAACTTGCTCCACACTAGGCAATCGTGCAAGGGCTTCCCTGGCTGGTTTCATGTAGCTGATGTTCTACTCATATGCTCTGAATTGGAATAGTTTACACTTGAAACCCCAAACTTAGTTAACAGTTTCACAACAGCAGGTCTGTGACCTTGAAAGATTAATCAGTAATTCTCACAAGAGTTGTGAACTTAGATGCAAGTTTTTCAGACAAAGTATGGGGAGGTGGACAGGGGGGGCGGGGGTACGGGGAGAGAGAGGGCGGGAAGCGGGGGAGCGGGGGAGGGAAGTGGGGAGAGAGGGGGAAGGAAGCGGGGAGAGAGGGGGAGGGAAGCGGGGAGAGAGGGGGAGGGAAGAGGGGAGAGAGAGGGGGAGGGAAGCAAGGAGAGAGGGGGAGGGAAGCGGGGATAGAGGGGGAGGGAAGCGGGGAGAGAGGGGGAGGGAAGCGGGGATTGGATACCCCCCTGTCCACAAGTATAGTGATTGCTTCATTAGTTTCCAAAACAAACCTATCTATTTGCCCGTTTTTACCATACCATTAAGTTTTCTATCTGTCAGGGCCCAGTTGTTCAAAACTAACGACGTCGTTCAAATTTCAAACATTAATATTACAAATACACTGTTATTTTTTGTTGCAAAAATGTGAGAATCCTTTGCAGTGCAAAGGATTCTCACATTTTTTCAACAAAAAATAACAGTGTATTTGTTACTTTAGCTGATATTTGCTTAACAAATTTATGTCTTAACGATATCGTTAAGCTAACGATGCTTTGAACAACTGGGTCCTGGTTGTAACTCTGTTCTGCTTTGCATTTACAGAAAGAAACGAGGTGTTACAGCAGTGCAAGTTGATGATGCGTAAGTATTTTGTTGATTATTTTGAGAAATTTATTATACATGTATTCGGCCCTTTTAAATATTTCAGAATCCGAAGAAATTTAAAAAAAAGCATTAGTTTTGTAAAACCTTGTAAACAGCTATATCTGTAAGGAATATCGAACATGTTTTGATATTCTATAAAAATAGACCTGATAAAAATGTGCATTAGCATTAATGTACATGTACATTGCAGAGCCATGTAACAGTATTTTTAACAGTTTAATTTTCAATTGCAGATATGATCCAAATGCAGATAGGTTCACAAATGCACCGGTAAGATTTGTTTTACAGTTCAGTCAAATTTTCATTCAATTGTCCTTTCTTTTACATGCCTTAAAATTTTATGCTATTGAACTTTGCTAAAATTTATGTAGATAGCAAGGCAGATAAATGAGCCGCCTCATGAGAAAACCAACCTGCATATGCGAAACCAAAGACGCAGATCAGCTTTGCGGTAACCGCGAAACTGATCAGCGTCTTTGTTTTCACTACATGGATAGTACAATTCCTCCACTTTCTGAATCCAAAATTTCTAGCCTCTAGCCATATTCTGTGACTGTAAAGACTAGTTTGTGTCGGACCTGTTTGGAAACCACGTTGTTGGTTTTCCCATGAGGCGGTTCAGATGTCAAAGAAATGCTTTGATTGAGTAGCTTGAATTATCAGATGGAGAAACTTTTATGATATTGAACTAAAAACAAAGCAGTGACCAAGAATCAATGCAATCAGAGCCAGTGCCACCCTAAAAAACCAAGGTTGGAAGCAACCCAGATCACAAATGGTTTTCAAAGCATAGGCTTCATTTTAGTACAGTTCAGATTACGAATATACTTTTTTCTATGTTATTTAATATGATGCAATCTTTCAGCCTAAAATTCTGGTTGCCAGTAAATTTGAAAGAAATTTAGATAGAAGAACTTGGGGCGAAAAACTTACCTGTTATTCATCTAAGGTAATTTTAGTGTTGTTTGTTGTGTACAAGGGTTGTTCAAAAAGTAATTGGACAAATTTTGTGTCTTTCGCCTGTTGGTAAATGCACAATCATATTTTACCAATTTTCATCATTTTATGTGTGCATGTATTTGATTACCGGTAAAAGAGTATCTGGTGAAAAGTTGTTGTTCTGGGAGGAGTAAAAATTTTGTAAAACATGTTACAAGTATTTATTTGATCAACTGTTTAAATTAGTAATTATTTTATTACAATTTAGTTGAATTATACCAAACAGTATCAAGATGCAAAACTTGTCCAGTTTCTTTCTTGTAAACAGCCCTTGTAGTGTTTTTTCACCCATTACTAAGTTTTAATCTTTTTTTCCCCCCACCATTTCCAATTTGCTTGCTGTTGGATGACCCTTTTCCAATTTGCTGGCACTTTGGACCCTTTTAGCCGAAGGTTCTGCTGTTTAGTAAATATGAGAGGAACACGGACAACCGAACATTTGGCCAGCGATTCCAAATGTATCAAGATTTATCCGTTGGACCTGACTCCCCTGAAATTATAAGAAGAAAAAAGACCCCAGTTAAGCCACTCACACCAGAAGATTGATGAAAATAATTTGACCATATATTTTGGGACCAGGTGACATTTTATGATAATATGCCTGCATGTTGATTAATGTTCCCATTTCATATAAATTTGTACTGTCTTTAAAAGAAATGTAAACACCTCTGCATGAAAAAATAGCTTCAATGCCTGCTAATTTCTGGACAGAAAAGGCATATTACCATATAGACAGTATGTATTGACATATTGCTTGTATTGGGACATCCACAATGTTTTTGAAATGATTATTTAATAGCCTTTTAAACATTGGGACACAAAAGAAATTGAGGAAAAGTATATTTTTTTTTTTATTAGGACACATCAATGTACCGAGTAGATGCGGTTATTTATTTTTTTTTCTTAAATAAATTAAAGATATTTCATTAGTGTAGCAGAGGGAGATTTTCCTTTTGAGGAAAAGCTTTTTAATGTTACTGTTGACATATTAGACAAAATGTGAGAAAATCTGTCAGTAGGGTTTGTGACCAGTTTTAAGACGCAAACCTAATCTTTCCTGCTGAGAAGGTGAGCTGATTGGTGTTCAGGTGTAACATTTATACACAATATTTACTACTGTCGCAAGAGCATTGAGGGATCAGAAATGATTGTACCCTAGGTAACTGCATTACACCGTGCAAGGGTTTTCAACCCCTTATATCCCTTTAGTGTCATTTTACATTATTGATGTGCTGTTTGTTTCTTCTTGTAGGCTGATGTAAGTTATGCAGTGTGATTTTAAAACATTCATTAAACTATCTTGATCTAATGTTTCTTGACCCTTTAGAGTGCCAAAATTGATATATCAAAGTCACATCTGATCTGTTCTTAATGCTATTATATGCTTTAAAAATACCAAAATCTAGAAGGCAAACACCTTGAAGCTCGTTGGTTTGGCACTCTAAAAGGACAGTATAGTTTAGGATTAATACCAGGGCCAGTTGTTCAAAATTAATTACATAGTTAGTTAAAGATTAGTAAATTTCAGACATGAATATTACAATTTTTTATCGATAAAATGTTAGAATCCTTAAAAGTTTGCAATGCAAAGGATTCTCACATTTTATCTACAAAAATAACAGTGTATTTGCTTATGTTGTCATCGACTTAACGAGTTGAGGTCTTAAGGATGACATTAAGGTAACGAAGTTTTGAACAACTGGCCCCAGTTCTACAACTGGTTAAACTGTGGCCTAATTTAAGGTACATGCAGGTATCTATTATTTAATAAAAGATAACACTTCCATGAAAACATGAGTTCTTGATGCAACTATGCAAAACTTATGTTTTCATGTGAAGGAATATTATACAAATTATTCCAAATTGCCTGCCTTAAATTGGCTTAAGTCTATTTTCATTCTTTTTGTAGTCGTAGACATTAAATGTATCATACACCTCAGCAAATGAAAATGAAAAATCATGGCTCTACACTCATCTAGATGAAAAGTAAAGTGCACACAGTAAAAGGCATTCCCATGGATTGGTATGCCTAATCTAATCATTTTCCAAGCAGAACATGGTGTACAAAACATGTTTACATATGTGCAAAATGCATTTGTTCATGTATATGCATTGTACATTTTGTTTAAATGAGACAATGGAAGCTGACTTGAAAACATCAGCATGCTCATTAATCTATAACTTCAATACGTATGTAGTCAATGCACTCGTTTGATAATCATGCAACACTTCTTCAAATTAAAGAAATAACATGAAGCTAATATTGCATCCATGCATCATCATAATAATTCGGCAGTTGAACGAGAGCGCTCACCATATTACATTAATTGATGGCATATTCATATTGTCAGAAGAAAACCTGATCATGGATTCAGACTTAGAAGAATAAACAGTGGTACCAATATAGCTCCTTAAGCCTATTTCATGCTCATAGATATTGAAATAGGCAAAATATCAGCAACGATATTAACTAGAAAGCCACAAACATTCTCGGGTTTTCTTCTTGTCGAACTCCTATAGAGTCAAACATTCTTCATAACATATAGCTCATTGTACTGCATATTCATAATCGGCTAGTTAACTCGCATGCTTCTAGTATTGCTATGCATACATTTATAGGTCTTTATTAATTGAGCCGCGTCATGAGAAAAACACATTTTTGTCTGCGATAACAAAGGCGCAGATCAGCTCTGCAGTAACTGCACTGCTGATCAGCACCTTTGTTTTCACTACATGGATAGTACAATACATCTTGTTAGATCAGAAATTTCAGCATTCTAGTCAGACCGGTTTGTGTCAGACCTGGTTGGAAATCCCAAAGACCGGTTTTCTGGCGTCGGGACTCAGTTATATCACTGGATATCATTCATAAAAAAAAAAAAAAATCATAATGCTACCTTGCTCATAGCGTTTATATTCGACTATACATAAAACAGATATTGCTTTAGCTTTTAATTGTCCCATTTATTATGAAAGACAATTTACATGTGTATAAGCAAATCATTAGAGTATTTTATGTAAATGATCAAGCACATCAATGCTAGCAGGTATAAACAGCCATAATGCTGCTTTAAGACGCCTTACATTATCAGCGCTTGAGGCTTTTGCGTTCATAGAGATATAAATTTGTATTTTTCAATGTTTACTCTTGGCCTTTCATTTTAAAGAAAATGTATTTAATAATGATATTTTATTTTTCTTTTACAGCAAGATTTTGATATAACATATAAACCCTACTATGCATTTAATTGTAAGTATGATCATGTCTTATGTGTACTTTTTAGCTCGCCTGCACGAAGTGCACAGAGCTATTGTTGTCACCTCGGTCGTCCGCGTTTACGTGTACGTCCGCGTCACACTTTCGGTTAAAGTTTTTTTTATCTCTTGAACATGTAGATGTATCAAGTTGATACATTGCATATTGGTAGATATTGGTCTGAAGTTTTATGCAGTACCATCATGACCCATCCTGGGTGACCTTGAGGTCAAGGTCACAGACTTAGAAATTTTATGTTAAAGTTTTTCATTGAAGTTTTTAGAAGTCTATATCTCTTGAACATGTAGATGGATCAAGTTGATACTTTGCATGTTGGTAGATATTGGTCTGAAGTTTTATGCAGTACCATCGTGGTCCACCCTTGGTGAGTCCTTGAGGTCAAGGTCACGGACTTAGAAATTTTATGTTAAAGTTTTTCATTAAAGATTTAAGAAGTCTATATCTCTTGAACATGTTTGATGGATCAAGTTGATACTTTGCATGTTTTAAGATATTGGTCTGAAGTTTTATGGAGTACCATCATGACCCACCTTGGGTGACCGTGAGGTCAAGGTCACAGATTTAGAAATTTTTTGTTGAAGTTTTTCATTAAAGTTGTTAGAAGTCTATATTTCTTGAACATGTTGATAGATCAAGTTGATACTTTGCTTGTTTGTAGATATTGGTCTGAAATTTTTTGCTTTTACAACCCACCTGAGCGACCTTGAGGTAAAGGTCATGGGTCATAGATTTTGATAAATTTAGTGGCAAAGCACAAGTCAGGCGAGCTACGCTGTCCTGCGACAGCTCTTATTTATCATGCATGTTTTCTTTCATATTCTATTCTCAAATGGTTAAATCATGGGTATGGGTATCGCGGTGGCATAGTGATAGAGCATCAGACTCTATCAACAGAGTACTGGTCAATACCCAGGAAGCGGTGTCTCTGTCTCAACATGACTGAATTGTTGACTGGGACATTCAACATAAAAAGAAAAACAAACATCTCAGTGAGTTTTGCTTAGAAAGCACACAAGAGGAGTCCAAAACTTTGGGACTTTTGTTCTCGCTCCATATGAAATTTCATGCTTTAGCTATTTTTAGCTTACCTGAGCCGAAGGCTCACAGTGAGCCAAAGGCTCACAGGTGAGCTTATAGTATACCCATGCTCCGGCGTCCGTCCGTCCGTCGTCCACAATTTCAAAGATCTTCTTCTCTGAAACCGCTTGGCCGATCAAGTTGAAATTTTATGTGGAGCCTCCTTGGGTAGTGGCATTTCAAGTTTGATCGCGAAATCCAGGTCACATGACCAAGATGGCCGCCACGCCCATATATGGTAAAAACCCTTCAAAAATCTTCTTCTCCAGAACCGGTGGGCCGATTTTCACGAAACTTGGTATGTAGCATTTGGGACTCCAGCCCATCATAGTTTGATAAAATGATGACCCTAGGATGACCTTGACCTATTTTATGGCAAGGTCAATTTTGGAAACATAAGCTTTAACATGGGAAAAAGTGAAAACTATGGATTCTTTGAAAAGTATTGCAGCCTGATGCCTGAAAAGTGGTAGATGCAAACAACTAATGGAGTAGATGAAGGTATGTGATTAATGTAGGTCAAGGTCATCTCTTGACCTTGGCCAGTCTGTCGTCCATACTGAAACTGCTGGGCCAATTAAAGTGAAATTTTATGTGGAGCATCCATGGGTAGGGGAGACAAAAGTTTGATCGCGAAATCCAGGTCACATGACCAAGATGGCCGCCACGCCCATATATGGTAAAAACCACTCAAAAATCTTCTTCTCCAGAACCGGCAGGCAGATTTTCATGAAACTTGATATGAAGCATTTAGGACGCCAGCCCATCATAGTTTGATCAAATGATGACGCTAGGATGACCTTGACCTATTTTACGGCAATTTCAATTTTGGAAACATAGGCTTTTACATGGGAAAAGTGAAAACTATGGATTTTTTGGAAACTGTTGCAGCCTGAGACCTAAAAAGTGGTAGATGCAAACAAGTAATGGAGTAGATGAAGGTATGTGATAAATTTAGGTCAAGGTCATCTCTTGACCTTGGCCAGTCTGTTGTCCATACACACTTTTCAAAGATCTTCTTCTCTGAAACTGCTGGGCCAATCAAAGTGAAATTTTATGTGGAGCATCCATGGGTAGGGGAGACAAAAGTTTGATCGCAAAATCCAGGTCACATGACCAAGATGGCCGCCACGCCCATATATGGTAAAAACCACTCAAAAATCTTCTTCTCCAGAACCGGCAGGCAGATTTTCATGAAACTTGATATGAAGCATTTAGGACGCCAGCCCATCATAGTTTGATCAAATGATGACGCTAGGATGACCTTGACCTATTTTACGGCAATTTCAATTTTGGAAACATAGGCTTTTACATGGGAAAAGTGAAAACTATGGATTTTTTGGAAACTGTTGCAGCCTGAGACCTAAAAAGTGGTAGATGCAAACAAGTAATGGAGTAGATGAAGGTATGTGATAAATTTAGGTCAAGGTCATCTCTTGACTTTGGCCAGTCTGTTGTCCATACACACTTTTCAAAGATCTTCTTCTCTGAAACTGCTGGGCCAATCAAAGTGAAATTTTATGTGGAGCATCCATGGTTAGGGGGAACGAAAGTTTGATCGCAAAATTCCGGTCACATGACCAAGATGGCCACCATGCCCAACTATGGTAAAAACCACCCAAAAATCTTCTCCAGAGCCGGCTGGCCGATTTAGGCAAAACTTGGTATGAAGCATTTGGGACTCCAGCCCATCATACTTTGTTGAAATGATGAAAATAGGATGACCTTGACCTATTTTACGGCAAGGTCAATTTTGGAAACAGGTTTTTACATGGGAAAAGGCGAAAACAATGGATATTTTGGAAATTGTTGCAGCCTGAGACCTGAAAGTTGCTAGATGCAGACAACTAATGGAGTCAATGAAGGTAAGTTATTAATGAAGGCCAAGGTCATTTCTTGACCTTGACCCAAGGTCATTTAAATATCAAAATTAAAATTATGGTTTTCTCAGAAATCACTTGGTTTGGAAACTATTGCAGCCTGATCATGAGACCTGAAACTTTGCAGATGCAGACAACTTATGAAGTCAATAAAGGTGTGAAGGTGTGTGAGTATTCAAGGTCAAGGTCATTTCATGATGACTTAATACTCCAAGATCAGGCTTCAGGTGAGCGTTGTCAGGGCCAATGGTCCTCTGGTTTTGTAATTGTACTCCAAGGTGGGTTTCAATCGGACCTGGCCCCGAGATGATAAAACTGTTTCATTCTCAGCTCAGCTGAGGCCAAAATCTATCCTACTCATAAATGTTGAAATACAGGCTTTGGTGATGTAAACCTGAAATTTCAATTTATTTGGGCTATTTTGTCATTTATGAGCAGTTTAAATTTTATGCTCAGTTGAGTATGAAAAACTTTTATAACCTCGGGACCTGGTCATTTATTTTATACTCAAACTTACTTTTATCCATTACAGAATACCCAGCAACATTTCCACAACTGCCGTTTAATTATGTGTTGATGTTTAGTTGAGGAGAAAGTCATCGTTTCAACGTTCTTTCGACGTTCTAGAGCTACGTCTCATGTTAATGTCTTTCTTGACTGTTTGAAGGATTTGTGGATATTCGTTGGATTTTATTAGTTAATTCTTGTTAATTTGGAGATGGATGTTTTTTATTTAACAATAATTAGTTCTTACAAAAACCAATGCTGTGCATAGGTTTTATGGTAAATAGATAAAACAGATGCTTCAAGTATACAAAATGCAAAATGTATGAAACAAAAATATTGAATGTTGTTGTCGACAATGGATAAATTCATAACGTTGGGATATTAGGAAAGAAACCAAATCTAACAATATTTTATAAATAATTCCAATATCAAGAATATATTTACTTTTGTGGCATTTTTATCACTTTTTAATCATTTATCCAATGTGCCAAATCCTTAAAAGGGCATTTTCTGAAGACCAGTTAAAGGGTGTATTTGATGAAAATTGAAGCATAATTTTTGTTAATTCTTTATATAAAAACCTATGTTGTGACCCCAACAACATTATTATCATGAAGATCATTAAACACCCCTTTAGTCTGGTCTTATGACTTTTATCTAATGTGCCTTATTGAAGGGGTATTTTATATAAAACATGTAAATTTGAAAGCGTTTTCCTTTTTTTTCATCTGTACAATATATACATGTCGCCAAAAGTTAAGCATATTCTAGTTTTCTAGTTCTCAAATTAAATGCCCTGTAAAATATTTCCAAACATAACGAAAATTCAAAATTCACATTATACTACATTATTATTCTATCTATCGCCTAAAGATTTTAATAAGTTTCGATTTAAAATACTGAATTTGAGTACTGTTTTGGACAAGATTTTCCAAAAGTCTCGAAAATTGTGCTAAACTTTTGGCGAAGAGTATATAAAAAGTTCTGCGACAGTTCAGAAATAGTTTATTTTGTACCCTTAAATGTAGATATCTTTACCATAATTTGTTTTCACTGCCATATCCCATAATTCATATTAACGTATAGATGTATAAATTCTATGTGCCAAAATACCAATTCCAGATTAAATGTTAGAGTTAGCAAGAGGTTGTATGGCGCCATTGTCTTAGCGTTTTCTGACCAGATCTTACTCAAACTTCACTGACAACAGACACTGAAAAATGCAAGAATCTTGAAACCTCTGGTATAGAGAGTAGAGGGATTGTTTTGTTTAAGAAACTTACATGAATATAAGCTGTTGTTACGTTAATCTGCTGGTTATCTACACCTTTGTTTGTGAAAAGCAGGTACTAACCATGTAGTTCAAATGTCATATAGTTGAACATACAACCTCTTTAATGGTGAAAGTGTTCTTCATTGCCTGAATACACTAAGAATTTAATTTATACCTCTCTTTATTTTGACCCTGTTATTTTCTCAGATCACTTAAAAGTGTGACAGTTTTTATTAGGGATGTCAACAAATATTCGAATGTTCGAATATTCGCATTTCATACGAATATTCGAATGCGATTTCTGGATTCGAGAATTCGCATAATTTTCTAACCTGCAATAGAGAACTCAAATTCAAGGCCAAAGGTCGAAAAATAATATGACCAGTAATCCTGCTTGTCTGTTGAGTAATTCAAGATGGTCAACATTTTGACACACTTGCAAATTGAGATTGCTCAATTAACAGTTTGACACTTTGTTGATTCAAGTGACACTTTGTAGATTCAAGTGACACTTTGTTGATTCAAGTTGAGAAGAAAGCATTGCTTGCTTTCAATAAATGTGTGAAACAATTTGAGCTGTGTCATGTGAAAACGTAAGATGGCTGGATAGATTGACAACTCAATCCTTTAGGAACAACACAGTCACAATAGACCTTTCACAAAGTACATGTAGGCCACACGATTACAATAGACCCTAAGCATTCTTGGTGGCGGATATCAACGACATGCATGCAGAACTTAATCTTGGCTTGACGTTGCTTTCTCAGACAGAACCCCAGAGATTTGTCATTATTAAACACCTACAGATTGTCTAGTTTCTTACATGGCGCCATTGGTATAGCCAAGATACGATACCATGCATATTTACATGAACCTCATATTTTCAATACATGTACCAACAAGTAATTAAGTCATCGTAATGGGTCTATTGGGCATAGATGTGTATATCATTCGAATATTCGAATATATTCGAATATCCTATGCGAATATTCGAATACCAATTTCGGCATTCGTTGACATCCCTAGTTTTTATCACGTTCACAGAACCTTGTTATAATAATTTGTACTTTTTCTGATGTTTTTTTCTTGTACACGCGTTGATGTTTTCAATATGACTAAATGTGTCTGACTGAATGCAAACATAGTGCTCGTAAAACTGTTCAGACCGCTATGTATGGACCTGCTTTTGTCTGTTTTTTGCCTGTATGGATGCATAAAATCAAATGGACTTTGTGTTTCTTTGAAAGTTATTGTATTGTTAAGAGTAAACTGAAATTCATTTCGAGAAATTTAAATTTCAGTTTTGCAGGAGAAAGATTGTGTGTCTGAAAATTAGTGGATCTTGCTATTTTATTGTTTATGGTTTATATGAGCCTCGACGCGAGAAAACCGGTCTTCAGGGTTTCCGACCAGGTGCGACACAAATCAGCCTGTAAAGTTACAGAAGCAGGCTAGAGGTTTGAAATTTCAGCTATATGTAGAAGAGATATTGTACTATCCGAGTAGCGAAAACAAAGGCGCTGATCAGCTGTGCATTTACTGCACAGCTGATCTGCGCCTTTGTTTTTGCATAGGCGAATATCCGGTTTTCTCGTGTCGCGGCTCATGATCAGTATATGAATGCGGGGTGCAATTTTATTTATGCATTAAGAAATATCCTTGTACATAGGTGTGCTTAAACAAAACCAAAAAATAACAAAAAAATAGAAATAAAAAAGGAAGGTACAAAGCAATTGTAGAATTCATAGAACATTTTTTTTTTGTATTCAAAACTGTTTAGCTGTGTCTTCAGATTAGAGAACACATGCATAGAATCTCTTTTCACTTCTTATTCTATTTGAAAGCTATGGCTGTTTTAGTGTCAGAAAAACATTGAACAGGTGCAAACTTTTCTAATACAAACGAAATTGATTAATGCATAGGTTTGGCGAACACATAAACACTTACACCTAGTGCATTATTTTAGTCTTTGCAATCATTAATTTTCTTTATGTCAAGAAGATAAATCATTCTACATATGTAACTTTAATGTACTGACCGTGTATGCTTATAAGATTCATAGCTAAAATCTTCCTAAAAAGAGAAACAAAATTGTTACCACCATGGAAAATGGTTATCATCAGGAAAACATGTCCATGCAATGAATACCCACTTAAACCCCACTTTTATATAGTAAAACTGGGGTATGCGGGGGTATACCTATTTTTCTTATTTTTGCGCCAAAACATAGATTGTGGGTACTCATTAGAACCGCCTCAGCGAGCAAAACTTTTAAAAATATCAATTTTTTTCCGATGTATTTTTCTACTTTTACAGCTGAAAAAAAATCTCTATATATTACATGGGCAAGTTTTTGTAATGTGGATTAGGTATCGCCATTTTTGTACAAAATTGATCCTAAAACAAAATTGAAATTAAGCTTACTTGTAAGTTTTCATACAAGCTGATGATGCTTGAAAATCAGAGCCTTTCATATATAACAAATGCATAACTTACAAATTTAGTAATATGATATTAATTTGTGATTTTAAGAAGTCACACTCTTTGTAACATTAATAAGATTTAATATGTAATTATTTTCCTATCAAAGCAAATGTTTGCCTTTTCTGAATAAACGCTTTCTTTCCAAGTGATTTTCTGTATTTTACTTTCCATACCTTTTAGTTAACTTTTTAACTTTAAAACCATTGCCATAGATACACAGGTGAGCATATAGTTCAAGGTTCAGTCACATATTAGGATGCCAAAGGGTCAGAGAGAAAATTTCTTTCTATTCTTCATTCAATGTTAACGCTATCCCATGATTTCTGACTGACATGTTAGGCAGGTGTCTTTTTACCATCTTATGACTTAGCTGAATCTTGTCCAAAAGAAACAACGAAAGAAGAAATTTTCTGCAGATGTTTTACATAAAATATGTGTATTAAGCCTATCATATACCCCATATACAGTGTTTTGCAAAATTGTCTTTTGATGGCATGTAAGGTTTCCCTAGTGTTTTGGGGGAATGGTACCAGCATTTTTGCTCTCTCTGTTATTTTTTTTTCCCATAGGGACATTCTGTTTTACTAAAATTTCTGAATATATTTTGAAAGATTTGAATAGCAAAGTCACACTGCATTAGCGGCAATGTGGAACGTATGATTTTTACAAAACTGTGTTCCTGACTGCCAAATAAGGCGATTTAGATTGCCAAAAAGCATGTGTTGGCAGTGGATCAGGAACGTCCAGTTTACGTTTCACATCCTCAATCCGAAATGCCTTTTAATGGCAATCCAGAACTCTTATCAAATTGGTTGTTCATGATTGCGGCTTATACGGTGTGAAAGTGGGTATAGAAAAAAATGACACAAGTTTCAATTTCACAAATGATCCAGCACATGACAAAGCAACCATTCTATTCGACCATTTTCAATCCACACTGACTGGTTAACTAGAGACAGCCAACATGACTTAAAACAACCGACACAAATGAAATGAATATAAGGATTTATGATGTTATTTCATGTACCTATGTGGGAATAACTTGCCACAGATCAAATGACTCGTAGCAGGTTGTTCCAAGACAGTAATTTACCTTCTATTTCCTCGTATTGATTCCATCTGCCTTGGTTGTTCTTAGTTACATTGGTTGAAGGATAACAGGTGTGACATTGTGGTTCTGGCCCAGTGTTTAACAATCCCAAATCTCTCTGAATTAACCAGACCTGGCCCTGAGGTTATGAAAAATAATTTTATGCTCAACTCAGCTGAGCCTGAAATTTTAGTAACCAAAATGAATGAAAAATCAAGCTTAAATCACAAAAATCTTTCTTTATTTCATTTGAGCCGCCTCATGGGAAAACCAACAATCTGAATAGGCGAAAACAAAGACGCAGATCAGCTTCACGGTAACCGCGAAGCTGATCAGCGCCTTTGTTTTCGCTACTCGGATAGTACAACTCCTCTTCTACTTAAATCCAAAATTTCAAGCTTATAACTCTTTTCTGTGCTTGTACAGGCCGGTTTGTGTCGGACCTGTTCGGAAACCACATTGTTGGTTTTCCCACGAGGCGGCTCATTTATTTCATGATCATCTGACTGGAGAATAAAACCATTGTTTTATAAGCCTTGTGGCAAGCCTGGTTGGAGAATAAAACCATTGTTTTATAAGCCTTGCAGCAAGCCTGATTGGAGAATAAAACCATTGTTTTATAAGCCTTGCAGCAAGCCTGATTGGAGAATAAAACCATTGTTTTATAAGCCTTGTGGCAAGCCTGGTTGGAGAATAAAACCATTGTTTTATAAGCCTTGAAGCAAGCCTGATTGGAGAATAAAACCATTGTTTTATAAGCCTTGCAGCAAGCCTGATTGGAGAATAAAACCATTGTTTTATAAGCCTTGCAGCAAGCCTGATTGGAGAATAAAACCATTGTTTTATAAGCCTTGCAGCAAGCCTGATTGGAGAATAAAACCATTGTTTTATAAGCCTTGCAGCAAGCCTGATTGGAGAATAAAACCATTGTTTTATAAGCCTTGTGGCAAGCCTGATTTAACTTAAGACTACATTTCCGTCAGACCTGCCGCTTGGTTGATTTGTCATGAGTTTGGTGAATTATGATTTATTTTTGAAGCAGAACAAAAAAGATAACATCCACACATACTTTGTGTAAATAAAAAAGTACAAAATCATATGTAAAAATTAACAAATTTTAACATCATAAAGTGATCTCTTTTTTCTTCATTTTGGCTGGTTATCATCCCCCATTTTTATCAAAGGAAATGTTTTCTCAACTTGAGCATATGAAATGTAGGAATGAAACGATTCATGTGACGTTTTCACCAAAATAGACTATGCATGTTATGATTTTAAACTTGTTTATTTTTCCATTTTTTTTTCTAAAAATAATGCTTCATTAAAAGGAACACAATATTCAAAATTTAAATGAACACAAAATTGGTGAACAAAAATGGATCTTGAATTCTCTGACAAGAGTCAGAGATTAAATTCAATTAGTATAGGCCCTTATCACAGATGCCTTTCAGAATAAAAAGGTATGACTACTGTTACCCAGTCGAGTGAACTGATCGACGAAATGTCATGTATTTATCAGATGAATTAAATATGTTTTTTAAACTAAAACTGAAATTCTGTGTGGGTCTACTCTAACTGAATTTTACATAATATGTATGTTGTACTTGTCACACATATTTAATGTCAATGAATTTATGAAATGACAAAAAACAATGACTTTTGAAAACAATGATATGATGAACTCAAATGACAAAAACAACATGATTATGAATTCAAATGACAAAAACATGATTATGAATTCAAATGACAAAAACAACATGATTATGAATTCAAATGTCAAAACATGATTATTAATTCAAATGACCAAAAATTATATTAAACTTAAAACAATAATATACATGTACAACAAAATGAAGTTTGAGAGAAGCAAAAAAAAAGAAAAAGAGCCACATCATGAGAAATCAGGCTTTTTACTCCTGCAAAAACAAAGATGCAGAGCAGCTGTACAGTAACTGCACAGCTATCAGCACTTTTTTTGCTACTGAGACAGTACAGTTTCTCTTCTTCTTAAATCCTAAACTCCTAATATTTAAGGGTTTAGCCTTCTTCTGTGACTGTACAGACCTGTTTGTGTTAGACCTTGTCGGAAATCCCAAAGACCGGTTTTCTTGTATTGCGGCTCAAATGTGAAGTATACAGTTTTCAGAAGAAAATATGTTTTGCTTCAACATTTGGGATAATTTCTAGTAGGGCCATCAATATTGTGGCCAGTTTTACTGTTGAAACAAATAAGGTGTAAAAAAGAATTGATGTGGATCTCCCATCAGGAAAACATATCTGTGCATTATATACCCCCTAATACCCCATATTTATACAGGAAAACTGGGGTATATCTATTTTTAGCTCACCTGAGCCGTTAGGCTCACAAGGTGAGCTTATAGGATGGCCATGATCCGGCGTCCGTCCGTCCGTCGTCCGTCCACAATTTCAAAGATCTTCTCCTCTGAAACCGCTTGGCCAATCAAAGCCAAATTTTATATGAAGCATCAATAGAAAGGGGGAACCAATGTGTATATAAGAAATCCAGGTCACATGACCAAGATGGCCGCCATGCCCATATATGGTAGAAACCCTTCAAAAATCTTCTTCTCCAGAACCGGTGGACCGATTTCAACGAAACTTGGCATGAAGCATTAATGGCTCAAGCACTACAATATGTATATAAATCATGACCCTGTGATGACCTTGACCTATTTTACGGCAAGGTCAACATAGGTCGCCAATGCATTTGACTGGGGAAAACTTTTAAAATGTCATTTGAAGTGAAAGTCTTGCAGGAAATGGGCAGTTGGACTGAATATTAATGATTCTGAAAGAAATTGGACCCCAGGGGCTCATGTGCCCCCACCCCGGGGCAATATACATGTATATCTCCATAATATTCAAACGTCTTCTCCTCTGAAACCACTTGGCCAATCAAATCCAAATTTTATGTGAAGCATCAATAGGAAGAGATTACAAATATGTACATAAAAAATCCAGGTCACATGACCAAGATGGCCGCCATGCCCATATATGGTAAAAACCCTTCAAAAATCTTCTTCTCCAGAACCAGTGGACCGATTTCAACACAACTTGGCATGAAGCATCGATGGCTCAAGCACTACAATGTGTATATAAATCATGACCTTTTGATGACCTTGACTTATCTTACGGCAAGGTCAACATAGGTCGCCAATGCATTTGAATGGGGCAAACTTTTAAAATGTAATTTAAAGTGAAAGTCTTGCAGGAAATGGGAAGTAGGACTGAATATTAATGATTCTGAAAAAAATTGGACCCCGGGGGCTCATGTGCCCCCACCCCGCGGCAATATACATGTATATTTCCATAATATTCAAACCTCTTCTCCTCTGAAATCGCTTGGCCAATCAAAGCCAAATTTTATGTGAAGCATCTATAGAATTGGGGAATCAATGTGTATATAAATAATCTAGGTCACATGACAAAGATGGCTGCCATGCCCATATATGGTAAAAACCCATCAAAAATCTTCTTTTCTGAAACCAATAGACTGATTTCAAGGAAACTTGGCGTGAAGCATCGATGGCTAAAGTACTCCAATGTATATATAAATCATGACCCTGTGATGACCTTGACCAAGTTTATGGCAAGGTCAACATGGGTTGCCTATGCATTTGAATTATGTCATTTGAAGGGAAAAGCCAGCAGGAAATTGGCAAATGGACAGAATATTGAAGATTCTGAAAAAGGAAAATGGCCCAAGGGCTTCATCTGCCCCTGCACTGGAGTTAAGTGTAAATACCATAATATTCAAACATGTTTATTGGTATATGCAGCAGATCTCAGGTGAGCGTTTACAGGACCATTGGTCCTCTGGTTCTTATTTTTGCTCCAAAACATAGATTGTGGGTACTCATTAGAACCGCCTCGGCGAGGCGGTTCTAACGTGTACCCTCAATCTATGTTTTGAGCAAAAATAAGAAAAATATCAAACATTTTCTGCTGAAAATTTTCAATTTTTGCAACTTCAGAAAAATATATATAATACATGGGCGTGTTTTCATAATGGCAATAAATCGTCACAACCAGTCCAGATGAAATCATTGGGCAAAAATAGGGAGTAAATACCTGGAGCTGGTTGTTCAAAACTTTGTTAGCTTAACATCATCGTTAAGACCTCAACTCCATAAGTTAATGCTGACTGCAGGTCAACCTCATTATAACGCTATCTTTGGGGTCCATGAAAACAGACCGTGTTATACTTATAAGTGAACCGTGTTATAATGAGGTTATATACAATTGACATATAGCAAAATAATTAATTTGGGAGCCATGACATGGCCGCGTTATATTGAAAACAGCACTATAGTGAGGCGTGTTATAATGAGGTTGAACTGTGTACATAAGCAAACACACTGTTATTTTTTGTTGATAAAATGTGAGAATCCTTTGCGATGCAAAGGATTCTCACATTTTATCAAAAAAAAGTAACTGTGTATTTGTAATATTCATGTTTGAAATTTTAACGAATCGTCAACTAACGACATCGTTAATTTTGAACAACTGGGACCTGTATGGGAACAACTTAATCACCACAGATCATTTTGTTCTAATGCATGTATTTGCCTTTTATCACCTAATATCAATTTCATCTGCATTGGTCGTTCTCAGTTGCGTTGGTTGTCTCTTGATAACCGGTGTGATAAATGAAAGCATTAATCTGAGCCGAGTCATGAGAAAACCAACAATGTGGTTTCCAAACAAGTCCGACACGAACCGAGCTGTACAAGCACAGAAGATGGCTAGAGATTGGAAATTTTGGATTTAGGAAGTAGAGGAATTGTACTACCCTTGTAGTGAAAACAAAGACGCTGATCAGCTTCGCGATTACTGCAAAGCTGATTTGCGCCTTTGTTTACACATATGCAAAATGTTGGTTTTCTCATGATGCAGCTCATTATGTATCTGTATTTGAAGAAACTAAATGTCATTTTTAATAAGTGGTTTAAAAAGTAGTCCTCTTTTCTTACATACAAATAAACTATATATGGCATTATACAACAATCTTCAAATTTCTCAAAGAAATTAATGATGAAAAATAAGAAAAGACAAAAACAAAGAACAAAAATGTCATTAACTATGACTATACATGTAGTATGAGCCACATCTTGAGAAAACCGGATGTTTGCCTATACAGATCAGCTGTGCAGTAAGTGTTGTTTTCACTACTCGGATAGTACAATTCCTCTTCTTCATAAATTAGAAAGAATCAGTGACATTCTTAGGGGTTTTATGCCTCGTTTTCAAAATACCATAACAATGTATCAAAGGTTCTGGTGGTGGTATTTCATGATTAGGGCAAAAGCCCAATGTATTCTGAACCTATAACTATTAAACGTTTTGACTATTTCCTCCATATAGTGTAAGAAAGGCGATTTTAGCGGGGGTGGGGGTCAAAATTTCATATGTGAGAAAATTTAATTTTTTCGCTTTTCCTTGCTTGTAGTCCTTTAATTCCACTATTGTATCATATTTTGTGCATGCAACACTGTGTTAAGTGCGATAAACATGCATAATGCCACTGAAATAAAATTGAAATATTACAACGTCAACATTTTGGGTACAAACCTTTAGCAGTTACCTGTATAATATTATTGTCTAAGTACTACCAAACATAATACAAGGCACTGTTAACTGATAAGAAAACCTGCTATCTGTTATATGCAAAACCTTATACCCAGATCAGCGATGACCAGCCAGCTACTCAGAATTGCGTCTACTCATTAATTAACAAAACTTCAATCCATCTTCTATGTCTTGCACAGCTTGATTAGAGTTCGATCTTAACCAAAAACATTTTCTCCAGACACGGCCCATTGTGACAAAACTTGGTCACACTGAGCAACCTTGCATGAATATTTATTTACCTGTATAAACCTGTTACAACACGGCCTTCAATGTATTTATTTTTCTTATTCATTTTAATATCCCTTTCAAGATTATTTCAACTCATGTGAGATTGACCAATCAGTAAGTGGACGAAAACATGAGAACCCAGAGAAAACCAGAGGACCAATGGTCCTGTAAACGCTCACCTGAGACCTGAGATTTATACCACTAGAATGGTAATATACATGTACATATAACCCCAGAGCAACCTCTGGAGGCAATTTCTTTTTTAAATCATAAAGATTCAGTTCATTTGCCAATTTACTGCAAGTTTTGCCCTAACAATTTTCCCCATTCAAATGCGTGGGCAACCTAAGTTGACCTTGCTGTAAAAAGGTCAAGGTCATCCCAGGGTCATGATTTATACACACTTTGTAGAGCTCCATTGCCTGATGCTTCATGCCAAGTTGCAAAATCATAGGCCTTCTGGTTCTGGAGAAGAAGATTTTAAAGGTTTTTGCTATTTATAACCATGGCGGCCATCTTGGTCATGTGACCTGGACCGTTTATACAAACTTTCGTTCCCCGTTCCTAAGGATGCTCCATATGAAGTTTGGCTTTGATTGGCCTAGTGGTTTCAGAGGAGAAGATCTTTGAAATTATGGACGGACGGACGACGGACAACAGAGCATGGGTATACTATAAGTTCACCTGTGAGCCTTCGGCTCAGGTGAGCTAAAAACTCCAGGCACACCCGCAAACAGAACTTGGCTTGTCTTACATGTGTCTCGTTTCAGTATAATGGTTGTGTCGAAGTGATTATAATCATAAAAGTTATTTTTGATTCGATTAGATTATGGCCGAGCATCCTTTAATAGGAACAGTTTTTCAGTCATTTTGGGATTGAGCCACGTATTACTACCTGTACCCAGTGCTCTGATGCCTAATGTGATATAATAAGCAAATAGTTTTATGAAAATGAATGGAAAATTGTGTAAACACCCTTAAAGTTGGTGATTTGAAACTTTAGGTCACTGTATTGTACCAATGACAAAGACATTTTAAGTTCCAATGGTACTGGCTAATACCAAGACAGTGGTGGCATCGTACCGACCTGACTGAAAAGTTGTTGATTTGGAAGTTAATACATTAAAAAATTGGAAAACAGTCCACCAATGTTACTGTTTGTGGTACAAGAGGTTATTGGCCGTGTAAACAAGTGGACAATATTAGTATAGAATGATTACAAAAGTTTGTTCCACAGAATGTACAGTACCCTCATTTTCTGGGGAATGGAACATAAAAAGTGGTTATAAATCAAGCAGATTTGGGTTAATTTTGGAAACAAATGAATATATACAGTTTTTGTATTTTATATATAGCATACATCTTAACTGCTGTTTTGTTTTCTTTTTAATTTTAAGTTAAAAACAATTTCACATACTTGGGCTCTAGTACTGAGATAACATTTTGGGCTGTAGGGTACTGTTCCCCCCCGAGTCCCAGAACGCCATTCACATATATTATGTATAATATGACAATTCATTCATATGCAAAGGGATTTCTTGGGACTCGGGGGGGAACAATGTTAAATAAATACTTTTCTATTTTTCTATATGTTTAATACAAAATATGCCCATTTTAACCCAAAAATAAAGCAGTACTTCTTTTGAAACAAGAACCTCAATCTTATATCATAAACTATGGACTACCAGCAAACATGTATTCAGAAACAGAAGCATTTGACCAACAATTATTTTTATCAAAATCTGAGGCAGCTATGCATTATGGCCCCCATTACCACCGTCAGAGGTCCTTTCACGCTTCTAGCCTTTTTCTGTGGCTATAAAGGCCGGTTTGTGTCATAACTGGTCGGAAACCCCAAAGACCGGGCTTCTCGCGTCGCGGCTCATATGATACATGTATAGCAGGTTCTAAAACTCGTATATCCAGATACTGTGCCTCATAGTGTGTGCTATCCATTATACATAAAATGAAATGATTGTCATAATGACTGAAGTACTCTTTAATTGAAATGTGTAAATTATAAAATATTATAGATGATTAAAGAAACACTTAATCCTATTCCAGTAGATGCAATGCTTGCTGACCAACTGGCATATGAATAATGTAAAATCAAATTATGTTCTGTATAGCTCAGCAAATAGGTCACTGTATGGGCGTTACCTTATGAATACGTTATTGGGTATGGTCTACTTTTGACCTAGGTAAAAGCTAAAGGGATACAGTTGAAAGACTCAACTCACATGTTGTCCGTTAGAATGAAAATCCGAGTTTGTCTAGTTTACTGGATTGGACAAAAATAGGTACGGAGCTGATCTTTAACGGTAAAATATGTGACAGCGCTCTAGGCTGACTGAATTCGACTTTTCTATTATCTCCCTACTTAAACAGATGGACTAGCCGACCACGCCCAGATATGAATATTAAAGTTGCCGCCCATACAGTGACCCATTTGCCGAACTATACCATATATTTTGTTCTATTTAGCACACATTCAGTGATTTTGCTTTAATTGTTTCAAAATCATTTTAGAGCTTATAGGAAATGTAAACAAAAAGTGATCAAAATAAATGATTGATAGCATATCTTATATTGCAAAGCTATTTGTGTGCTTTAATATTAGAGTGATTCATGAAAATTATAAAAGCAAAAAAAGAATTTAGTTGTTCAAAACTTTTTGTTGGCTTAATATCATCGTTAAGACCTCAACTCGTTAAGTAAATGCAGATTACATAAGCAAATACTCTGTTATTTTTTATTGACGAAATGTGAGAATCATTTGCATTGCATTGCAAAGGATTCTCTTGTTTTTTCAGCAAAAAATAACAGTGTATTTGTAATATTCATATTTTAAATTTTGACAAATGTTAACTAACAATGTCGTTAATTTTTAACAACTGGTCCCTGTTCATGGCCAGTGTAAACTGGAAAATTCAGACATCCATAAAAAGAGAGTACATGTATTTGATGATAATTGAAAGATAACTGTTATTTTCTTTTAAAAAACTTTTACGTCAATTTGTAGATGCTCAAAAGAATTGCCTCAGCAAGGCAGTTTTAATGAGCACACACAACACAGATTTTTTCATTCATCAAATACCAGTACTCTCTTTATCAAGTCTTATGAATATACCATGCAGAACTTTGTCTGACATACCATATTTTATTCCTTGGATCCAACCAAATTTCTTACAGTGCTAATTTATGCAACATCACATGACACATGCAGAGATTGGAAGCAAAATTGATTGAGCAACAACCTACAGTGAGGCAATCAACTCATTGCTGTAGGTTGTTACCCAATCAGTCTTGCTTCCACTCACCACACTCATTTTTTGTCTGTGCTGTAAGATTTTGTTGCGTCATAGGTGAAGATGGCAGTTATCATTTAAGTTCTGTAAGTGACACTTATCACTGGGTGCTTCCTTGGTCCCGATAAAAAAAGAGTTTTGTTTTGACTTTTTGGTACCCGATTTTTTTTCTAGTTACGTTATCAGAGTATATCTTTACAAAACAAAGTTGGCAATAACATTAATTTCACAATTTGTAACACTTTTTAATGAATCAAATGAAAAACTTACTATAAAATTGCATACAAAGAACTATTTTATGGCTTAAAATTCTTTCAATGACGTTATAAATGAGAATCATATCAAATCATTATGGAAGGCAAAAGCCGTCAAAAGTCCCATTTTTAAATGAAATAGACAAAATAGAAATGAACTAATTCATTTTCAAATAAAATAAACCGTTATATCACATAAAACAAACGAAAATGACACAAAACAATTACTTATGTGAAGCAGACCAATTCATTTTAAAACCAAACAATCAACTTCGCCAAATGGGACAACTTGAATTCAAACGAAACCAACGTTTCACAAACCAAACAATTGATTCTGAAATAAACCTATCCGGTAATAAAAAAGGTTAGGTCAAACGAAATACAGAAAAATCGAATATTAGTAAAATGGACCCGAGTCAGTTCGGGCCAAAACGACTTACTTGGAAAACGCCAAAGTCTCATCATGATCGATCATCATCATCATGATCGATCATCATGATCGATCGATCGATCATCATCATCGTCATCATCGATCATCACCATGACGATCGATAGTCATCATCATGATCGATGACCATCATGATCGACCATCTTCATTATTATCATGAACGATCATCATCATGATCGATCATCATCATGATCGATTATTATCATCGATCATCATTATCGTCGATCATGATGATGACTATCATGATCGATCATCATCATGATGATTGATCATCATCATCATGATCGATAAACATGATCGACCAGCATTATCATCATCGATCATCACCATCATGATCGATCATCAACATGGTCGATCATCATCATGATCGATCATCATCATCATCGATCATCATCATCATCGATCATCACCATGATGATCGATCACCACCATCATGATCGATCATCATCATCATGATCGATCATCATGATCGATCATGATCGATCATCATTATGATCGATCATCATCATGATCGATCATCATCATCGATCATCATCATCGATCATCATCATCATGATCGATCATCATCATGATCAATCATTATGATCGATCATCATGATCGATCATCATCATCAATCATCGTGATCGTTCATCTCGATCATCATTATGATCGATCGATCGATCATTATCATCATCATGATCGACCATCATCATTATGATCCATCGATCATCATCATGATGATCGATCATCATAATCAACATCCTCGAACATCATCATGATCAATCATCATCATCATGATCGACCATCATGATTCATAATCATGATCGATCATCATGATGATAATCATGATCGATCATCATCGATAATCATGATCGATCATGATGAATATGATGATGATGATCATGATCGATCATGATAATGATGATCGATCATGATGATGATCGATCATGATGATGATCATCATCATGATGATCGAACATGATGATGATCGATCATGATGATGATGATCGATCATCTTGGTGATGATCGATGATGATGATGATGTTCGATCATGATGAGACTTTGATGCTTCCCAACTAAGTCGTTTTGGGCCGAACTGACTCGGGTCCATTTTATTAATATTCGATTTTTCAGTATTTCGTTTGACCTGCACCTTTTTTATTACCGGATAGGTTTATTTCAGAATCGATTGTTTGGTTTGGGAAACGTTTGTTTCGTTTGATTTCAAGTTGTCCCATTTGGCGAAGTTGATTGTTTGGTTTTAAAATGAATTGGTCTGTTTCACATAAGTAATTGTTTTGTGTCATTTTCGTTTGTTTTATGTGATATAACGGTTTATTTTATTTGAAAATGAATTAGTTCTTCTTATTTTGAAATGAATTGGTCCGTTTCACATTAGGAATTGTTTTGTGTCATTTTCGCTCGTTTTATGTGATATTACGGTTTGTTTTATTTGAAAATGAATTAGTTCATTTCTACTTTGCCTGTTTCATTTAAAAATGGGACTTTTGACCAAATTCTAGGAATTTAACAATTATTGTAGAAAAAAAATCTGATACCAGAATCAAACAAAACCAAATCCTATCGGGACCTAGTAAAAATCAAACAAAAACCTTTTATATCGGGACGAAGGAAGCACCCAGTGACTTATATTTCACTCAAAGTTTCTTGTTGACATATGTAAAGCTACAAAATCATAGCTGAGAAAAAACTTTTCTTCATTTTGCACTCCGTCCATGCCTTTACACCTTCTGGCTTGATGTCGGGAAGGGCACGTAGCGTGGCTCTGGTGACGGCTGTACACTTAAGTATGCTGAAGAAAAAAACATCAGGAAAATATGTCAGTGTAATATATACCCCATTTTACCCCCAAATTTATATAGCAAAACTGGGGTAGATGGGGGTTTACCTATTCTTCTTATTTTTGCTCCAAAACATAGAATGTGGGTACTCGTTAGAACCGCCTCGGTGTACCCACAATCTATGTTTTGAGCAAAAATAAGAAACTGAAAATTTTCAATATTTACAACTTAAAAAATCTCTGTATATTGGGTGAAGGAAATGCACATAGATGTACTATGATTTCAGTGTTAAATTTTTGGCGTTTAAACATCTATAGGCATGAAGCCGAGTTGAGCTTGAAAAGGTTTTATAACCTTCAGACATGACATTTTGTAGATGTACACCCTAGAGGTGGAGTCATGGATTAAGCTACTAGTCCGCTCAGCCCAGGAAGATGTAAAAAGCCTACATTCCACTGCTACTAATATTCATATGTCATTTTTGCATTTGTTGCACAGAGAGAAAAGAGAGAGAGAGAAAGAGAGGGAGAGAGAGATATTGCTTTTTCAGTTTTTTTTTAAAAGTGCATCAGGAAAACATATACCCCCCTTAAACCCCACTTTTATATAGAAAAACTGGGGCATGCTGGGGTAAACCTATTTTTCTTATTTTTGCTTCAAAACATAGATTGTAGGTACTCGTTAGAACCGCCTCGGCGAGGCGGTTCTAACGTGTACCCACAATCTATGTTTTTAGCAAAAATAAGAAAAATATAAAAAAAAAATTCTGATGAAGATTTTCAATTTTTGCAACTTAAGAAAAATCTATTCATTACATGGGCATTTTTCGAAATGGTAGAGACAGACAGCTGTACCTTCAGGGTCATTATAGTACTGTATGCGAAGGCTGTTTGTTCCCTTCTTCTTGTCTTTGTAGTAATTTCTGCACAGAATACCAAGTATGACAGCAGTAACGGCTAGGATTCCGGCTGACACAGCAAACACAAATGAGGGCAAAGACGGGGAGTGATCACCGTTAGAGTAGGGGTCTGTAGTCAAGGGAAGGTCAGTCTGGCAGGTCTCGCACAGAGGAATGTGTATCGACTCATTAGACACGGGCTTGAAGCCCCGAAACGTGCTCCAGAAATGCCTAAGAAACACAGTTTTATTCATGCATGTAATGTCCATAAATGTTCCACATTTGCTTATCATAATTAAACTGTCCGGGCATTTAAGGTGGCATGGGTCACACCTGAAGTTATCTCTGTTGAAGAACTTGCCAGCAGGACACCATACCCATGATACCGGTCCATTAGAGCCATTGGTAATGCTGATGAATAACATCATCACGCTTGCTAGAAGAAAGGCCGACTCCATCTTGACATCAATCTGGAATATCAAAAGAGGGAGTTCAGCAGTATTTCAAAAGGGCCATTTCATTACGAAAACTTGCCCATGCAATTAACAGAGATTTTTTGAGCTTTAAAAATGAAACTTTTCAGCTGAAAATTTTTGATATTTTTCTTATTTTTGCTCAAAACATAGATTGTGGGTACACGTTAGAACCACCTCGCCGAGGCGGTTCTAACGAGTACCCACAATCTATGTTTTGGAGCAAAAATAAGAAAAATAGACATACCACTGCATACCCCAGTTTTGCTATATAAAAGTGGGGTTCAAGGGGGTATATATTGCACGGACATGTTTTCCTGATGTTACAGTAATGTGAGGCCCAAGCATCAGGATAACTTGTCTGTGTATTAAAATATATACACCCTTTGCATACCTATTTTTCTAATTTTTGTGCCAAATACTCATTAGAACTGCCTCAACGAGACAGTTCTAATGTGTACCCACAATCTATGTTTTGAGCAAAAATGAAAAAGAAATGTCAAAAAAATTCTACTGAAATTTTTCATTTTTTTTCAACTTAATAAAAGTCTGTATATTACATGGGTGTGTTTTTGTAATGAGTGAAGCCCTGAATTCATAAAACAGACCCAAAAATATGGCCTCGAGTATTGGGTGCCGTTTTAGTGTTTATTCCTTATTTATGGATACCCATAATTTATTAATGGATATCCATAATTCATTTATTGATATCCTAAATTGAATTAAGGATATCCTAAAATAATTATGGATATCCAAAAATGAATATTGGATATCCATAAATGAATTTAGGATATCCATAAATACATTTAAGGATATCCTAATATACTTTTTTGGATATCCAAAAATCATGCTGAATTAAGGATATCCGTAATTCGATTTTAGGATATCCTAAATTTGAATTACGGATATCCTTAAATCAGCTTATTTAAGGATATCCTTACATGTATTTATGAATATCCAAAAATAGTCTTGAATTTAGGATATCCATAATTTGAATTAAGGATATGCAATCTGAATTTAGAATATTCATAAATAGGCTGATTTAAGGATATTCATAAACCGATTTATGGATATCCTAAACTTACCTTAAGTCATTTTTGAAAATCTTCCCTATTTCTTTTATATAATTTTCTTGTGATTTAAGGATATCCTTAAATGAATTATGGATATCCTAAAATACAACCCTATTTTAGGATATCCATAAATCGATTTAAGGATATCGATAAATCAAATTATGGATATCCAGTATTAATCCTATTTAAGGAATGGATATCCTTAAATCGAATAATGGATATCCTTAAATAAGGTTGTATTTTAGGATATCCATAATTCATTTAAGGATATGCTAAAATCAATTAATGGATTACCTAAATTCAGCTGAATGAAAGATATCCATAAATCAATTTAAGGATAACCTTAAATGAATTATGGATACCCTTAATTCATTTATGGATATCCAAAAATGATTTATTGATATCCTTAAATTAAATTTTTTTCAGTAGCAAAAATTGAAAACTTCATCAAAAAAGTTTTGATATTTTTCTTATTTTTGCTCAAAACATAGATTGTGGGTACACGTTAGAACCGCCTTGGCAAGGCGGTTCTAACGAGTACCCACAATCTATGTTTTGGAGCAAAAATAAGAAAAAATAAGCATACCCCCGCATACCCCAGTTTTGCTATACAAAAGTGGGGTTTAAGGGGGTATACATTACATGGACATGTTTTCGTGATGGTATGATTTTAATTTGAATAACCATAAATCAAATTTTGGATATCCAAAAATCCAGATGATTACTTTTAAATTATAGATATTTAATTCAAATCATGAATAATCATGGATAAGTATTTTTGGACATCAAAATTCTTTACAGAATAATGGATATCCAGTAAGTTAATTTTGAATAACCAAATTGGTTATGGATATCCAATATTACTGTTACATCAAATTAATGTTGAATTCCCATATGAAATTTTGGGGCAGATTCTGCCTGTAAATGAGGAGGACATTATGCGTAAAAGCTGTTTTCAGGGCAAAAATTCTGCTCTAAAAGTTGTAAAGCAAGGAGTTTTTACCAGGCGAAATTTTCTTCAGTCCGCCTGTATAAGTGAGGTGTAATACTTTTCTGCCTATAACTTTTTTTCGCCTGTAATCAAGAATGCACCCTGCACTGTTTCACAGTTTCAATAACCTCTTTCAATGGGGTGCTGTTTTACAATCTATTTCTTATTTATGGATATCCTAAATTGAATTTTCTATATCCATAATTAATTAATATATTATATATATTTGAATTATGGATATCCTAGAAAAAATGATAGATTTCCTAAATTATTTTAGGCTTTCCAAAAAGCACTTATCGATATCCTAAAATAAATATAGGATATCTTTAAATGAATATGGGATATCAAAAAATAAACTTAGAATATTCATAAAATTAAATGCATTGGATATCAAAAAATCATCCAAAAATATCTAATCCCTATAATAGGATACCCTACATTCCAGTGATGAATAACTTACAAGGATATCCGTTATGTATTTCTGGATATCCAAAAGTTAACTAATATTGAATTTAGGATATTCAAAATTGGAATTAAGGATATCTATACATTAAATTTAGGATATCCTTGGAATATACTCATTATTTGATTTAAGGATATCCTAAATTCATTTTTTGAATATATTTCTTTGCTATTTTTGTGATTTTATGATACCATTAAATGAATTATGGACATCTTTAAATACATCCCTTTTTTAGGATATCCATTAATGGATTTTAGCATATCCATAAATCGAATTTCATCCGATTTTGGGATATCATATAATCAAATTATAGATATCATAAAATAGGGTTGTATTTTAAGAAAGATATCCATAATTCATTGCGGGATATCTTTAAATCAATTTATTGATATCCATGATTCAGCCAAATGAAGTATATCCATACATCAATTTTAGGATATCTTAATTATGAATCTAGGATATCTTTAATAAATTTATGGATATCCAAAAATGATTTATTGATATCCACAAAAGAATTTAGGATATCCATAAAAGGAGAATAAATAGTAAAATGGCACCCGGTATGTTTCTCTGTCCTGTGTCAGCATAATGCTGTGCGCACATTTGACATTTAATGAAGTAAATTTGAAAATGCATCAGTCAGCAAAAGTACAGTCAACTTCATGTTTTGCTTAAATTTGTTCAATTCCGAAATCATTCATACCCCCCCCCCCCGCCCCCCGACCTACCCGCAAACAAGCCTCCTCATTGATATAACTGATGACACAGTTCATATTCACCGTGTCCATTCAAAACGCATGAAAAGAGGTCGTAACGCATGATCGGCGGCATTTTCACGTATGATTGCGGTAGTTTCCTTCGGATTCGCCGCCATTTTTGGAGGAAACTTTAGCGGTAAGTTTTTACAAACTTTTATTTGAATTATTTAAATAGACCTTTCCAACGAACGATCTAGCCTATCCGGATCTACATACATACCTCTAATTGCTGAGTGTTCTACTGATGCATAGGCTTCGATAGGACTCGCAAACATTCGAGGAGATTCTTGTTTTGCAAGTTCGGCCATACACGAAAATAACATTCGCCCAAAAACGTTTTGTACTTTTCTCATTTTCTTCAAAGTTTTGACTAACTGTTGGATGATTTTGCTTTTTGACATCACACTTTAACTTAAGAAGCCAATTTCTCATGATGTTTTTCCCGAACAACCACGGGTTAAAACAAAATACGTCAAAATTAAAGTAACACACGATAATACGGCAACCTGGTCTTTCGAACTTTGCAAGTATTTACAATGGATAACATATTTTAAGGGGTAAAAGCAAGCCAAATGCTCATTTGTTGTCAAGTCCCGTTGTAGTTTGAAGTAAGGTCCAGGTTACTTCATTTCCAGGTGTAATATCTTACTGAAGTTGCATTCCATCCCTTGTCCATAAACAGCATTTAAAAGGGCTTCAACAATTTATGAATGTTGACTCTGTGCGACGTCTTATTTATTTTAACATTAATTCACATTCCATAGTTTAATCTTAAATAAAATACCGTATCATGTGCTTCTGGACTATGAGGGCAGCAAGGTCTGAGGTCGGTAGCCAATAGAACAAAAGCCAATCTTTGTAAGAGGCATGCGCGTAAATTTTGTTTGTCCTCTTATTCGTCAATCTCTGTGTCAATCTTGATGAGATAAACATAGGTCATATTAACATAGTGTGTTCATGTGCCAGGTGCATGTGCGAGTTGGTTATGGACCCCTGGTCTAGAGCGCATTGCATAAATAGTCACGCCGCATATACGCTCAATCATCTTTGCACAATGTATATTCAACAAAAGTTAAGCTTTTCCAAGAGATGCTCGCAATCTCACATCGCTTTCTTAAGTGTATGATCATGTGTCAACCATCATCAATAGCAGAATAGTCAAAGATCAGGAAAGGCTCGGGCAGATCTCTCGGCATGCGCGTATGGCCTACTGCAATTGCATGGTCCAATCAAGATGACCAGAAGTCGGTGGTCGTTTAACCACAAGTTGTGAATACTGTATTCTATTTATGCCCAAATAATAAAACAGTTTCAGATTTGTTTCAATGTTTCTTTCACGCAGCCAGGATGGTGTATTATAAGGGGGGGGGGGGGTACCACCTATACATACATGCTACAGCCTTATCTTGAAGTGTTATGCGGCGAGTCAACAGTGGCAATCGATTAAAAGAATTCACAATCGATAGTCAGTAAGTCAGTATATATAGTAAGAAAGAAAGAAAAGAGAACAAAGACGATTTTCATGAAAACGAAAGTAGCACACTTCTGTGTAAATACTGAAATATTGAGCAATGATTAAATCCCTCCCAAGTACAATTGATTGATAGACTTCTGGCTGAAAAAGGTCCTGCTCCCCCCCTAGGGAATTTTGCAGACATAGTCTATCTTAAAGAGCAGTCTTTTCTGATTCAAATGAGAGATGTTTGCACTTTGTACCCCGGGGCGTAACGGTGTAACAGCTATTTAAAAATAACAACTGTTACCAGCTTATTATATTTGCAGTATTCTTTGATTGAGAATGAACAATAGGTTGTTTTACCATAATTCTACCATTTTTCTGCAAGATTCTTCGAGGAAAATATGTGGGATGCATAATCTTATCAAGTTGACCTATATAGGTCTCTATCTGTATAACGTATGTAACGTATGTAACAAAAATATGTGAATTTACATTTATAAACAAATAAGGTTTTCAGTAATAGTTTCTGTGGAGTATAAATCTGCAAACATCAATGTGCAAGGTAAGAATGTCAAGTTTGTGTTATTTGCATTCAAATGAGAGATGTTTGCACTTTGTAAACCGGGGCGTAATGGTGTAACGGCCATTTAAAAACAACAACTGTTACCAGCTTATTATATTTGCCGTATTCTTTGATTGGGTTTGAACAATAGGTTGTTTTACCATAATTCTACCATTTGTCTGCAAGATTCTTCAAGGGCAATATGTGTGATACTTAATTTTATCAAGTTGACATAGATGGTTCTCAATTTGTGTAACGTATGTAACAAAAATGTGCGAATTTACATTTATAAACAAATAAGGGTTTCTGTAATAGTTTCTGTGGATTACAAAGCTGCAAACACCAATGTGCAAGGTAAGAATGACATGCTTGTGTTGTTTTCATTTGCTAGATGTGCCTCAGTTGTAACGGTGTAACGCTAAGTTGTTTATATTTAAGTTTCATGTAATGTTACAGTGTTACCAATACCGCATGGGGTTAATTTGACCTACAAAATTGATCATATATACGTTATGACTTATCATAGACCACTGAACTTGGTTTCATTTTAAAGCTTCTTCACTATAGCCGTTTCATCTTAAGGTAAGTTATGCATATTATCTTATTTGCATATTCGTGAATTTTAATTTAAACATTAAAATGGCCAAAATATCATTAAAAACCCATAGAAAATGTCTTTCAGACCCAAGCTATCATTGTTGCACATAGTTTATACACCAGTGATACCATTTGACAATTTTACAGATGTTTTGGGTCTATTTGAAAATTATCTCATTTGCATATTTATCAATATTTATATAAAAAACTATGAAAAGTTTGGAAACTCACGGAAAAATAACATTTATACTTACATAATTACTAGTGTCTGGCATGTAAATAGACCTAGAATGATAAAAGTTGTAGCAGCTTGATGCTTTGGGCTATGCACTTTGTCTTCTAGTCTGATAAATGAATAAACTTATTTTAAGTTTAATGAATATTTATGCAATTTTTACAGACTGGAGAAGAATCACAGAAAATAAGAGGGTATACCTTACAAAATGGCTTGTGTCTAGGTTACTAATAGCATTACTGTACTGAATCTGGTATCAAATGATTGCTATGACAATGAATTATGACACTGTAACCTGAAATATAAACCGTCTTATCTGATAAAGGTCATTAATATTAGAATTAAACGTCATAAATAAGAGAAAATAAGAGAAAAATGAAGAGATAAACCAACAAAATCACTTATATCCTGGCTGCTCATTGCCTTATCTATAGGGCTTAATTGGTATCAGATATTTGCTTGGACAATGCACCATTTCCCAGTGCTCTTATACACAAATCATATCAGATTTACTTTCATGGATATTCATAAAACGTTGATAAAAATGGTAAATAGCAAAAAATTAAGGGTGTCCAGCAAAGGGACGCGTGTACCTTTGCTTTAACCTCATATTTTTGTGGTATGTATACATGACAACATGACAATAATTCATATATTTTGTGACAACATGACAACAATTCATTATTAAAGTGACCAAATAGTAACATTTGATGCCATTTTGACTACTCGACAGCTATTGATAGTGGAGATATAAGTAACTTTGTTGGTATACCCCTTCACGTTTCTGCAAATTTTCTCTATTTCTGAAGTTCATGTTGCAATTCATGAAACAAACATTCATATGATTTATTCATAACATCATATGGTTAAAGAACATTGTCTTTGCAACCGGTCGATACCAATTTCAGCTGTCTAGGTCTTCCAGTAGCCAAGATTCATCTGGTTTAATAGGGACCCCGCCTCTATTCTTCGGCGGTTAATCGCCAACATCTAATTTAACCATTATATTTTATTAATGCTCATCAAATGACTTTTTATTATAGAAGGATGATAGAAAATTGCCCTTGCCATTTTCAGCACATTCAGACTTTAGCTTGCTGAAAAACATAATCATTTTGTAGGTATACCTGCTTATTTGTTATGCATTTTCTCTAATTTCGAAAGTTTTCATTAATATTCATAAAACTGAAATTCAGATGATGTATTTAGAGGACTGAGGGCATTAGTCCATTGCCGTCGCATTTATTTGATACCACTTTCAGCATTCTAGGTCTATTAACAGTTCAGGTACAAACGATTTTGTAGTAATACCCTAATTGTTCTGCATTTTTAAGAGATTTCTAAACGCTTAAATATAGTATTTATGGGGTCCAAAGACACGATTATCAGAACTAAATAAGATTTCTAGTTTTGTTTTACACCAAAAACTAAATTATTCATAGGGAAACGTGAAGTGTTGACACTATTTTTGAAATAGCATCATTTACATCTACTGTAGACTACGTCATTCTTTATTCATACATATATGTTACATACGTTACATTCCTCATTAAGATGTTTGAGCCTAGATACTTGGTGACACACACTCAGAACTATAGTTCTCCATAAGCATGAAATATAAGCAAATAATTAACAACATTAGATATAGCCATTAGAAACGATTATTTACACGTTTTACTTAATTAGCAATGCAATATTTGGCTTATGAAACTGCGGGTAGGGTTGCTAAATAACTCATTTAGTATAATATATGGGCACGTTTTTTTTGTCCAGCCCTTTTTGGTTACATCATAAACCATTTCGTGTCCAACTTTTTCCAAAAAATTAACATGCTCTTCTTTTAAAAATATCTATTGCAGTGTCAAGTCAAAGTCATATACTAATGCTTTTTCAAAGAAAAAGCAAAACTTACTAGTAGTTTTGAATTTATATGCGATTTAATATTCACAATAATTAGTGATGTAATGCTTGACGACACAATTAAAACAGGGTTGTAGACCAAAGAATTGCCTTTTCCTGATTTCATTTCTAATGTTTATTGAAATCCTTCTGTTATTGAATTTAAAATCTGGACAATTTATTTTAGTTAAAACAAAAATAAAGGATTGACTGTACCTTAAGCATTTGTGATGTAACTGGACAACAAATCACTAAAATTCCTTGTGTCCATGTTACAACACAAATGCTAGCAAATTGTGTCCCAGTTACATCTGAAATGAGAAGGTGTGCAAAACAGGGGGTAAAATTGTTTTTAAAAACGTGTAACTATTAGCAGTAGTGTTCCTTGATATTGTTTTTTAGTTTGAAGACTGCACTATGCTTGATTTTACTTGGAACAGGATAAATTCAGTTTATAAAAAATGATGTAACATGACCCCAAAATTGTGGAGTCTTCATTACATCTTTGCTTTAAATGTTGTATTTGGATAGGGTGCCAAATGCAAAAACCCAAAAACAAATGATGACAGACCCAGTTCCTGCAATTCTACTTTCTAGAAAGTTTCAAAGAAATAATCAAACTTTTGTCATCTATAAATTATACAAAAATGCGTTGAAGAGGTAACAGAGACGGCAGATCATTTCTTATAGTGTCTTTGTTAGTCTTAGTACCCCGACTTCTTTTGTATAAAGTGTTGACATTATAGATTGTCAAGGTTAGTTGACTATCTGCATTTTAAGAGATTTTATCATCACTTCATCATGTGTAAAGCATCTTCATTTCGGTTATCCTCCATTGTAAGTTAAGATGTAACTGGACGAGAAAAAAATAATAAAATTTTGTTGTCCAGTTACATCTTTGCATCTTATGTCAATTTTGTCATGGATTCTAGTCACAATGAGGAAAAAATCATTAAAAAAGGTCTTTTAAGCTGAGGTGAAACTGCTTCCAGTTCAGCAATTTTACCTTAGCCCAAACGTACACGATTTATTTATCTAAAAAGATTAGACACAGTGCGTGACAATGGGTAGGGTAATTCAAGACCCTATTCAGATAAGAATTACCCTCTTAACGATGCATTTCTCTGCAAGATCAATATCTAAATAGATGTAGTAATGAGTATGTCCATTTATTTGAATGCTTCTGCTACACAGAAATCAATGTAAGAAGGTTTTTCTATTGTCCAAGATGTAACACTTTACCTAGCTTATACATGTGTTCTTTCTCCTTCCACCATCCTTATAATAACACAGGTGCTTACAATGCTTAAAAAAAGTTTGGTCGCTTATATCATTACAAATTAATGTAAACAAGTTTTTTTTAAGTATTTATAGAACAGTACCTACAATATATTGATTTTTCAAAAGGGCTATGATGTAACATACTGGACACCATTTATACCCCACTAGGTACTATTGATTATTTCTACTCTGTCTCAATGCTATAAGTCTATTTATATATCATGGTGACCTTTCTTACATATTTATCTCCATATTTGAACTGATACTGCATATGTATCCCTATACATGGTGTGCTTTATGCACTTCTGTCCATGATGTAACATGTTGGACACGAAAAGTTACATCACCAATTTCTTTTTTAAAAAATGATTTTACTAACAAAATTACACAACAATAGATAAATTTTATGATTCAGCCTAAGAGAGTAACCTTTAGAAATAAACATATAATTTTGATATTTACCTTAACAGTTTACATTATGTATGTATAAACATATATGGAACCCCCCCTACCAAGGTGGTCCACAAGAATGTCCAAAATAAACACTTTCGTATGTCTATTTCTTGCTCCATGCATGCACTGAACACTAGTTTTGGGGTTTGATGATCCGAGAAGATATTACTTTTTCTTATCCAAACAAATTGTGTATCATATGGTGCACCAGAGGAAAGATGTTTTCACTTTTGATAAATAATTTGGGATGTAACCAAAAATGGCTGGACAAAAAAAAAACGTGCCCTATACAGTATAGGAATTTTCTATCTCCTCCATTGAACATGGTAATGTAAAAATCACATATATTTGAAAAAAGCTGGAATGTGTTACTAAAAAAACAAACGATGTCACTCACAATGCTAATTTTGAAAGGGTTATTTTAATATATGTTACAGACATTACACTATAGGTGTAAGAATATTGCTCAAGCAACTTTAGTTTTGAGAATGGACATGTTTCAGTTTCATGCAGACTATATGAGATGGATGAATGGAATAATAAAAATCTTATTTTTCTGACGCTAAAATTGCCATATCATTATTTTTATAACATATAATGGTAACATATGTAACATACTGTAACAGACACATGCTCCAATGTACATAAAGCAAACATCTCTTATTGGAGCAAACTTGAATTGTCATTTAAGATATATGTTTGCAAAATATCTAATGCAATAGGACATTAGACTGGCATGTACTGGCATTCCTGCTATGTACAATGCCCTTCGTTATTCATTACATGTATGTTACATATGTTACATTCTGGATCAAATCTTTGATCCAAGATACTTGGTTACAGATCCTCAGAGCCATGGTTCATGATAAAATAAGCAAGAAACTATGATATATATCCACCAGTTTTAAGTATTTTACATACTTCACGTTCATTGCAATAGAATAGTTCGCATTTGAAACTGGGGGTAGGGCTACTAAATACTCCATTAAAGGCAATATATACATGATAGGAAAACAAACCTTGGTTTTTCTATCTGCCAATTGAACATGCTGATGGAAATAAATCTCATATCTTCGGAAAAATGCATAGTGCAACAGTATAAGTAAATGATATCACTCAAAAGTGGTATTTTCAAAGGGTATCTTAAATTACGTAACGTATGTTACAGTAAGTATAGGTCAAATTTTTGTTCAAACGATTTTAATATGTAGCATAGACATACAGCAAGCAGACAGTATGAAAAAGTTGAGTAAAATGATAAACTATTGTCATTTTTCTGTAGCTGAAAACACCATATCATAATTTCTTAATTTTGTTTAGGTAACATATGTAACAGGCTGTTACAGGATAACGCCCCAACGCTCAGGGTGCAAACATCTCTTATTCTACTCAGCTTGAATTGTTCTTTAAGATAGGGTATGTCTGCAAAATTCCCTAGGGGGGGGGGGGGTGGGAGCAATCGACCCTCTGGCCAGCAGTCTATGACTGATGGTTTAATTTGAGTTGAGTTTTTACAGGTTTTACTATTCGGATACCATTTGATTTATATCAGTCTTTTGATTGACTGCATTGCTGAAGCTTGAAATTACTGTACATATTTTATCTGTTCATTGCCAGTTTATTCAGGGTCACTGAGGAGAATTTATTACTCGAAACAGATCTGTCTGGCCCAACCTCTTCTTTTGAATTTTTGCATAGCTCAAGGGAACTCAATTTTAGATCATTATTGGTATTCATCATGGTATTTCCGTATCTACGGCACCGTAGAACATAACTATTTTTAGAGCTATTTATAGCAGTGCCGAGCCGAGCTGCAAGAGTCCTTTTGGTCACGGTATACGTGGTCATACACTAAAAAAAGTGCTGAGAGATCGCAAGCTTTTTTGAAAAGCTTATACTTGGTATATATTAGAGCGTGCGTTCGTAGTTCTTTCCAATGGTAAAAATGGTACCATTGGTAGACAAATTCCGTTCAAGGTTTTACCAATGGTACCATTGGTAATGCCATTAGTACCAATGGTGCCAATGTTACCAACATACGGCAGCAAATGATGCAGACAGTAGTGTTGTGCCGATAGTCGCCAGCTATCGAAAACTTGTCGCCAAAGCTAAAAATCGGCGACTATCGATTGAAAATTTTCACAATCGATTGTCGGAAATAGTTTTGGACTGAAACGACCCGTTACCGCTCTCGTAAAATTCGATTTATTTGCGGCCAGTTCATACTATAAAATTATCATCTCGCCTTTTCAGCGACGAATGATAAAATAAATCAACTTTGTTCCGATTGTTTTCTGCAGTTTGTTGAGATGCGTGCTTGTCTAATGGTCATGTAACACCCTGAGGTAACACCTTAATTATCGATATCAAAAGACGGTAGCCGAAAACAAATATATGACGCGCGCTGTCTATCTTGCACGATAGTACCGCCCACATGGTCATTTGGTCCAGCCTTTCTATTAAATATTCATTACACGTGATCGCTAGCTACCAACGGAGACCAGTATTGAGAATCGCTTCGGTTGACGTCACGGAAATTTACCCATCATTGAAACACGTGAACAATTATGCTAGGTCAAGGTTCAACACAAAAACATGGACAACATTAATTGATTTGACTCGCAAACAATGTCTTTAATCATAGGATTTCGCTATCAAAAGCGGTTAGTAATATTTGTTTTCGCCGACTTTAATTACACATTGAATACTTCATTTCAACACCTCTTTGATCTTCTTGTCAGTTTGTGTGTAATTAAAATTACTGACTTTAAAAACAAAAGCGATGGATGTAAAGAAATTAATTTATTTCTGCAACTCAAATTTTATTGTATGTTTTTGAAGTGCCAATCGAAAGCATATATAATCTCTGCAATGAAATTCGATCTTCATTCAATCATTAAGGCAACATGAGTAAACGTAAGGCAGATTTTGGTACTCTCGAAAAGGAGAATAAGCGTACGAATTATTTTGCTCATTCGTGGGAAACAACGAGCTTACGAAGCTTTTTTTTTTTTTTTGCCGACAATTTTTTATTTATTTTTTTTATTTATTTTTTTTTTTTTTTTTGCCGACGATTTTTTTTTCTGGTTATCTCTGAAAAGCTAGTAGAACTTCTAGAACCATTCCAGAACGCTACAGAAAGTGTGTCATCTGAAACAAAAATAACTATGCACAAAAAAGAATCTAGTCCATAATCATATAAAGCTATGTAAGAACAGAAAGCATAGGAATAGACACAATTTAATTTAAAATCCCAACCCAGACACCAAGATGGAAAGAAACTGACATAACAAGACAGATAAAACATGAAGTATGACAATGCATATGATAAGAAAGATGACTAGCTCAAGTAAGTAGCCATCACTAGCTTCATTTAAACCAATATAAAACATACAACATAAAGAATCACAGCAGAACCACCTTGGAAATGTCAGTAAAGAATTTGCTGCAGGTTTACTAGAGGCCTATTTATATGTTTTACTGAATCCAAACCTCACCATTAGTTCACTGTGATTCAATAACAGGAATTTGTCCAGTTCTGCTCCATGTAAATCCACCTTTTCAGAATACTGGAATTTTCTCCGATTAATCGATAATCAATCGATATTAGCTGTCCGATAATCGATAGTGATTTTTCCTTCCGATACCCAACACTAGCAGACAGACTACAGCGTGGGTAATTCTACCAACGCGGGAAAAGTCACTTGATTCAGTATGGCGAGCCTAGAAATATATCATGAATTTCGTAAATAATCATTTTTTGTCATACATTTAAATGTAAATGTTATAAATAACACAATATACATATTGTAAATAAGAAAGACAATAACAAGTGAGGTATATTGATCAATATGATAAAAATTCCACCATGTGATCTACCAATGGTACCATTGGTACCAATGGTACCATTGGCAGCAGAAAAACGTTCAGGGTTTTTTGGTTACCATTGGTAAAAATGGTACCAACAGTACCATTGGTAGATTTACAGATTTTACCATTGGGAGAACCCCGAACGTAGCCACAGTCATGCTGTTTAGGTAGCAGGGGACAGTTTCGTACTTTGACCCCCTTCGATTTTTTTAACTATTTTAATACCTACTATTTTACTACTTGGCTTGGAAATGGCATTGCTGACTCTAGAAAAAGAAGTCTTATAATTGTTTATTGTCTTTTCCTGTTTGTAGAGTGTTATAATATAGTACCTCAACACGCGGATTTGTGCTCAAGAGCAGGTCCACAGATTGTTGGACGGTTCAAGGTCATGTCGGCACCTCTAAATTTCTCTGTTACCGCCGTGCTTGAAAAGGTGGTATAATTTCAAGACTGAATGCTGGAAAAGTATACTAGTCGTGACACCATTTACTTTCTACTTTTGAAATTGCCTTCTGTTGCTGTATAAATGTAAGGCGGTGTGAATGTCCAGGTGTTTGCAAGTAACTCTCCACATTAGGGGCAACCTGTGTAGGGTCGATCTGATTTTCGTACGGAAAATTGGAGGTCTGGTGTTCTAATACTTGGTAGCTGACAGCTAGCAATGCATTCCAGAGTGTGTCTCTCTATCATTTTCAGCAGTAGTGCATGTACATAAGAGTTTGAATTGGGAACAGTGTGTCTGTGCAGACTTTGGGCCTGTCTGTAATTTATTACTGACAGTCTCAAAGTAATGGACTAACTATATGCTCAAACGGTAAGAGAGAGACCCTTGGTTCGTGCCCTGGTCGGGCCACATTCTTCTTCTGCTTCTTTGATAGCTATGCCAACAGAGCTACCGAGCAACATGGTCAGCAAATTAGTTTTACAGCAAGGATTCAGCTTTGTACAATTGACGAGCACCAAGCGTGTAAACTGGAGACAAATGAGCGTTTGGCTTGCTTTTACCCCTTAAAATATGTTATCCATTGTAAATACTTGCAAAGTTCGAAAGACCAGGTTGCCGTATTATCGTGCGTTACTTTAATTTTGACGTATTTTGTTTTAACCCGTGGTTGTTCGGGAAAAAAATCATGAGAAATTGGCTTCTTAAGTTAAAGTGTGATGTCAAAAAGCAAAATCATCCAACAGTTAGTCAAAACTTTGAAGAAAATGAGAAAAGTACGAAACGTTTTTGGGCGAATGTTATTTTCGTGTATGGCCGAACTTGCAAAACAATAATCTCCTCGAATGTTTGCGAGTCCTATCGAAGCCTATGCATCAGTAGAACACTCGGCAATTAGAGGTATGTATGTAGATCCGGATAGGCTAGATCGTTCGTTGGAAAGGTCTATTTAAATAATTCAAATAAAAGTTTGTAAAAACTTACCGCTAAAGTTTCCTCCAAAAATGGCGGCGAATCCGAAGGAAACTACCGCAATCATACGTGAAAATGCCACCGATCATGCGTTACGACCTCTTTTCATGCGTTTCGAATGGATGCGGTGATATTATGAGAAGGGTCTACTTGCAACATCATTGCTGAGTACGTCCGTACCCAGTACGTTTTTATATCTCTGCCCAGTACGTTATAAGAGTTATCGTTATTTCTTAAAAAAGCTATTTTAAGCTAAATATAAATAGACTTATATATGTTTTTAACATATTATGACAATTAGTCCTTTTTGTGGTCTAATTCATAATAAGAGTAATTCATAATAAGAATATTTTTATAGCTTAGTTTTATTTGATGACGTTCATGTGTAACATTCACGGTCTAAATATGATATTAAATCTACATGTAGTCTTCGACTTTAAACCCACCTGAATATAATAAAATTTGAAATTGAAGGGTATATAAATTACGTGTTGAATCTTTCAAAAGCGATTTTACATTAGTCCGGCAGATTAATTCATACATATATAACAGTCAGATAGTTTTTGTTTATTTTCGTCCCAGTAAACGATGTTTCAGTCATTGTCCTGGCGGGCGAAAGCTAATCTAGTTGTTAGATTTGGGCATGAAAGGGCACGTACATGCGACCCATTTCCTACCGAATTTCTTTCTGATTGCATCATTTTTTTATAACCTCTCTATTATCATTATTCCAGAAACATGATCCCTGAACAACAATTTAATTAAAATGCCTTAAAGTTTACGAATGCAAATGGATATAAGTGTTGTTGTGATCATAAAAGTTCAATCGGCGTTTTGGATTTACCCCCCCCCCTCCCCCCCCCCCCCCCCACACACACTTTTTTGAATCAGTTTTACGTCCCTTTCAATATTATTTCAGCTCATATGAGAACGGCCAATCAGAAGGTGGGGCGAAAACGGGAGAACCCCTACCTAGAAAACCCACCTGGCACACCCGCAAGCAGAACTTGGTTTGTCTCACATGTGGCCAGAGCGGAGCTCGAACCCACACCAGGGCGGGCCCCGTGGCCGAGCGGTTAAGAGCGCTGTTTCTTAATCATTCGATCACCTCACCGCTGTAAATGGTGTGGGTTCGAGTCCCGATCTGGCCACATGTGAGACAAGCCAAGTTCTGCTTGCGGGTGTGCCAGGGACGTGAAAGGGACGTAAAACTGAATTAAAAAAAAAAAAAAAAAAAAAAAAAAAAAAATAAAAAATTAAAAAAAAAAAACAGAGACAGAGATGACATGATCGAGTTATTAAGAAACAGCGCTCTTAATCGCTCGGCCACTGGAGCCGTCATTGTATGTTATGGTGTACCAGAAGGGTCAAAACCACCGGTAGCAGTCCACTGGTAAATTTTTACCAGTGCACTGCTAAATTTTACCAGTGCACTGCTATATTTTACCAGTGCACTGCCAAATTTTACCAGTCCACTAATAAATTTACCAGTCCACTGATAAAATTTAGCAGTGCACTGGTAAATTTACCAGTCCACTGATAAAATTTAGCAGTGCACTGGTAAAATTTACCAGTCCACTGATAAAATTTAGCAGTGCACTGGTAAAATTTAGCAGTGGACTGGTATTAGTTATGACCCTTTCGATATACCAGTGCACTGGCATTTACGCTATCTCATTATCCAATCAAAAATCGGCTTACATCTCAATCGATACAGGTATATTTCATCCTAATCGATACAGGTAATATTAATGCTGTGTAAACGCACAAACAAATTCCGTAATACTAATAGTTATATTATAAAGTCGGTATATTGCCTCATTTCTTTCTTTCTTTCTTTCTTTCTTTCTTTCTTTCTTTCTTTCTTTCTTTCTTTCTTTATTTATTTATTTATATATTTACGCACTTGGAAAGGTTTTCATTTTGAAAATTGTTGTAAAAATAAAAAAAAAATGGATCGATATTTTACTGGACTATTTACATGCGTTCATGTACTGCTTATTGCCTCCTTCCATTCATTCAATTATAGACAAATTCTTTATTTATTTATTTATTTATTTATTTATTGGGCGGTCTTTTGAAGGACAAAAAGGTTTATTTGGACGACGTCTTTGTTATTTAACGAACGTTTTGGCTATCTTTGCGTTTGATGAATATCCATATTGGTGCATTGCCTATACAACGCCTGGATAAACATTTGTCACCAACACGACTAGACAGGCATGTACCAGCCGGGTATCGAACCCGCAACCACTTGGCTTATCAGCGAATGCGCTTGTAATTAAACTTCAACGGCACGCACGTGTCCATACCATCCTATCGAGCTATTTTCAAGTTTTGAATTCGTCTAATTTTCTTGATTCAAGGGATATTCTTTATGTAAGAGACTTTCAGAATCTTTATCCGTCTCTGCTCTTGTGTATTGAATACAACTGACACTTTTGTGTATTTGCAGTCTGTACATATTTGTCCGTGTGTTGGCCTTGGGACTTAAAACGTTAAAATGGCAATGCTACAAGCCCGTTGTTATTCCACTGGTCAAACCTTCAAAGCTGGAAGGCCCCGGTTCATCATGGAGGATGCTCCGGAGAAGACCTGGCGCGCGCCCGAATCCCGGTGTCGCCCCGGTTACCCCGACGGTCACTGTCGGCGGTAGATCCATACATTTCCGGGGGTAGGTTTCTTTACGGTTTGTTCTTTGGCTATACATTTTGCAGGTTGTAAATGTTGGGCCAGATATGACCCGTTAGGACTGATTAGAATATGCACGTTCTGGTCATAGCGGAAGTATTCTTTTACGGCTTTATTTGAAAAAAAAAAATGAAACCATATATATATCCAAGAACTTTGCTTTCCATAGAAATCAATGCAAACTGCAGATTTCGTATGGTTTAGTTGGAGATAAAACACGGAAGTCGTTTTCTCATCAAGTAAACAACAATCAGAGTCAACGTTCTATTCTTGTTTCGCTTTCAAAAATTGAGTTAAGGCAACGCATCCTCCGTAGCACAAATACAAACTGTTATGGACGCAGTAGTGTCTACTTGCAATATCGTTGCCGAGTACGCCGTTGCTGAGTACGTTAAATATCCCTGCGGAGTACGGTGTTCGGCAGCGATATAAAAACGTACTCAGTACGGACGTGCTGAGCAAGGATGTTGCAACTAGACCCTTCTCTATGGACGTCCATAATATGCCATGTAGCTATGCCAAGGCCCGGACCCGATATGAAATATTTGTGATGCAAATTTCAAAATCGCCAGAACTTGATAAAGGCAAAGGATTTTCCCCCCTGAGCTAAAAATGTTCCCTAACATTTTTCCATGTGTATACAAAATTCCCAATACCGAAAATAAATAAATAAATAAATAAATAAATAAATAAATAAATAAAAAGGTCGAAGGCATACATGTAGTAACTCGTAATTCCTGTAGGCCTACTCGTATATGCGACTGTGTGCGGTTACACACCATGATTACAACTGTCAAATATGCACAGGTAAATCGATACCGATAACGAGATAGAAGCTGTATTTTGATTGGCTGAAGAACATACCCTTAGATGGCAGTGCACTGGTAAAATACAAAGTCACCGATTTTACCAGTGCACTGCTAAATTTTATCAGTGGACCGGTAAATTTACCAGTGCACTGCTAAATTTTATCAGTGGACTGGTAAATTTACCAGTGCACTGCTAAATTTTATCAGTGGACTGGTAAATTTATCAGTGGACTGGTAAAATTTGGCAGTGCACTGGTAAAATATAGCAGTGCACTGGTAAAATTTAGCAGTGCACTGGTAAAAATTTACCAGTGGACTGCTACCGGTGGTTTTGACCCTTCTGGTACACCATAGTATGTATCGAGTCATCTGAGCCGAAGGCTCACAAAGTGAGATGGTCATGCTCCGGCGTCCGTCTGTCCACATTTTCAAAGATCTTCTCCTCTCAAACCGCTTAGCCAATCAAAATCAAACTTCATGTGAAGCATCCCTAGGAAGGGGGAACCAATGTTTATATAAATTGTCCAGGTCACATGACCAAGATGGCCGCCATGGTTAAAAATCGCAAAAACCTTAAAAATATTCTTCTCCAGAACCAGAAGGCCTATGATTTTGAAACCTGGCATGAAGCATCAGGGAGAGGAGCTCTACAAAATTTATATAAATCATGACCTTGGGATGACCTTGACCTATTTTACAGCAAGGTCAACATAGGTCGCCAATGTATTTGAATGGGGAAAATTGTCAAAATGTCATTTGAAGGGAAAAACTTGAAGGGAAAGGGTAAATAGACTGAACATTTATGATTCTGAAAAATGCACCCCAGGGGCTGGTCTACCCCCACTCCGGGGCAATATACATGTATATTTCCATAATATTCAAAGATATTCTTCTCTGAAACTACTTGGTCAATCAAAGCCAAACTTCATGTGGAGCATCCTTAGGAAGTTGGAACAAAAGTTTATATAAATGGTCCAGATCACATGACCAAGATGGCCGCCATGGCTATAAATAGAAAAAAATATCTTTCTCCAGAACAATAAGGTCTATGATTTTGAAACTTGGCATGAAGCACAGGGAAAGGAGCTCTACATAGTTTATATAAATCATGACCCAGGAATGACCTTGACATATTTTACGGCAAGGTCAACATAGGTGGCCCATGCATTTGAAGGGGAAATTTGTCAAAAAGTCATTTGAAGAGAAAAACATTAAGGAAATGGGCAAATGGACTGAAGATATATGATTCTTAAAAATGGACCCAATGGGCCGGTCTGCCCCCACCCTGGGGCAATATAAATGAATATCACCATAATATTCAAAGATCTTCTTCTCTGAAACCGCTTGGCCAATCAAAGCCCGGCAAATTTGATATAAAGCACATGTAGGAAGGAGAAACCAATGTGTACATAAATAATCTAGGTCACATGACCAAGATGGCCGCCATGTCCATATATGGTAAAAATCATTCTAAAATCTTTTTCTATGGAACGGGTGGACCAATTTCAACAAAACTAGGCATGTAGCATTGTAGACTAGAGTACTATATCCGTGCATAAAATTATGACCCTGTGATGACCTTGACCTATTTTACGACAAGCTCAATATAGTTCGTCCATGACCATACTAGTCAAACAGGTTTATTGGTATATATCCCTGATCTCAGGTGAGCGTTTACAGGACCATTTGTCCTCTAGTACAGGTTTTCAGCTATGTCTGGACAAAGCCAGCGCTTTTTGAGTATTAACCATTACTGTTGTGAGTTGTTGTCTTGCTCAAGGACACGGCCCGGAAACCCCTAGTGGGAATCAAACCCAATACCTCTCGATTCGGAGGCCGGTGCTCTCTACCACAAGGCTATCGTGCTCCATAAAATTCTTATAAACAGCCAAGAAACAGGCATGCTTATGAAAGTTTTTTTACGATATATTCGTTTATCGAGATACATTAGAAAAAAAGAAAGATTATTTCTCAATCCAGGTATCACAAGCGCGGAAATGTTTCCAAACGCGGATGTGAACCAGTTCATTGCGGAAATACACAAGGTACGAAAACATGCGGCTATAGCATTTAAGTGCTGGTTCAGATAAATAAATGTTTAATTATTATAAAACACGTATTATATTACAAGTTTCAACAATAAAACGCTTTGCAATTTAATATGCATGGTTGCCATAGCAACAAACCGAACACCACTGGAGGAAAAATCTAAGATTTCCTTGTTTTAGGGGTTTTCAGATACCTTTATGTCAGAAGCTCTGCGTATCTCGGACGGTCTTACGCATAACGAATAAGTTCTACATGCGGTAAATACGCTTTGAACGCTTTCGACGTCTTTGTATGGTCCTCGCCCATTTGTGGCCTAAATAAATAGAAGGGCTGCTTGTGCCTCCAGGCAAAGCTTCTACGCTACCGACTGACCGTCTGATCATGTCTGAGACTGCCCAAGGAAAGTGGTCAAAGTCAATTATCCATACAAAGTTTATATGGGTCATTATCAAAAAATGGAGCAATCCAGAAAACTGTAAGGCAAAACGAAAAAAAAAATCGTTGTCCAGTTTTTCTTTTTTAATGAGATAGTTTTATTAACAATAGCATTTAGAATATAGAAATAAAATATGCCGAGTTTAACTGAACAAATTGTGCACCAGCATTAATCAATTGTATGGTACCCTTGAAAAAATATCAGTGCTGTCACGAACAAATTTTCTTGCGTACAACGCTTATTTGATAAGACTTTCCAAATCTGTAAGTGGGGGTATATATAACTTGTCACAAACCTAAAATACTTTCAATGAATTAACGAGGGAGAGAGCTTCAATGAAAATGCACATACTGTGATTTGTTCTGTTTCTGAAAGCGCTTTTTTCTGTAGACATAATCTTGGAGGATTAAACCAAAATTAAGTTCTTCAAAACGTTTACTATTTTAGTATAGTATCATTACATACCAAAAGCAACTACTTTTATATGATGCGTTTTGAGTATTTTAAATAATTATGACCGTGATAGCACTGATATCGTGACAGCACTGATGCTGTCGTGACAGCACTGTTAATTATCCGATCTCGCCTTTTTCATTCCAATGTGTGCGGAGTTCATTAACTGATTAATTTCTGACAATTAACCGATGAGCTTAGGGACAGTGACTGCCTTACGGTCGCAACCAACGAAGCCTCGGCTAATGCTCGAACCAGGGACACCTTTGGGTAGATAACACAACACGTTTGGTACACGCAAACCAAACGCGGTGTAACACGACAAGCGCAATTAGCGCTATTCAGCTTAACACTTTAAGCAGCTGCAGCATGAGAAAATGTTTTTTGGGGCTTTCGACCAGGTCTGAAGCAACCAGGATTGTTCACGACAAAAGAGTGCAATTAATTTGGGACCCTATCACGGGTTATAGAGGATAACGTATTAAGCACAACGGCCAGTCTTCCATACGGTCCTCTAGTGAATACAGACATTGATTATTTTCGGACCTCTTTTGTTATTATTCGGACATTTTCATATTAGACATGCGATGTTAGTGATGCTATATTTTGTTTAGGGAGAAGAGAAGCCAGTGCTTGCCTAATAATGCTGAGCGCCAAGCAAGGTAGACACTGGTACCATTTTTAAAGTCTTTGGCATGACCCGGCCTGGGATCGAACCCACGACCTCCCGCTCCCGAAGCGGACGTTCTCACCATTACGCTATCGGAATCGGCAATTCGTTATCAAGGAGCTTGGGAGAACTGGAAAACATTTGAAGGGAGTTGGGGATTACTAGAAGAGAACATTTTTAGTTTTAGGAAGCTGGGAGCAAGTAAAAAAATTAGGGAGCTGGGGTCATTTTTCTTTTAGTGAGCTTGGAGCTAATACCCCCTTGGAAGGTTACACTGCAGCTGAGCTGCACTTTTGCAAAATCATGTCTTCTCATGACGCGTCTGATATTTATTTTTTATGTACCCGAGTCAATAACTTTCAGTAATGTCGGGACGAAACTACCACTTTTTTATCTTCGTAGTAACCAGCCTCATTGGGTATACCCTGGTCGACGAAGAATTTTGAATTTGCAGTTTTGTATCACCCCCCCCCCCCACACACACACACACCTCAAATGGTTTGACCTCTTCTGACTGCTACTGGTGTTAGTAGCTGAGACCTTCTCGTGAAAGGCGACCTAACTCTTTTCAGTGTAGGAAATTGCCTGAATCCACACCTGCTGACAGAAGTCAACTCAGTGCTGTCACACATCAGTACTGTCACGACCGTGACAGCACTGACCGTGATAGTACTGAGTTTCACACATAAATTTAATTATTATGACTAACAGCAGAATGCAGGCTGAAAACTTTGCATATCTATTCAAACCGGCCCTAAGCTGAAATTCAGTCATGGCCTTAAAATGTACGTGATATTTGCAAGAAGCGGCAAAATGCGCGTGATAGTACTGATGGCTAAAAAATTCCCACATCGATTTTGACATGTCTTTATGGAATATGAACGGAGAAATTTTCTCAAAAAGTTGTTTACCATGACTTCATCAGCTTGCTGTCGTCTACAAAAATGCGACTGTTTTGATCTGAGAAAATGATTCATAACTCTGGTCAAAATAGATGTTTTAAAACTGTGACAGCACTGATATGTTTTCCAGGGACAGCACTATAATGTGCCGCCGCTCTTAAATTGCACTTAATATACCATATGATTTTTGAATTTGACTTCAATAACATTATATGCAATAGAGGGTTACAGAAAATGTAATTTCTGTCAAGCTTCTTTTGCAATGGAAACAAATAAAACTACTTACCCAGACCCGGGGACACGATAAAAATCTTGCATTTTTTCTTTTAAATAACATGCTCGTAAACGTGAAATCCGTGTGGTTCTTGTAAAGCACGGCTGATAATAATATTATAGAAGGATGAAACAAACCTCGGACATCGCGCTTGCGAGAAAATCATCAGGGACAAGGATTGCTCCATTTTTTGATAATGACCCATGTATACAATGCGTGTCTGCAGCGTAGAAGCGAAAATGGGCTATTTTGAAAATTGTACGGCATCATACCAAATATGTGATACCGGAACGTTCCAAGTAGAGATCTACAGCGCCATACTCTACCACAACGTTCCAAGTTGAGCCCTAGAGCGCTGTATTCTACCGTAACCTCCCTAATAAAGAGCTACAGTGCCATGCGCTACCGCAACGTCCCCAGTAGCATTCTACAATACCATACTCAAACGCAACCTCTCCAGTAGGGATATACAGTATCGTACTCTACCACAACGTACACATTAGGATTTACAGCACCATTGTTTGTATCGATCTACAGTATCATATTCTACTGCAACGTCCCCAGTAACGATCTACGGTTAGATACTCTACCATAACGTACTCAGTAGAGATATACAGCGCCACAGTTTACCACAAGGTCCCCAGTAGGAATCTACAGTGCCATACTCTACTGCAACGTCCTCAGTAGAGATATACAGCCATTTATTTTACCGCAACGCTATACTCTACCACAACGTACCCATTGGGGATTTACCGCAACGTCCCTAGTAGGTATCTACAGCGTCATAGTCTACCGCTGCGTTCCAAGTAGGGTTCTACAGTGTCATATTCTACCGCAACCTCCCCTACAGCTCCATACTCTGTCACAAAGTACCCAGTAGAGATATACAGCGCCTTAGTTTACGAAAACGTCCCAAGTAGGTATCTTCAGAGCCATACCCTACCATAACGTCTACAGTATGGATCTTCAGCGTCCCCAGTAAAGATATACAGCACCAAACTGTTATGCAACGTCTTCAGTATGGAAATACAGTGCAATAATCTACAACAACGTACCTGTAGGCATCTATAGTGCAATACTCTACTACAACATCTCCAGTTCGCAACTACCGTGCCATAGTCTAACGCAACGTATCCAATTTGGTATCTGCAGTGTCATACTCTGCCTAAAAGTACTAGACAGTAGCAAAACTAATCGATTGATTATTCGATTACTTTTGCAAATCAATTGTAATTGTAATCGAATAAAGCCAGGAAAAAATACTTTTAATCATAATCGTTAATCGTTGAAAGTAATTGTAATCGTTAGTGATTAACTTTGAAAGTAATCGATAACAGGTCTGCCAGGCTCTACCGCAATGGTCCAATAGGGATCTACAGTGCCATATTCTAATACAACATCCCCAATATGGATCTACAGTGCCAAAATCTACCCAACGCCCCTAACCACATACTAAGCAACTATGTCCCCAGTAGTGTAGCCTGGGTTCCAGTCTGATCCTTTTTTTTTTTTATTTTTTTTTATTTTTCATTTTTTCAGCCTATCCTGGGTTCCAGTCTGATCTTTTTTTTTTATTTTTTCAGCCTTGGCAACTTTGATTGCATTATTATACTGCAACGACTACCCTACCCTACCGCAACATCCCCAGTAGGGATCAACAGTGCCATACTCTACCGCAAAGACCCCAGTACGAATCTACAGCGCCATACTCTACATCAAGTAGAGACAAACAGCGCCATACTCTAGCGCAACGTCCCAAGAAGGAATCTACAGTGCCATACTCTACCGCAACGTCCTCAGTAGAGATAATCTGTCACATATTCTACCGCAACGTCCCCAGTAGATATCTACAGCATCAAACTCTATCGCAACGTCCCCAGTAGCCTAGCGATCTCTGTAGCGTCATACTCTACTCACCCGTCCCCAGTAGAGATAAACAGCCACATATTCTACCGCAACGTCCCCAGTAGATATCTACAGCGCCTTACTGTATCCCAACGTCCGCAGAAGCGATCTCTACAGCGCCATATTCTACCATAATGTCCCCAGTAGGAATCTACAGCCACATGCTGAACCGGAACGCCCCCAGTAGTGATCTACAGTACCATACTCTATCGCAACGTCTCCAGTAAGGAACTACAGTGCCATACTCTACCACAACGTACCCAGTAAGGATATAGAGCTGAACAGCGCCATAATGTATCACAACGGATTCAGTAGGCATACTCTACCGTAACATATCCAGTAATGATCTAGCGTGACATACTCTTCCACAAGATCCCCAGTAGTGATCTTCAGCGCCATACTCTACCGCAACGTCCGCAGTTTGGATCAACAGTGCCATACTATATTGCAATGTCCCCGATAGGGATCTACACTGCCATAATCCACCACAACGTCCCCAGTAGGGATATACGACACTATTCTCTACAACAATCTACCAAGTGATATAAACAGCTCAATTATTTCCACAAGGTCCGTAGTGGATTTTCAGTGACATACTCTTTCACATTGTTTCCAAATTAAATCTTTAATCTACAACAATGTACCCAGTGGAGGTCTACAGCGCCATAATCTGCTACAAAGTCACCAGTAGGGATATAAAGCGCCATACTCTATCGCAACCTACCAAGTAGAGATCAACATCGCCATAATCTACCGCAAGGTCCCCAGTATGTATCTTTATTCCATACTCTACCACAACGTACCAAGTTGGGATCTACAGCGACATACTCTGCCGCAACGTCCCCAGTAGGATTATAAAGTGCCACAACTTCCCCAATACGTATCTACAGTGTCAGGCTCTACCACAACGTCCCAAATAGGGATCTTCAGTGTTATATTCTACCTTAACGTCCCAAAGGAATCTACGGTGCCATACTCTACCGCAACGTTTCCATAACCTCAATTCTAAGTTAAATTCGGTTTGCGCAAGAAATCATGGCTGCCTTCTTGAATGAAATCTTGAATACGATAATCACTGCATCTTGATAAGGCAATCTAGCTTGTGTAATGGTTCTGAAAGTTAAAGTGCTTATTGTGTGAATAAAAAAGTTAAACCAAAATTACGAAAAACCTTGACTTATTTCATCTATACAGTGTTTTTTTATCCTGTCTTGAAAAGAAACTATGATAGAATGTAAATACTTACACAAAACTGATACCTGTTCAACATTTTGTACTGAAATAACCACAGTTTTGCCAGCTAAAAACAATCAGAGATCCCTGTTAAATATTATTATATATTCTGGCCGCCATCTTAAACGCCATCTTGAAAATACAAAATTGCTCAATGATGCCAAAGTGGCATCACTCAGATTCTTGTAAGGCAATGCCAACTGAACATAATTCAGTAAAGAAAAAAACTTTAGAACACAATTCCATGTCAAATTTGTTTTCTGCCGGACTAAGGGGACGGTGTGGTAGATTATGGTGCTGTAGACCTCTACTGGGGACGGTGTGGTAGGATATGGCGCTGTAGATCATTCTGGGGACGGTGTGGTAGGGAATGTCGATGTAGATCTCTACAGGGGACGTTTGGGTAGGGAATGGGGCGACAGATCTCTACTGGGGACAGAATGGTAGGGTATGGTGTTGTAGATCCCTACTGGGGAAGATGCTGAAGAGAATGACACTGTATATCTCTACTGGGGACGGAATGGTAGAATATGGCGCTGTTTATCTTTAATGGAGACGGTGTGGTAGACTTCCGCACTGTATATCTCTACTGGAGACGGTCCAGTAGAGTAAGGTGCTGTATATCTCTACTGGGGACGTTGGGTAGGGAATGGGGTGATAGGTCTCTACTGGGGACGGTGTGGTAGATTATGGTGCTGTAGATCTCTAGTGGGGACGGTGTGGTAGGATATGGCGCTGTGGATCTTTACTGGGGACGGTATGGTAGGATATGTCGCTGTATATCTCTACCGGGGACGTTGTGGTAGAGAATGGGGTGATATACCTCTACTGGGGACGGAATGGTAGGGTATTGTGTTGTATATCCCTACTGGGGACGATGCTGATTAGAATGACTCTATATATCTCTACTGGAGACGGAGTGGAAGGGTATGTCGCTGTAGATCTCTACTGGGGACGTATTTGTAGAGTAGTTTTGTTTTATATGTCTACTCGGAACGTTGAAATAAGAAGCTGTAGATCTCCACTGGGGACGTAACGGTAGGGAATTGGACGATAGATCTTTACTGGGTACGGTGTGGTAGGGTATGTCGCTGTAGATCTCTACTGGGGACGTTGTTGTAGGGAATGGGGTGATAGATCTCTACTGGGGACGGTGTGGTAGATTATGTTGCTGTAGATCTCTACTGGGGACGACGTGGTAGGATGTGGCGCTGTAGATCTTTACTGGGGACGGTTTCGTAGGATATGTCGCTGTAGATCTCTACTGGGGACGTTGTGGTAGGGAATGGGGCGATATATCTTTACTGGGGACGGAATAGTAGGGTATGGTGGTTTAGATTCCTACTGGGGACGATGCTAAAGAGAATGACACTGTATATCTCTACTGGGGACGGAATGGTAGGGTATGGCGCTGTATATCTCTACTTAAGACGGTGTGGTAGACTAACTCACCGTAGATCTCTATTGGGTACGATCCAGTAGAGTTTGGTGCTGTAGATCTCTACTGGGAACGGTGTGTTAGGGTATGTAGCTGTAAATCTCTACTGTGAACGCATTGGTAAAGTAGTTCGCTTTAGATCTCTACTGGGGACGGTGTGATAGGGTTTGTAGCTGTAGATCTGTACTGGGGACGTTGTGGTAGGGATTGGGGCGAAATATCTCTACTGGAGACGGTGTGGTAGATTATGGTGTTGTAGATCTCTACTGGGGACCGTGTGGTAGGGTATGTCGCTGAAGATCTCTACTGGGGACGATGTGGTAGGAAATGGGGCGATGGATCTCTACTGGGGACGGAACGGTAGGATATGGTGTTGTAAATCCCTACTAGGGACAATGCTAAAGAAAATGACACAGTATATCTCTTCTAGGGACGGGGTGGTAGGGTATGGCGCTGTATGACTCTTTATGTCTCTACTGGAGACGGTGTGGGAGACTACCGCACAATACATCTCTACTGGGGACGTTGTGGTAGGGAATGGGGCAATACATATCTCTACTGGGGACGGAATGGTAGGGTATGGTGTTGTAGATACCTACTGTGAAGGATACTGAAGAGAATGATACTGTATATCTCTACTGGAGACGGTGTGGTATAATACCGCTATGTAGATCTCTACTGGGGACGGTCCGGTAGAATATGGTGCAGTAGATCTCTACTGGAGACGTATTGGTAGAGTAGTTCGCTTTAGATATCTACTCGGGACAGTGTGATAGGGTATGTAGAGGTGGATCTCTACTGGGGACGTTAAGGTAGGAAATGGGGCGATAGATCTAGATGTGGTACTGGGACGGTGTGGTAGGGTATGTCACTGTAGATCTCTACCGGGGACGTTATGGTAGGGAAAATGTCGATAGATCTCTACCGTGGACGGAGTGATAGGGTATGGCGCTGTAGATCTCTACTGGGGACGGTGTGGCACGGAATTGGGCGATTGATCTCTACTGGGGACGGAATGGTCGGGTATGTTGTTGTAGATCCCTACTGGGGAGGATGCTGAAGAAAATGACACTGAATATCTCTACTGGGGACGGAGTGGTAGGGTATGGCGCTGTATATCTCTACTGGTGACGGTGTGGTAGACTACCGCATTGTAGATCTCTACTGGGTATGTTCCAGTAGATAATGGTTATGTAGATCTCTACTGCGGACGGTGTGGTAGGGTATGTCGCTGGTGATCTCTACTGGGGACGTATTGGTAGAGTAGTTCGTTTTAGATGTCTACTTGGGACTGTGTGATCGGTTATGTAGCTGTAGATCTCTACTGGGGAAGTTGTGGTAGGGAATGGGTCGATATATCTCTACTGGGGACGGTGTGGTAGATTAATGTGCTGTAGATCTCTACTTGGGACGGAATGATAGGGTATTGTGTTGTAGATCCCTACTGGGGACGATGCTAAAGAGAATGACACTGTATATCTCTACTTGGGACGGAGTGGTAGGGTATGGCGCTATATATCTCTACTGGAGACGGTGTGGTAGACTACCGCACTGTACAGTAGATCTCTACTGGGGACGCCCCAGTAGAGTATGGTGCTGTAAATCTCTACTGGGGACGGTGTGGTAGGGTATATCGCTGTATATCTCTACTGGGGACGTATTGGTGGAGTAGTTCGCTTAAGATGTTTACTTGGGACGGTGAGATAGGGAATGTAGCTGTAGATCTTCGCTGGGGACGTTGTGGTAGGGAATTGAACGATATTATTTTTTACTGGGGACGGTGTGGTAGGGTATGTCTCTGTAGATCTCTTCTTGGGACGTTGTGGTAGGGTATGGGTCGATATATCTCTACTGGGGACGGTGTGGTAGATTATGGTGCTGTAAATCTCTACTTGGTACGCTGTGGTAGGTTATGGCGCTGTAGATCTTTACTGGGGACGGTGTGGTAGGGTATGTCGCTGCAGATCTCTACTGGGGACGTTATGGTAGAAATGGGTCCATTTATCGCTTCTGGGGACGGTGTGGTAGATTAAGGTGCTGTAGATCTCTACTGGGGACGTTGTGGTAGGGACAGGGGCGATAGATCTCTACTGGAGAGGGAATGGTGGGGTATGGTGTTGTAGATCCCTACTGGGGGATGCTGAAGAGAATGACACTGTATATCCCTACTGGGGACGGAGTGGTAGGGTATGGCGCTGTATATCTCTACTGCAGACGGTGCGGTAGACTACCGCACTGTAGAATTCTACTGGGCATAGAGTAGAGTATCCAGTAGAGTATAGTGTTGTATATCTCTACTGAGGACGGTGTGGTAGGGTATGTCGCTGAAGATCTCTACTGGGGACGTATTGGTAGAGTAGTTCGCTTTAAATGTCTACTTAGGACTGTGTGATAGGGTATGTTGCTGTAGATCTCTACTTGGGACGTTGTGGTAGGGAATGGGGCGATAGATTTCTACTTGGGACGGTGTGGTAGGGTATGTCGCTGTAGATCTCTACTGGGGACGTTGTGATAGGGAATGGGTCGATAGATATTTACTAGGGACGTTGTGGTAGATTATGTAGATCTCTTCTGGGGACGGTGTGGTACGGTATGGCGCTGTAAGTCTTTACTGGGGACGGTATCGTAGGATATGTAGCTGTAGATCTCTACTGGGGACGTTGTGGTAGGGAATGGGACGATAGATCTCTACTGGGGACGGAATGGTAGGATATGGTGCTGTAGATCCCTACTTGGGACGATGACGGAGAGAATGACACAGTACATCTCTACAAGGGACGGAGTGGTAGCGTATGGCGCTGTATATCTCTACTGGGGAGGGTGTGATAGACTACCGCACTGTAGATCTCTACTGAGGAAGGTCCAGTAGAATATGGTGCTGTAGATCTCTACTGGAGACGGTGTGGTCGGTTATGGCTTTGTATATCTCTACTGGGGACGGTTAGGTAGGGTATGTCGCTGTATATCTCTACTGGGGGCGTTGTGGTAGAGAACAGGGCGAAATCTCTACAGGGGACGGAATGGAAGGGTATGGTGTTGTGGATCTCTACAGGGGACGATGCTGAAGAGAATGACACTGTATATCTCTACTGAGGACGGAATGGTAGGTTATGGCGCTGTATGTATGACTGGAGACGGTGTGGTAGACTACTGTAATGCAGATCTCAACTGGGGACGTTGTGGTTGGGAATGGGGCAATAGATCTCTACTGCGGACGCAGTGGTGGGGTATGATGTTGTAGAACCCTACTGGAGACGATGCTGAAGAGAATGACACTGCATATCTCTACTGGAGACGCTGTGGTAGGGTTTGGCGCTGTATATCTCTACTGGAGACGGTGTGGCAGAATACCGAACTGTAGATCTCTACTGTGGACGGTCCAATAGAATATGGTGCTGTTGATCTCTACTGGGAACGGAATGGTAGGGTATGTCGCTTTAGATCTCTACTGGGGACGTTGTGGTAGGAAATTGGGCGATTGATCTCTACTGGGGATGGAATGGTAGGGCATGGTGTTGTTGATCCCTACTGGGAACGATGCTGAAGAGAATGACACAGTATATCTCTACTGGAGCGGTGTTGAAGGATATGGCGTTGTATATCTCTACTGGATACGGTGTAGTAGAAACCGCACTGTAGATCTCTACTGGGGACGGTCCAGTAAAATATGGTGCCGTAGATATCTACTTGGGACGGTGCGGTAGGTTATGGCGCTGTTGATCTTTACTGGGGATGGTGTGGTAGGGTATGTCGCTGTAGATCTCTACTGGGGACGTTGTGGTAGGGAATGGGGCGAAAGATCTCTACTTGGGACGAAATGGTAGGGTATGGTGTTGTAGACCCCTACTGGGGACGATGCTGAAGAGAATGACACTGTATTATCTTTCTGGGGACGGAGTGGTAGGGTATGGCGCTGTATATCTCTACTGGAGACGGTGTGGTACACTACTGCATTGTAGATCTCTACTGGGGACGGTCCAGTAGAATATGGTGCTGTAGATCTCTACTGGGGACGGTGTGGTAGGGCATGTCACTGTAGATCTCTCCTGGGGACGATGTGGTAGGAAATGGGGCGATAGATCTCTACTGTGGACGGAATGGAAGGGTATGGTGTTGTTGATCCCTACTGGGGACGATGATGAAAAGAATGACACTGTTAATCTCTACTGGGGACGGTGTGGTAGGGTATGGCGCTATATTTCTCTACTGGAGACGGTGTGGTAGACTACCGCAATGTAGATCTCTACTGGGGACGTTGTGGTAGGGAATGGGGCAATAGATCTCTACTGGGGACGCAATTGTGGGGTATGGTGTTGTAGATCCCTACTGGGGACGATGCTGAAGAGAATGAAAAGGTACAAGTAGGCAAAGAGCAGGAAAAGGCGCAATCAGAAAAAGATTCCCACTCCAAAAACCAGGGTGGGAAAAAACCAAACTAACAATCAGGTACTTATACCGTGAAAACATTTCATAAGCCGAATGAGCAGCTATTTTCCCAATAGGTGGCCACTCAGTTACCTTAACTTAACTAAAAATATGAAAACATACATAAGGCGCCAACAGCACAAAAATATTTCAAACACCAAGACACAAAACAAAAAGGACCACCACAGAAGTATCGACTTGGAACGATCAGTAACACAAAGTTACTGGCGGGTTTAAATCCGATTTTACATGGCCATAACCTCACCCTCAGCTACTGCAGTGGTTCATAACATTTAGTTAGTTCTTCGGTCCTCGTGGTGAATCTCTAACTAGTCAATGAATCATCAAGAACAAACAAATAAACCATGATAAACATCCTGATGAATCAAAAACCAGGACTCACAGATTAAGTAAGTTGCCCGACGATGGAGATCCCTGGGCGCCGAATAACTTACTCGCTCCGGAGCAAAAGAAAAACATCAGTTGGACCCCGGTGGACACTGCATATCTCTACTGGGGACGGTGTGGTAGGATATGACGCTGTTTATCTCTACTGGAGACGGTGTGGTAGAATACCGTACTGTAGATCTCTACTTGGGACGGTCCAGTAGAATATGGTGCTGTAGATTATACTGGGGACGGTGTGGTAGGGTATGTCGCCTTAGATCTGGGGACGTTGTGGTAGGAAATGGGGCGATAGATCTCTACTGGGGACGTTGTGGTAGGGTATAGTGTTGTTGGTCCCTACTGGGGACGATGCTGAAGAGAATGACACAGTATTTCTCTACTGGGAACGGTGTGGTAGGATATGGCGTTGTATATCTCTACTGGAGACGGTGTGGTAGTAAACCGTACTGTAGGTCTCTACTGGGGACGGTCCAGTAAAATACGGTGCTGTAGATCTCTACTGGGGGCGGTGTGGTAGGTTATGGCGCTGTTGATCTTTACTGGGGACGGTGTGGTAGGGTATGTCGCTGTAGATCTCTACTGGGGACGTTGTGGTAGGGAATGGGGCGATAGATCTCTACTGGGGACGAAATGGTAGGGTATTGTGTTGTAGATCCCTACTGGGGACGATGCTGAAGAAAATGACACTGTATATCTCTACTGGGGACGGAGTGGTAGGGTATGGTGCTGAATATCTCTGGAGACGGTGTGGTACACTACCGCATTGTAGATCTCTACTGGGGACGGTCCAGTAGAATATGGTGCTGTAGATCTCTACTGGGGACGGTGTGGTAGGGTATGTCGCTGTAGATCTCTCCTGGAGACGTTGTGGTAGGACATGGGGCGGTAGATCTCTACTGGGGACGGAAATGAAGGGTATGGTGTTGTTGATCCCTACTGGGGACGATGATGAAGAGAATGACACTGTCAATCTCTACTGGGGACGGTGTGGTAGGTTATGGCGCAGTATGTCTCTACTCGAGACGGTGTGGTAGACTACCGCAATGTAGATCTCTACTGGGGACGTTGTGGTAGGGAATGGGGCAATAGATCTCTACTGAGGACGCAATGGTGGGGTATGGTGTTGTAGATCCCTACTGGGGACGATGCTGAAAAGAATGACACTGCATATCTCTACTGGGGACGGTGTGGTAGGATATGGTACTGTATATCTCTACTGGAGACGGTGTGGTAGAATACCGTACTGTAGATCTCTACTGGGAACGGTCCAGTAGAATATGGTGCTGTAAATCTCTACTGGGGACGGTGTGGTAGAGTATGTCGCTTTAGATCTCTACTGGGGACGTTGTGGTAGGAAATGGGGCGATAGATCTCTACTGGGGACGGAATGGTAGGGTATGTTGTTGTTGATCCCTTCTGGGGACGATGCTGAAGAGAATGACACAGTATATCTCTATTGGGGACGGTGTGGTAGGATATGGCGTTGTATATCTCTACTGGAGACGGTGTGGTATTAAACCGTACTGTAGATCTCTACTGGGGACGGTCCAGTAGAATATGGTGCTGTAGATCTCTACTGGGGACGGTGTGGTAGGTTATTGCGCTGTGGATCTTTACTGGGGATGTTGTGGAAGGTTATGGCGCTGTGGATCTTTACTGGGGACGGTGTGGTAGGGTATGTCGCTGTAGATCTCTACTGGGGACGTTGTGGTAGGGAATGTGGCGATAGATCTCTACTGGGGACGGAATGGTAGGGTATGGTGTTGTAGATCCCTACTGGGGACGATGCTGAAGAGAATAACACTGTATATCTCTACTGGAGACGGAGTGGTAGGGTATGGCGCTGTATATCTCTACTGGAGACGGTGTGGTACACTACCGCATTGTAGATCTCTACTGGGGACGGTCCAGTAGAATATGGTGCTGTAGATCTCTCCTGGGGACGTTGTGGTAGGAAATGGGGCGATAGATCTCTACTGGGGACGGAATTGAAGGGTATGGTGTTGTTGATCCCTACTGGGGACGATGATGAAGAGAATGACACTGTTAATCTCTACTGGGGACGGTGTGGTAGGGTATGGCGCTGTATGTCTCTACTGGAGACGGTGTGGTAGACTACCGCAATGTAGATCTCTACTGGGGACGTTGTGCTAGAGAATGGGGCAATAGATCTCTACTGATGACGCAATGGTGGGGTATGTTGTTGTAGATCCCTTCAGGGGACGATGCTGAAGAGAGTGACACTGTATATCTCTACTGGGGACGGAGTGGTAGGGTATGGCGCTGTATATCTCTACTGGAGACGGTGTGGTATAGTACCCCGCATTGTAGATCTCTACTGGGGACGGTCCAGTAGAATATGGTGCTGTAGATCTCTACTGGGGACGTTGTGGTAGGAAATGGGGCGATAGATCTCTACTGGGGACGGAATGGAAGGGTATGGTGTTGTTGATCCCTACTGGGGACGATGATGAAGAGAATGACACTGTTAATCCCTACTGGGGACGCTGTGGTAGGGTTTGGCGCTGTATGTCTCTACTAGAGACGGTGTGGTAGACTACCCGAATGTAGATCTCTACTGGGGACGTTGTGGTAGGGAACGGGGCAAAATATCTCTACTGGGGACGCAATGGTGGGGTATGGTGTTGTAGATCCCTACTGGGGACGATGCTGAAGAGAATGACACTGCATATCTCTACTGGGGACGAAGTGGTAGGATATGACGCTGTATATCTTTACTGGGGACGGTGTGGTAGAATACCCGACTGTAGATATCTACTGTGGACGGTCCAGTAGAATATGGTGCTTTAGATCTATACTGAGGACGGTGTGGTAGGGTATGTCGCTTTAGATCTCTACTGGGGACGTTGTAGTAGGAAATGGGGCGATAGATCTCTACTGGGGACGATATGGTAGGGTGTGGTGTTGTTGATCCCTACTGGGGACGATGCTGAAGAGACTGACACATTATATCTCTACTGGGGACGGTGTGGTAGGATATGGCGTTGTATATCTCTACTGGAGACGGTGTGGTAGAATACCGTACTGTAGATCTCTACTGGGGACGGTCCAGAAGAATATGGTGCTGTAGATCTCTACTGGGGACGGTGTGGTAGGGTATGTCGCTTTAGATCTCTACTGGAGACGGTGTGGTAGGGTATGGCGCTGTATATCTCTACTGGAGACGGTGTGGTAGAATACCGTACTGTAGATCTCTACTGGGGACGGTCCAGTAGAATATGGTGCTGTGGATCTCTACTGGGGATGGTGTGGTAGGTTATGGCGCTGTGGATCCTTACTGGGGACGTTGTGGTAGGGTATGTCGCTGTAGATCTCTACTGGGGACGTTGTGTTAGGGAATGGGGCGATAGATCTCTACTGGGGACGGAATGGTAGGGAATGTTGTTGTAGATCCCTACTGGGGACGATGCTGAAGAGAATGACACTGTATATGTCTACTGGGGACATTGTTACGACATCACCCTTAAACCACTGATAGTTCTCTATTGTAGAATATAAATATAAAACTTAGATCCTTTAAGAGCAGTGAAAATGGGTGTTTAGGCTACTTTAGGCTCTTCAGATAGCCTATATGGAATACTATATGCCAACAATGAAAATCGCGGTGTGAAAGACAAACACGTTGTCTTTCGCTGTTCAATAGATCTGCAGTACTAAATTACAATCTAAAGCCGTGTTCATATGCTATATTTGCAACCGGGTGTAATTTTTCATCCGCTTGTGTAGCGGCCATATGCAGCGAGATCATGTTCATATTCGCCTGGTTTTGACATTAAATTTTGACTAAAATGCTCCTTATTAGCAGAGGTCATTTGATGTAGATGGGCTGTTTGTGCCTCAGGCAAAGCATGTTCGCTACTGACTGGTAATCTGACTACTGGTAAACCGCTGCGGCTTGAGCCTGCCCAAGAAAAATGGTTTCAAGTCAAACTGGTCATACCTATAAGCCTTATTGGCTTAGCTGTGTGGTTATATCTTTAGCATTTTTAGATGTCATGACATCCTAACTTTGAGTGAAAGGCCCATAAAGTGGATACAATCTCCAGATATGACCTAAGCTATTGTCTGGGACGTAAAGTATCAATTCAAACAAACAAAAATGTGTAACGATTAAGCGTTTTGCGTTCATATACACACAATACACACGGGTGCAAAAATACACCCGGCTGCAATTCAATTTGCTCCACCTGGAAAGTAGGAGAAAATTTGCACCAGAGTGTAGTTTTGCAGGGTGTAGTTTTCATGGCATACCATACATCCAGTGTGCAAAAATACACCCGAGTTCAAATGTTGCACATGAACATGGCTTTAGAATTAGACTCCACGTCACTCAGGATAAACGGCAATCCCAAGCACGGCCTAGCGGTAGACCAACTAACTCCAAATCGAGAGGGCCTGTGTTCGATCCCCACTTGGGCTGCCGTGTTGTGTCATTGAGCAAGACACAATTGGCCCATAACTGTCTTATACCCATGGAACATTGCCGCTTTGCCGACATGATTGAAAATTTGTTGACTCCCTCGTTAACCCTTGATACAAACAAACAAACAAACAAACAAACAAACAAACAAACAAACAAACAAACAGACAAACAAACAAACAAAACACTAAATGGGCACCCAAATCTTTAATCATTAAATTTTGCATGTTGGAAAAACATTTTATTTAAATTGTTCGTTCAGGGTAGCGCGGTCGATGATCGGACTCAGAACGAAAAGGTCTTTGGGTGAGAACCCAAATGGATAGCAGGTATGAGGCCTATCACAAAACACGTTGAATCTTTAACACTGTTAAAAACTTGAGCTCTTGCTAGACATGACAGTGACTTAAACATCGTTGACTGGGGCGTTAATCCACAAAAACGCCAAACTCACTGTCACGACTGTATAAAAATGCATATCTGCTAGACTATCTCTTGTCGGCCAAAAAAAATAAAATAAGATATATATACCCTTCAATTTTAAGTTTTACTTTATACAAGTGGGTTTAAGAGTCTGCAGAATACAATAATATTTAATCTTCTTGACAATGAATTTTAAACTTGAACGTAATTAAATGAAAACAAAAATAAAAAATCTATATACATGTAAAATTGGACCATCAAAGGTTCTCATTATGTAAGTTACACTGTCAATATATCTAAACGATTTTATTTATAAATAGCTTTTTAACGATTCTATTTATAATTAGCTTAAAATAGCTTTTACCGTACTGGGCAATGATATTAAACCGTACCCAGCAACGACGTACTCGGCAAGGATGTTGCAAGTAGATACTACTGGATATTATGGCAATCCATTTTTATTCATCAACAGGTCAACGTCGCATGCATGTTCTTCTTTTCAACAGTAACGATTCCCCCTTTTAAATAAGCCTGATCAAGCAATTTGTGAAGTCTGTATAGCTCAATGTAATGCCACATGCTAGTCGAAGTCCTACACCAGCACAGGTCATAATGGGACGGGGCCTCGGTTTAAAGTATCGTCCGAAAGACAAGTACGGACCGATTGATTGATTGATTGATTGATTAGAGTTACAGTGGCTGGAACCGCTACTCCACAATTCATCCAGTATTAAGATCTTTTGGCTGTCCTGGACGCTGTTAAGTTTAAATGTGAACAAACGGTGCAAGCACAGGTCTCATTTAACCAGCAAATCCATGCATATCAGCTCAGCACACTTTAGATTCAACTTAAAACTTTGTAAAAATATGCTTAAGATAATTTTGAAGTTTAAGAAATGATTTTACCTGATAATACCATGCGCTTCTATTTCACCATGGCTTCCCAACGATTGCATCATCTAAAACGGGAATTTCCAAAATATTAATATGAGCCACTGCATAAGAAAACGAACAAAATGCTTGGGCGAAAACAAAGACGCAGATCAGCTTCGCGGCGAAGCTGATCAGCGCCTTTGTTTTCGCTGCACGGATAGTACAATCCCCCTTCTTCTTAAATCCGAAATTTCAAGCTTTTAGCCTGCTTCTGTGACTGTACAGCTCGGTTTGTGTCGGACCTGGTCGGAACCCAACTTGTTAGTTTTCTCACGCACAGGCTCATATACAATTTGCTGGGCATGTTAAGACTTGTTCAAATTTGATTTGACACATGACTCACAATTCGGTACAATTCGAGGGCAGTGACATTTAAGGTTAACATATGAGCCTGTGCGTGAGAAAACCAACAATTTGGGTTCCAACCAGGTCCGACACAAACCAGGCTGTACAGTCACAGAAGATGGTTAGAGGCTTGAAATTTCGGATTTAAGAAGAAGAGGAAGTGTACTATCAATGTAGCGAAAACAAAGGAGCTGATCAGCTTCGCGGTTATCGCGAAGCTGATCTGTGTCTTTGTTTTCGCCTATGCAGATTGTTGGTTTTCCCATGCGGCGGATCAATTATAAAATTGCATTGTGTGCATGTTTTGGCTTCATTTATTTATTTGTCTTTTTTTCCTTCCGAAATTAATCAAAATATGCGTAGTATTTTTTTTATTTTTTTTTTTTCAACCATTTTTCATCCGCAAACCCGATACCACTCTGATATTGCATCACATGTAAATTTAAGGCACTTATGCTTGTACCCGCTCGAGCTTATCATATTAAGCAAATATTACCCATTTCCCATTTAAAAAAAAAAAAAAAAAAAAAAAAAAACAAAAAAAAAACATAAAACTATATCAGTATTTCCGTGCCCATGGTTACCTGTTTAAACTTTAAATTCATTAGTTTGCCTGCTCTGCTGCTGAACGCCCACATCAACAGCTATGGCCATTTCGGGGCCACTGGGTGCTTCTTTGGTCCCGATATAAAAAGGTTTTGTTTGACTTTTACTATAGGTCCCTATAGGATTTGGTTTTGTTTGATTCTTTTATTTGATTTTTTTTCTACAATAATTCCTAGAATTTGGTCAATGATTTGATTTGATTCTCATTTATGACGTCATTGAAAGAATTTCAAGTCATAGAATACAGGTAAAGGTGGTGGATAGCCGGGCTAAAGTGCGGGGCAATTACTTTTCGAGTCGCCCCGCAGTGCAGGGGAAATGACGGGGTTTTGACTTTAAAATCCTTATCCCAGGGAGATTTTCTATTGCGAAGGGCGGGGCAAAGAGCAAAGTTTTGTCCTCCAGTGTGTCCCCTAGGGGTGGGGCTTATAGCAGGCCACCGAAAGCTGAAAAGTCGTAATTCCCGTCCTTCCCCGTAGTGCATAAGAAAGTTCGTTCCGCAGTTCACCAAAAATCAAAATCATTTTAATGACAAAAATGAAGTTATTAAAGAATGCACTTCCAATAACATTTTGATTTCTGTCTACAATATGGTGGTTCGGACACTATCTTAGCTGCTTCAAAAATCTAGTGTCAATGTTTTCTCTATATAAGTAGGCTGTATTTCAGATATCTTCCCTGTATCCCAATAAAAATCTTATTCTGTCATTTATCTTTTGAAACATTAAAAGCAAGCAAACTGGGAAGCAAAATTTTGCGTGGATCGAACTTTCTTAACACCCTCAATGTACAGTATGTATAGTTTGACTTGAACTACTTTTCTTGGGCATGCTCATGAGGCCCTCCCAGGGGGGGGGGGTCTT